>JAGFZM010000152.1:424107-491003 GCA_017657215.1 Limnothrissa miodon | reverse complement strand
CCCCCCCCCCCCCCCCCCGCTTTTTTGTTTTTTTGATGGTTATGCTTGTGTCATTCAATGCCAGAAGGAGTAACTTCAAATCAAGCAAACTGACATGAAAGCCCAGGGTCTTGGCTTTCATTTGAAACCAATTTTATGTTTCTAGGCAAAGGGGTTTTCAAGTTATAAACTTTTGAATGTCAGTAGGCCCTCTTGTTTACAAAAAGTCTCTATGGGAATTTACATAGGGGTCCCAATCAAAACGCATAAACATATTTTTCATAAATGTATATTAAAAAATAATATTTTTGGTCTTTTTACTTCAATTTTTTTGTGTAACAGGTTGAGAGATGGAGTTAGGACTTAGATTTTTTTATTTGGTGGTATCATATGGATGGTACCTTCATATCTTAGTTAGTTCATAGACATTTGAAATGAGCGGAAAAAAAAACTTAGTTCCAACCTCTATAACTCTGTGTCCATATGTCACAGAAACATACATATTCCTCTAGAAAAAACCTAAGGGTGTCACCTTTCCAATGATATGAGGCACATCCCTGAGTCTAAAACTATGTAGGAACTGTCAAGCTTTCAATTTGGGTATGCCGTTGTTTTGAAAAAAGGAAAAATAGGGGTGTGCCTTAAGAGGTTAAAATGTTTGAAAAGTATAATCTCAATTTGTGGAGCCTTTTTGTAAATGAGAGCTCTTATATACACTCCAGCACCTGTATTTACTGACTGACGTCTTATATGGTTGGCTACCTCTCTTTTAAATATCCTCTTAACTGTAAAAATCAATCAGTTTGTGGTCTCTTGCATTATAGCTTGTCAATGGAGATCAATTCACAGTTGATGGTGATAAGTGAGGCCTTTACGCACCATCTACTCCAGTGGCTCTGAGGATCTCGGACACGTACACGGCAATGACGTTGAGTCCACTAGCTGCTCCCTCCGCCAAGAACTGCAGCAGCATCTCAAGGAACTGTAAAGGATAGCGAGAGAATAGAGAACACATAGAAGGGTGGAGATTAAAAGAGGAATGGGCGAACATACATTTGTTCCAGAGAGTGAAAGAATAAAGCAAGAGGACAAAGAAAAAAAAGCTCTTGTAGAACGATTGTGTAGTAATGATCTATGAATGTCTTACACTGAAATACTTAGATCAGATCCCCTGAACCTGAAACACTAATTTTTATGTCAATGTCTAATTTTCATCATTTTGAAAAAAAAAATAAAATTAAAAAAACTGGTAAGCAACTAATACTACCATTATGACAAAAATGCAGGACTGCAGACAACTACGCTATGCCTTCCCACAAAATCTTTCACACCTATATGTAAGCAGTGTGTGTAAACAGTATATAGGGGTTTTAGAACAATTAACATGCAAATCAGGGCTGTATTGTGTGAAAAGGCTAAAATATGTTCACTTGTATGTTCACACACTTTCTTATTTCCCTGAGTTTGAGAAATATTGTCGAGACTTGCTGGACATGTGTTATTTGTGCTAAGGGTACATTTTCAACATTTATTTAAATAGGGGTTGATACAGGCTCCCTCTCCTTTGACAAGGGAATATTTCAAATTGTCAATGGTAAACAAGTTTGTAATACATCTTACAGCAAGTTTGTAGTATGTTAGTAGTTGTGTAGTTTGTACTGTGACTTAATGCACCAGATGTGTTTAGGGACTCAATATGTGCCTGGTACAATGGACCCATTTTTCTGCGCACAAAGACAGCTGTATTGAATATGAGGGCCAAATGTGCCTGCATGTGTGTGAAGGACAGATTCTTAAAATGACAGCTGGACAAACCCTATAACTCAAAGCCATCACTCAAACACATTCACACTTATACAAGCCTCGCTGCAAATACACAGCCATGACACAAGACACCTAGCCGTTTATATGCATACAAAACACACACACACACACTTGAATGCTGTTGATGAAGGAGAGTGTGTCACAGGACAAGTGTTTCACACCTGTTCTCACTTTCTCACACACAAACAGCAGTCCTACTCACACACTCTCTCACACACACACACACACACATACACACAGAGAGACCAGTTCTACTATCCTAAGAGCTACAGACTGACACACATATCTCTAAGTGTCAATGTCAGTAAGTGTGTGGTGGTAATGTGAACTGACTATCTTTTTACATTAGTCACGCCTGTGCTCTTCATGCCACTATGCATAGCCCAGCCCTCAAGAGCAAATCAAAGAGGTTGTCCAAATGGTCTAAAAGGACACCTACACATGTGTCGTGGCTGTACAAAACAACTGAACTAGTGTCTAAATGGTGCAAAGCTCTGTGCTTTTTTTTCTTACCATGGCCACAGTATAGACGTTCTCTGGACCAAGCACAGATTCAAGGTACAGAACAGCATTCTGGTACATAGAGATCAGGAGCCAAGTGCAGAACAGCCGAGGTTGTGTGAGAGGTCAGAAGGAGGAGTGAGGGGACGAAATTAGGCCACAGCAAAGGGGGATGACAGGAGAAAAGAAGAAGGGGGGATAAAAAGAGATTAACTTGTGGAGGAGGGGGCGACAAAAACGTTATTGGGGGAGGAGAGAAAACGACAGGGAAAGGAATGGACAGTAAGGTTAGGCGCTCATTTTTTTTTTTTTTCAAATGAACTGATTCCAATGAGTTAGTTCTACTCATTAGGCTTTGGTTAAAGAGATATCTGAAAGCATGATCTATAGGCATACAACGCCATAAATCCATCGTTAGAGATTGTGAAGCATTATCAGTAGGCTGATGTGAATCACAGTTATTGACTGGCTAAGGTTTTTTATTTCCTCACCTCTAAAGCTGTTTCGACAACATTGGTCCCCACAATGGACTCCACGTACTGGCGCGTCACCTCTCCCGTCTGCGTGATCAGTGAGCGTAGGCTCATCGAAGCCGCGGTCGGCGCTGAAGTCGCCCCTGAAGGCATAGCCTGCCCTTGGCATTCAAGCACCATGGCGGATGCACACAGAAGCACAATGAAAAACTTAGCTGAACATGAGCCAGGCGCGGTTGCAAAAACATCCCGGGAAGCCATTTCACTTCAGTTGAGAGTACGAAATCGAAGAAAAGAATTCCAAAGATATGGCCTATCTATAGGCCTGTTGTATTTATTGTTTAACCAAATCCTTGGTTATACGTATAAATAAGACCCAAAGAATCAATAAAAGCTAATTTAGTGAAATATAACTCTATCAAAGATCCCCGATTAAACAATGCCCTGTTTGTACGCGATGACAGAGTGATTTACTGGTACAGTTGCAGCACTTGAATCATTCGGTACACAATAGCCACCTTGACAAAATAAAAAAAGCTAGGCTATAACGTCTAAGGTAGGCTACTGAAAGTTTGCAAGACAACAAAGCGCAACAGGCAGCCACAATGAACCTGGAGACAGAATGTCGAAGTTGGCGGATGGTCGATTAGATTTACTTTGCATCAACTCAGCTTGATTTAATAATAAACTTTGGCAACCTTCATCATGACTACATAGACAGAGCACCAATAAATCTTACTGACTATATTTGGTATGAACCAGGAATAACACAAGAAATTACTAAACGGATGCAATATATTTATGATTTCCCCAGCCTGGCGAATTCCACGACTTGCACGCTTCTTCTCTCACGAAAATCCTCGGTATATTTTTAGACGGGAGCGTAAAATCGGAATAGGGCTCCAAGCAAACGCGATGACGTTACAGTACCCGGACGCTAAAACACACAAAGATCCCTTGTATTTTCTAAGGTAATCGGTAACAGGCGTGTTATCGAAGTCCCATCAAATCGCTGAACCTGTCGAGATTCTCGTAAATACGTCTGTCTGATGACAAGGACCAGTGCTGTCATCAAGCCCGCTCCCCGTCTGTTCGCGCAGAGGGAATGCCGATTTCAGACGCGATTTAGTTGTTAGTAGTCTATGGCTCGTTGTTGATTGGAGAACACGTCCAAGCTGTGAGGTGCACGCCGGGACTTGTGGTTTCAACCATAGACTGTATACACGTTACATTGGAAGGATTCGAAGGGTAGGACAAGTACATACATATTGCTCCAGCAACACCCCTGTGCGTGTGGCGCAGTTTATCAAGCCAATTAACTTAACTGCCTTTCCTGTGCGACGTACGGGTAACGGTTCAAATCAAAAACTCAGATTATCACTGTTTCTGTAGACATTTATTGACTGCCCAGAAGCAAATACAAAAGTCATAACCAGTTAATGACATAAGGCGTTGCCTCTGCTGTAAAGGCAAGGCATAAGAAAAGACCTTAAGCAATACAGATAAATGTACAATAAAATTACAACACCACCATCAATATGCATATAAAGGGAGAAGGGGGATGAAAAGCCTAGAAGTTCAAATTCAGATGAGCTCATCTGCTATCACTAGGTTCTTCTTCAAATCTAAATCACTCTTCACAGGTCATGTAGCCAACTCAGTCCAGTCCAGTCCATTCTAAAGAACCCGCGGCCAGGAACCTCAAACACAAGTCCATGTTTTCTTCAGCAAATGCTTTTCAGACGGAATGTATGGAAGCAGGTGTGGAGGGCATTAATTGTTTATCTTTTAGCTGGACGACACATCTTGGTGTTGATGGTTAATTTTGTGTCATGAAATAAGGAAGGAAAAATCTAGCCGAACCCTAGAATGCCACAAAAGTATCACACCAAATTCCTCTCTTCACTTCAGAACTCCAAACAACTAAGAGGTCACTCGAGAAGAGCAGCACAAACCCATAACCCTTCACGATCGGAAACACAGGGGCGACTCGTTGGTTATTGAGGGTCAGAGGTGCGTGTGGCCAACAGCCAGCCAGCTAGCCAATCACACAGGGACTTCTTGTCTCCTAGCTGATGTAAATACGATGGAAGTCATTGGCACCGAAGGCAGCGTTGCACTTTGGACACTTCCGCTGGCGCGTGTCATAGCGCGTCTTCACGCACTCAAAGCAGAAGACGTGAAAGCACTTGGTCAGCACAGCGTCCTTCATCCGTGAGTTACAGCAGGGGCAGGTCAGACGTGCCTTTAGATGGGAAATGGTAGGATTAAATACCAGAATAAAAAAAAACGAGAAAGAGAAACCTGTAGCTTGAAAAAAATGATCACGAAAAAAAACAAAATTGAGATAGAATTACCTTGTAATCATTGATCTCCTCATTGAGAATCTCATCTCCACTAGGAATGTCTGCTGGCTTCTTCGATTTTTCCAGTTTTCTCCTTAATTTACAGATGTCCTCCTGCAAGATAGCAATGGATATGTGGATGTTCATTGCACCTGGTTTGGGTTTATATTCTAGCAGCCTGTTTATGTGAAATTCTTTTTGCCTTGTTAGAATTTAATTTACATGTTACATCACAGGGAAAACGCTTGCTGTGTCGGAAAAATTGGTGACAGGACGGCAGAAGATACATGAATTCAAAAGAAAGATGAAGATGAAGGACAAACAACTTCAATGAAAAAGAGTGACTGTATTAAGTGTGTGTGTGTGTGTGTGTGTGTGTGTGAAGAAAAAAAGAAAGTAGGATCATGTTTGGTTTACCTGTGCACGGCGTGCATTGAAGGACTCTTTCTCACGGGTAATGCTGTTCTCGATCACCTCCTCCCGCACCCCATTGAGCCTCTGTTGCACTGACTCTAGTTGGGTCTTCACCTCCTCAGACAACAGTGCAGACTCCTGGGCCTGACACAGAAAGAGAGAGAGAAAACTGTTTGTGGGGGGCTACAGAGCATAGGTCTCAGGCATGTGTGTTTCTGAGAGAAAGATGGATTGCATACCTTGCGTTTGTTCATGTCTAAAGCTTGTGTTCTGAGAGCTAGCTCCCTTTCTGCTGTGCCAATGGTCCCCTGTAGGAGGCGCTCCTTCTCCTCCAGCTTCCGCACCACCTGAAGCTGTGCATCAACCTAAAAGGTAGTGAAAGAGGGAGAGTAAATATCACACACACACAGACAAACACTTCATACAGTGCCAGCTGGTATAACTAATGCAGACTAATGCATAAATGAACACCTGTCCTCTCCTCACATCAAACAAGTGGGAGCTGTGGTAAAAGCAACAGCATTTTTGCCATATTATGGGTCTCAAATGGCTGCAGTCCTTCAACGTCTGCAGCAAGCTTCTCTGGATGTTTTACCAGTCTGTTGTTGCCAGCGTCCTCATCTATGCTGTGGCATACTGGGGAGGAAGCACTAAGAAGAAGGATGCTGGGCGACTAGGCAGACTGGTAAGGAAAGCTGGCTCTGTTGTGGGAGCTGAACTGGAGTGCATCACTTCAGTATCAGACAAAAGGACCCTGAACAAGCTACTCAACATTCTGGACAATGACTGTCATCCACTCCACAGCACTATCATGCAGCAGAAGAGCTTGATCAGCTGGAGACTACGCTCACTGATATGCACAACAGACAGACTTAGGAAGTCATTTGTACCCAGGGCCATACAACTCTATAATGCTTCACTGAAAGGAAAAGGAGTTGGACTTCTCTGCATAGTCTATCTGCACCTTAACCCTCACACTTAAAAGACATTTTTCTACAATACTGTGTATTGTTGACACTGCCTACTAACCTTACTGGCTACGTTAGCCCACATGCACAACCCCTCCTTATACTTGTAAATTCATACTTGACCAATAGCAATAACTGTATACATACTTGACCTTCATACTTGACTGATGCATGAACCCTTATATGACTTATCCTTGCACTGACGCTGTAATTTTCATATTATTAGGCTATTTTATTTTTATCTTATTGTCCATATACTTATACTAGAACTGTTAAATTGCTATGCTTATATTTTGTATTGCCCATATTTAAATATGCACATATTTATTGCTGGTCACTAGACTTTTAACCTTGCACTGTTGCACTACTCGACTCATTTGCACTACTACCTTGACACACACCTCATACTGGACCACAGTACATTCACACGCATCTCTACCCTTAGTATTTGTATTCTATTGCTCTTTTTAGTAATGTTGATCTAGTCATGTTGTTTTGTTGATTTGCTTTATGAAATGTGCAAATTGAAGACATGCATATGTTTGGTCACTACAGCAACCAGTTACATTAAGGTCCGAACAGAGAAGAACTAAACTGAACTGAACCAAGCTGGTACCAATCAGTGGTAAACCCCCAAAAGTTCACTTTCACACCATACCCTTTGGTCCAAACTCAATATATCCATATACTTGCTTTCATAAACCCTATTTGTAGTAGCTAACACACATGCAATAAAACACATTCCATAATGTCACCAATTCAAACTCTGTATTTAACTCCCCAGTTAGCTGCCCTAAAAACTCAAAGGGTCTTGAGGGCCCACCTGCGTCTTGAGTGTCAGCAGCTGGTCAGCGAGCTCCTCCTTCTCTTCTTTGAGCAGCTTGTGGATCTGGTTGGACTTGATGCGCTCGCTCATCAGCTTAAAGTTGGCGTCGTCCTTCTCGCGCAGCTGCTGCATCAGCCGGATGTTCTGCTCCTGCATGTCCTCGAACGCCTGGCCCGTCACGTCCATCTCACTCAGCAACGCGTCCTCCTCCTGATGGGCAGGAACAAGCGGTGAAATAATACAAGAAAAAGAATAAGGAGGGGAATAAGAAAAGGAATCAGGAAGACATAGAATAAGGTATGTGCCAGGGATTGGAGGGAGGGGGAGAGAGAGAGAGAGAGAGGGAGGGAGATGAAACAAACAATGGAGAGATGAGAAACAAAAATGAGGCGATGAATAAACAAACACACACAAATATACACACACACCTGTTTGGCCAAGGACAGCTTCTTGTTGAGGATGTCGATCTGTTCCTCCACAGAGCGGATCTTGCGGAGGGCCTCTTCGTCCGCCATCTTCTTCCCCTCTCTCCTCTCTCTCTCCTCTAACTCTCGCAGCCGCTGACGCAGCTCCTCCCCCTTAGGGCCGCAAACAAACACACAGAAGCAACACACCTCTATCAAACCTACCTTGCATATATGCACAGGAGGGATAATGAAGAGTAAGTCTGTGTGTGTGTGTGTGTACCTCTGACTTGGCTTTCTTCTCAGCAGCCATGAGCTGGACTTTATCTCTCTGCTCTTTGGGGGCGGAGCGATACATGTCTAAGAGCAGCTTCATCTCCCTCTGTGACTCTTGAGCTTTTCTGCATCATCATTAAAGTCATTAAAAAGCTTCACTATTGGATTCACCACCACCATCTTAATAGTCGTTGTCAATATCATCATAATAATAATCTTATAACTCAGGTATCAGTTTTTCATACGTTTTTCATGTTTTGACGAAGATAGATTTGACTGATTGAATTATTTATTTTCCTGAATTAACAATAAATTATTTGAAAAAATGTATGATTATTATGTGATTAAATATCATACTTGAGCTCAGCCCGAAGTATTTTGAGCTGCTCCACCTCCTTCCTCTTTGGTCCTCCAACCACGGCACAGCGCTCTGCCACACTCTCTTCCGATTGGCTGCCGCCGCCACTGGGTCCAGCCCTATCCCGCTCCTCTTTGACAGCCGCACTCCCACGGGTAACCCTCTCTTTCTCTCTCTCATCTCTTTCTCTTGTCTCTCTCTTTGTCTCTTTTTCCTTTTCTTTCTCTTTCTCCTTCTCTTTTTCCTTCTCTTTCTCCTTCTCCTTCTCCTCTTCCTTGATGACTGGTTCAGGCTCAATACCTGGCTCTGTCTTCACTGAGGCAGCACCTGGGACCAGGTAGAAAAAAAAGAGAAGGAGGCGGTGTTGAAGTTTTGCTATGGTCCATTGGATACCTTATGCTACCCAAACAATAACAAGGTAAATGTGGTTTGACGTATGACTCCTAATGTGGTTTGACGTATCCTAAATACAAATGAAATCTAGATCTATATGAGGGTTATTTTCATATTTATAAGGTCAAAAGAAAATCAGTCATTGGTTTTGACAATCATACCTGTACTGGTGGGCGTGGCAGTATCATTATCAGATTCCACCTTCACTGTGACATCACCTGTGGCTGGAGTCAGAGGGGAGGTAGTCTCCTCTTTGACGTCTAGCTCAGTGCTGGACTGTGATTGTAGGACCGCGTTGCCCTTTGCTGCACGGACCTATCAAAGACAAACAATTACTGAGTGGAGAAACACTAAATGCATCCATCCTACAGCAGATGTAAGTAGGTTTCAAAAAGCCCCTCTCCTCTTCACACAATATTTCCTCTTAAAGATCTCTCTTTTCACTTTCTTTGCTCAATAACACAGGTGTTCACTCTCTCTGAATTCCTTCAATACTGTTCAAATATACCATATGTTTTTATATAATTTAAGCATAAAAATGCAGTGTTTATTAAGGCAATGGCACTTAAAAGACACACTCTCTTTTTCCTGCCATGTAGAATCCCTTTTTGTCCCTGTGTGGGCTTCAGGTTTAGCTCCTGCTGGGACTCACCAGGTTCAGTTCCTGCTGGGACTCCCTCAAGCGGAGTTTATACTTGATCACCTCAGCTTTCATCTGCTGGTTGTGGGTCTGTAGGGTGCTGATTAAGTGACGCATCTCTCTGTTAATGGGACCTGGGAGAGAGCAAGAGGGAGTAAGAGAGAAGGGAATGGAAGGAAGAGGACATATACGTCTACTCAACGAAAAAAAAGGACAATCACAAAAAAATCCCACTATCAGTTCTGAAAGGTGATTGTGTATGTAGGTATATGCTACCGGCTTGCTCGTTGGCGGCGAGTGTTTGCTCAAACTCTATGCGCAGCATCTCGTACTCCTTGCGTACTTGGACCAGAGTGTCCTCCAGCTGGATGACTTCAGTGCGCACTTTACGCTGCAGTGACACCTCATCGTTCTAGAAAAACACGCAGGCACACACACACACACACACACACACACACACATACACATTTTAAATCAGTATTACATACAACTTTCACACAGATAACCCTTCTGGTTGAGGAAACCAGAGCAAACTTGAATGCAAGAGCATGTACGTACACACACACACACACACACACACACACACCTCCATGTGGTCGAGCTGGCGTAGTCGCGCGGTCCTGGTGGTGTTGAGCCGGGCCCTGATCTCGTCCAGCTGCGCTTTGAGGATCAGCGACTCGTTGTAGAGCACGGAGAACTGCGACTGCAGACAGCGGTACTCTGAGCTGTCTCTCACCACCCCCTCAGCCCGGCACACCAGCTCGATCTGAGCGCAGAGAAAGGAAGACAGACAGGAACAAATGAACGAAAGAAAGTGTAGACAGAGAGGAAGGAAGAAAAGCAAGAACACTGAAAGAAAAGCATTCATAGCCTGTGGCCAAACTAAAATAATTATTAGAATAGTCTATCGACAGTTCCAGACTCTAGGGAGTCCCAGATCATCTACTCACCCTCATGTTCTGGTTCTCTTGATTGACCGTCTGGAGATCCTGCTGCAGTTTCTGCAGCTCAATGAGTCGGTTCTCTGCAAGCTCCTTGTTCTCCTCCAGTTCACTATTCATCTCCTCAAACTGTACAAGAAAGAGAGGAAGGGGGGAAAAAGAGGTTGTTGTGTGATTAATATAACTCACTGCCTGGTCACGGATTAGTTAAATGCAGAAAAGGAATAGCCCCAACTGGCTTAGTGTATAAACTTATACATGCTCTGTTATAAAGGCATATGTAAGCATATAAAATGATATTATTATGTATTATGGTATTATTATGAACAAAGAAAAGTAATTCAACACACCTTTCTTTTGTTGATGGTGATGGTGCCACACACACTACTAGCTTCCCCACATACTTTATAACCTTTGCTGTTCACCTGCAGTAGACACACAAACACGAACAAACAAACAGAGCTTTAACAGCTACTCATCAGTTGACACTCATCAG
The DNA here is from genome assembly GCA_017657215.1 of Limnothrissa miodon. Taxonomy (NCBI): domain Eukaryota; kingdom Metazoa; phylum Chordata; class Actinopteri; order Clupeiformes; family Clupeidae; genus Limnothrissa; species Limnothrissa miodon. The sequence goes on along the minus strand of JAGFZM010000152.1, from coordinate 480,165 downwards.
TTGAAAACTCAACAGTTGCTGTGAGCATATCCATCCTCTTTGAAAGGTAACTACATTGTGCTCTCTTATGCATTCACACAAAGAGCTAGTACAGCTATATAATCAACAGAAGAATTCCCTGTCAATAAAAATGACAAAAAAGTAATAAAGGCTAAGAGTATCAAAATTTGGGTAACTAGAAAGACCAAACAAAAGCTGTGTAACTTCACACAAATTAGCTATGAAACGATTCAGCTGTAAACCAAATGGCAGTGATGTGGGACGAAGTAAACACAGATATGTTTGAAAGAACAATGCTTTTATGGTGACAAAAGCACGTTTACTATTGCAGCACCTCCAGCAGCTCTAGTTGGCCTTTAAACATCAGGATAACCCGCGCCTCTAGGGGTTCATTTAGGAGAAACAGAGCTAAATATCCTGTCCTAATAATAATCAGTCAAGAACAAGTTCAGCCACTACTTTAAACACGCGCGCGCTCTTACCCGCTCCAGCACCTCTCCGAGGTGTGTGTTGAGTCTGTTCTCTCGGCGCCGGATTTTCTCCATGTCCCACTGCAACTCCTCGATCAAGACTTGGAGCTCACTGATGCGGTTATCAGCCCTTGTGGCCGCACGACCAAGCGCACGAGACTGTACACACACACAAACAAATCAGAGATCACACAAATATACATATACCAGGTAAAAACATATTTTAATTTTTTTTCTTTGACACACACATATGATCCTCGGCATTAATAACTAAGGCCACACCAATAAAATGAGTTGGTTCTCGGATTTTTTCAGGAAAAATATGGAGTGAGCGAGCAAAATAAAAATAAAAAAAGTGATAAATTATCACATTCACAGTTAATGTTCACACATTTACTCATGTGTTTAGGAAAATAAATGTGGTCTAATTTATAAACTTAACTTTCACACCTCACAGCACACTTTTTGTCATGCAGGTTTTGGGCAATGTACAAATTCATAATTCTGTCATTCTATGTTATGTAAAGGTTTAACGGTTTGTCATTTATTTAAGAGTTTGTGAATCTAAGCACCAAGCAAGCTGGCTGTGGAATTGAGGTATGACTACGTCTAGGCTCCTGTAGCCTACGTTCAAACTCATTTTGTCACAGTTCATCACAGGGCATTAGAACGTCAAAATCGCATTGATTCACCAGATAGCAATTAGATAGTGACTAAAACTCTGTGATCAGCGCAACGGAAATAATCAACAACGTGCAGTCACGTGAATCTAGAAAAGAGACGATTTTTTTGCATGAAAAAGAGAAGCGTGTGTGTGTGTGCGCACGCGAGGAAGTGAGTGTGTAGGCACATGTTATTATTTTAATTTATTGATTGATTTTGATGGCGAAACACTTTGAATGGGTTTTTTTCGCCTCTCAATCAATGAAATATCAAACTCACCTCCACAAAGTTGCACAGGCACCGTGAGTAGCCTACAACTGCGCAAAGTTCTCATCCTCTTTAATTTCAATGCACTTGTCAAATGTTTTTCTGATCAAATATTCTAATAATTGCAAACACTGGCCTAGCAGGATCCACCAGCATCTTTCCTCACATCATGTCTCTTGCGTTCTGAAGTGAAAGGCGCGATTTGATTGGTTTTCGACGTCACGTGAACGCAGCATGCTTTTTTTTTTCAGTATTATAGCTATCAGCCACGGTGTTTTTTATGTTCGTGTGAGTTCGAATTCAATTTTATTTTTATTTCATTTTGCATTTTTTTCAAGCGGCGAATCCGAGAACCAACTAATTTTATTGGTGTGGCCTAAACTAAACTCATCAAGTTCATGACAGCTGGTTTGGAAAGTGTGTAGAAGAAGAGGGTATAGAAGCCAGAGTCTCCTTGGAGTAGGGTGTTTTTTGTACCTCACTGGTCATCTGGCTGTGTTTCTGTTTGAGGCTGTCGGTCAGCTGACGTAGGCGTTCATTCTCACTGGTCAGTAAGGAGTTGAGCTGGGAGGCAGCCTCCCAAAGACTGTTTTCTATCAATGAAAAGCGCGAAACAGTTACCGAGGTGTAACCTCATGAAGAAACATGTCTGTTACTAGTATGCTCTAAAGCTAAATAGGTAAATGTGATCTTGTACACGTGAATTGAGGAAGCAAACTGATGGAGCTTGTTGGTTCAAGTTCAGATGGTGAAGATACAGAACATTGTCTACATAGTTTTACAAATGTGACAAATTACACTCTTTCACTACATAAGAAGACTGGTTCCTATGGATGGGTTCTATTTGTCAACACAGCATCTTCTGTTTCCTGAGTATCCAGTGTCTTCTCTTCCCAATGCGAAACTATAGCAAAATATTGAACAGAGTACTACAGTGGTGTACAGTCAGATCCGCAGTATGTGTAAGTCGGCACATGTCCTCTTTGTTGTGATAATGACAAACCAAGTAGGGAATTGTTATTCTTAATACTGCCACTGCAATCCCTGAATGCAATCCCTCCATAGCCAGCATCACCCTCAGAGGAGACATCAACTATCCCCAAGTGCATCACTCACCGGTTCCGCTGTCCGTCTTCTTGAGCTGGTCCACTGTGTCCTTCAGGTTCACGTAAATATCTACCACTCGACTGGCCTGCTTACAACTGGACTCCACACGCTCCTGGAGCTCTGCCTCCATCTCCTCACTGCTGCTACTGGCCAGAGTGGCTAAGAAAGAACTAGACGTCTCCCCCTGTTGGCCTACAAGGGAAAAGATGCAGTGCTAGAGTTACAACAATAATCCAAACATAATTACACATTAACATAAACACACTGTTGATGTTTTAAGAGTCATCAACAAACGCTAGGTTCTCCTAGTAACAAATTAAGATGAAGTTTTAGCCGGGGAATCCATCAGATATGTGCAGATTTGTCTGCATATGAGCTATAAGTCATCAGATAGTCACCAAAATCACATCAGTTTAACTTTAACAGTCTCTGGGATTGACATGCCAACTGGGGTGTATTCCATGTAGGTGGTAACTGATAAACCTGGCTAAGTTCACCTAGAGTGGATTAACTATTAGTGTAACTATAAGTGGTAAACAAGCTTATGTAGCCTATTTGATTTCCTTTAAAATGTGGACTTCATCAGATTCAACATCACTATTAGGTTAACTTAGAAAGGTCAGTCACATTCCTGGAATACCCCCTAGAGTCATGCCACTGAACAAGTTTTGGTAAACAACAAAGATAGCTGCTGCTGAAAGAGTGTGCTCATTTGAATAAGCTTTGGCATCAACAACTACTACTGTACATTGTAGATTGTTGCCCCCACTCTAAACACATACGGTATTATGAGTTCTCTTATTCTACTTCTTTCCTGTTCATTGTTTACAAAAAATCTGCCTTTTTAGTGTAAAGGCTAAAATGTGCTCTATTCAGCACTTTTCTACTCCTATAAGCACTCATAGCGCTTTACAATTTATGCCTCACAGTCACACACATGCATTTATACACTAGAGTTGGAGGCTGCCATGCAAGGTGCTAACCTGTAACCTGAAACAATTTGGGTTTCAGTGTCTTGCTCAAGGACACTTCAATGGGGCACCTCTACCTCCAGTTGCCAAACGGTACCTCTACCACCTGCACCACCATCCTCCCTGGCTATGAATGTCCAGGAATTCATTCTTAATTGGACAGGGATGCTAACAAGCTTTAACCACTGCAAGCAAGAGGCTATATATGTCTCTGAAATTTTCAACACTGTGCATCACAACAAAGAGTCAACTGGTCACCTCGGTCCTTTGCTCTCTCCTGATTTGAGTCTCCGTCAGGTTCTGGAGTGTCAGGCTTCAAGCTCCGCCCCTCACTGACTTGTCCATCCACTGGCTCCCCACCAGACTGGTCATAGCGCCGAGCAATCAGACGCACATTCTCATCAAACTGAAAGGAGAAAGAGAGCGTGAGAATAAACCCTACGATCACAAACTAAATGCACAAGGTTGATATGCAAAGACAGTAATAGTGAGACACTTGCTTGGTTCCAATATCTGTTGAGAATTAACAGACTGGCATCATCAGTAGCCTGCCGGGTTTCAAGTCGTTCAACTCTCTCTCTCAGCTCATCTTCAATAACCTGCAGATACAGAAACAGGCATATTAATGAAGGTGTTAGAGATTTGAGCTACAACTGCATCTGATTCTTAGAATAATGTAATAGTTGAATAATTTAATGAGCACACTTACCTGTCTTTGGTCAAGAGCTTCTCCCAGTTTTCTATTTTTCACCTGCAGGGCTTTGATGTCCTGTTCCTCCTATGAATTATGGGATTTAAAATAACGTGAATGACAACACAGAATGCACAGACATCCTGTATTATGTCTAACAATACTCTGCATGAATAAAGAAAGTGGTTCTCTTCACATTCAACTGCTCTGAAAACGAAGCACAACAGCATGTTTACATCATAATACACAATGAATGACTACTCTCATTCTGAGAGCTTATCATCTTGAGCATGAGTGCACTGTATCAATTAAGTTGAAATGTCATTAGCTACATCTTTGCTTCAATTATTATGACCGATCTAAATCTCTTAGCTTTATCAGTTCTGCTAATTAACTTACCGGGTTGGACACGCCTCCAAGTTTGATCACCGTCTCTACAGCAGTGCTTCCACCCGCTGTTGTGCTGACCCCGGCAGTCTCTTCTCCGGCTTCCCTTTCTCGCTTCTTCTCCGGAGGAGCGCCAGAGGAGACGGATCCACTGGGATCGCACGGTCTCTTCTGACCAGACATCTTGCTGCTGACACCTGAGCCAGACGGAACACGACATTGTTTAAACCGTATTAGCCTAGCAGACAGGACATAATCGTTCGGCTACTAAATAAGCTCTGCCTATTTGCTCCACACGCATGCAAGACCCATTTTATTAACACACTTTTGTTGCACAGACCCTATATTAAATTCTTCAGTTGGAGGCGGAAATAGGTTAATACCCTAACATAGTAAAAATAAATTATGAGTTTGCCTGCTGAACAATAAAAGATTCACGTCTACAACTTCTGATTGATTCAACAGAAGATAACGTTCCTATTTTGGTTATCGATCAGCCGGTGTATATCAATGTAAGAGCAGGGTACGATAGCAACCAATAGGCCGATCGGATATTGTTCATAAACCTGGATCACTATTAATAACGCACAATACTACTTTCGATCTAGTGGTGTAATTAGTACCTTAGGCAGCGAGAAGCAGGGTTTTAATTCTGATAATGTTGATGTCGGCGGTCCTTCTTCCAGAGAACTTTGTCCCGGAAGCGGAAATAGTTCTGTATCAGCGACAAAAGAACCAGGTTCAGTCGTGCGCCGCCCTCTGGATGTATGATTCAATTGTTCAGCAGTTAAAGTGTTTGCGCTGCAAGATAGCAGGTTTTTTTTTTTAAATATATGCGTCAGTACACTGCAGTAGGAGCACTGCCTTATTTTGTGTACAGCTATGGAACAATATGTAGCCTAATAATACATTATTTTTGGATTCTTTCCACTGCAAAAAACACAGGGAAGAATAGTGTGTAGAGAACAGATATTTCCAACACAGACTGAAAAAACAACAGAAGTGGTAGTGTCTATTGTAAAACTTTACTTATAATATTTATTATACACAGGGGGGTACAGTACAGTTCATGGGGTCTTCTCTCATGGCAGCAAATCCCCCAAAACCCTCCCAAAATAACCCCAGACAAATTTCTTAGGTCCAGGAGAAAGGGCTGAACAATGCTGGGATACAGCAGCTGACGCATCACATACACAATAAGAAGGATCAAGACAAACATCTGCAGAAAAAAAAAACAATGTCAGGTACATAAATATAAAGGGACAACAAAAGTAGAAAATAAAAGTTTGTTCATACAGTATACAACAAAAATGGAGATGCCAGTTGCCAAGTGTAAGGCCCACCTAGGTACCCAGAAACTTCCAAAAGAACCACACATCAGAAACCGTGAGTACATGACTGGAGCCCAAAGCCTGTTTATTTAAAATATCAACGGGGGGGGGGGGGGGGCAATGCCGAAATGCTTTTTTGAATTTAAAAAGTTTTTTTTTTTTTTATTATTCGTTTTTGAGTAAAAAAAGGCATAAAATGTCATTGTTTGTATTGCATTGTGTCTGATTACCAACTCTTCACTTTTTTTCTCTTATTCACTGACCCCGTGAAGTGCATACACACATTACTGCCTAAATAATAGCAGATAGTTTGGGGAAAAAATGTCAGCCTAAACAAAATGAAAACAAACTCAATTTTCATACATCATTATAAAATGTTGTACCTGGTGATATCAAATCATGGATGACAACAGTATTGTCCACATAATGTCAACAACCATAGCATTCCGACGTGTTTGGCATTTTCAGCTGCAGTGACTGCAATTGTCATTGGGGAGACAAAATAAAATAGCTTAAACTAATTCACAAGTAACATAAAAGCAGAGCTGTTCTTAACTTCTTCACTTTAGTTAGGATATTATTCCAAATGACAAGATAAAAAAAAAAAAAATTATAAGATTTTTAAAAGGGTTTGACCAAAAACGTCAATGTAGTTCCATTGTCTGTGCTTTGATGTTTAGGTTTACTATGAGTGGGGTTGTGTATATTAAGGATAAAATTCTTAAAAAGTAACCAATTCCTTTCACAATAATCAATCACACCTTTCAAAATGACTAAAATACTACATCAGAAAAGTCACACCTTTAAAGTGATGAAGTAAACCACATTATTAAGGCCGTATCTTGAGACTTTAGAGACAATGACCAAAATTGTATAGGAAAATTAGTTAAACCAAATTGCTCCTCCAAAATAATTACATTAAATTATAAATAGTTAGTGCATTCAGAGACCAATTTAAAAACACACCGTGGGTCAAATAAAACAAGGCAGTACATTCCACCACATTATGCTCACTTTACAAATGGCAAACTTACAGCATTTTTTTTCTTTCATGAGGGTAAAAAAAAAATCAAAAGAAATTTAAAAAGGGATGAAAATCTCTCCAACATTTTCCCATTCTTTTGGTAAGTACCAGGAGGTATACTAGCCCTGGGGTCAGACAATAGAAAGCTCTCCTAGGTCAACTCTCTTATCCGTCTGCATGTAGTCTAGAGCTAGCCACTAGCCAAACACCATATCATTTGGTTTAAAAGGTCACGTTTCTTAAGATGGGCTAAATGTCAGCATCAAGTAATCAGTGAGGATCAAACTCATTCCTGTCAGAGGGACTGTAGACATAAATAGGTACAAAGCACTGGTCTTCTACTCTTCAGATAAACTACTGATTAAAAAATATCTAAGTGACTTATGTTTTTTAAATGTCATTTTGTCAATGGCATCCCATGAGAATAGTGAGATGTGTGTATGCCTTTCCATCTTAAACTTCCATCTTTCCATAGTTTTTGAAGACACTGTGAAACAGCCATGATCAATAACAAAGAAAAAAAACAAAGACCATCAAAACCATCTACAGGCATGCAACTGAGGTAACAAGAAGACATTAAGCCATGGAATGTTCTCACCTCCTTTGTGTTAAAGGTAAAGCACTAAATTGTGACAAAGTGCAACCATGACAATAACAATGGATGACACTAGAGAATATAGTTTCTTAATTTCTAAGGGGTGGTTGTGGTAATATGATCAAGTAATACAACATTTCTGCAATTAAAATAATACAAAAAAAATCCCAGTGACCCATTCGCCTTATTCACATGATGTACAAAATGTGGGGTTTATTCACAGATATTTTTTTTTAAATGGCTGATTTATATAGATCTGTATAACAAACATGTTATATCAATGAACACCAATGACTTGAACTTCAGTATACAATAAAAACATGGTTTGTAGTCCGATGGGGTGTTTCCTGCCATAACACCTTTTAAAACGAGCATTGTTCTTCAATAGAGAATGTAAACAGATTGAAGGAAGCAAAACAAAAAAAAGAAGAAAAAAGAAAAAGCACCAGACCTATGAACATAAAAAAATGAAGGATGTCAGAACTGAAGTCACAGCCCTATAGCACCAGGTCCAATCCCTTGCGTAGATTTTCCAAGTGGATTCGAGTTGAGAAGGCATGGTGGTACCAGTAGACCTGAAAACAACAACAACAACAACAACAACAACAACAAAACCAGCTTTAAAAAAAAATAAAATAAAATAAAAAATAAAAAAACAACACTTTTGTGCGTTTGCCTACAGACACGCCTTAAGTGTTCACTCCACGTTCTCTTTTTCGGAAGGCTGTCTCCTGGGAACGTCAAGGGAACGTCTGCCAAACCCGGTTTGACCTCAAGAGCAGCAACCCTCAATGCCCTCCCCCTTCAATAGCCAAGCGTGTACAGAGTCTGACCGAGATGGAGAGGCGAAAGGAGACTGGGAGGGCTCACTTCTCACCCCCCATCACTCGTTCCCACTCCTTCCGCTCCAGTCTTTCCACCTCCCCTAGGTCTGCTGCCACCTCAAAGTCCTCCTCCTCCTCCTCCTCCTCCTCTTCCACCTCCCCATCCACACACTCGTCTTCCCAGGCCCCCCCGAAGTCATCCTCACACTCTTCTTCATCGTCCTCCTCCTCCTCGAAGCCCACCGCATCATAGTCCTGCTCCTCCTCGTCTTCAATCACCTCCATCTCCTCCACTTCTTCCTCCTCCTCCTCCTCCTCCTCCTCCTCATCATCATCATCCCCCTCTACAACGCCTTCGATAACCTCCCCCTCGTCCTCTGGTTCCTCTGCTTTTACCTCTTTAGGGTTGACAGGGGCCGGGGTGGAAGAAGGGGTCACCAGTAACCCATCCGGTGTTGGAGTCAAAAGAGGCCCGCTAGGGGCTCTATACTGGGGCATGGGTTCTCTGTTCCCAGTGGTGGGCACCAAGAGCTTGGGGTTGGCAGACGTTAAGGCGGACTGGCCCATCTTGAGCGGGCAGAGGAAGGGGGCAGCGGTGGAAGTGGAGGCAGAGGTGGTGGCAGCAGCAGCCCCGGATGGCACGGGAAGGGGCAAGTGAAGAGGCAGTGGCAGTCCGGCCGCAATGGCCTGGGCGGTGGCTAGGTCCGGTATGTACTCGCCGCGGATCTCGCCGGGCTCGAGTGGGTCGGGACCGCAGGGGTCGTGCTCGCTGCAGGAGAGCCTGCCATCCAGCTTGGAGATGAAGAGCATGCCCTCGCGGTGCTGGGCACAGAACGAGCTGGGACACATCTCGCAGAAGGACGCAGATTCCTGCCCACAGGCGTCACATTGGTGCCAGGGGCATTCCCATCGGCCTGGTCCAAAACACCACCACAAAAGTCAATCAAATTAAACATACAGGAAACAAACGGCTAGTTGTACAGACGTTTGGAAAAACAACAATGTTAAATTCATATTCAGGCATGTGAGATTTTTGCAGTTTAGAACTACATTACACTGTTGTATTGGACGTTAGCAAGCAGTGATATTTCCTCACCTGCAGGTCTCTTGGAGAGGTTGAGGCAGTCTGCATGATAGACCTTTGGGCAACCAGGCTTTTTGCAGGAGATGATCTGACCGCTGTCCCCACAGTAGAAACATTCATCCTCGCGTTCCTTGGTCACCTCCAGTTTATTTTTACGTTTTATGGAAACCTTCTTTTTCTTCCTATCCTCCCCAGAGAGCTGGTTCTGAAAGGGGGATGAAAACACAATGAGCATACCCAACAATATCAATATCAGTTCACAGGTTTTATGACTAGGGTCTTTGTTTCACACGAGAAAGGCGATAAAATAAACTTTTTCTCCTGACCTTTGGTCGAACTCCCAAAAAACCACTGCAGTTTGATGCTCCACATTTGCAGACCGTCTTGCCATTCCCCAGACACTCAAGGTTGTAGTTGAAGGTGAGCTCCACACCTATGTAAGGTAAAGAGAAATCATTAGAACATAGATCTAGTCTATATTACCCTTATCTGGTAAGGCCCAATACAGATGAGGGGTGTTTCTGTTTGCCTTGTGGGGCCTACTTAAACAAAATCAGTAATGAACAAACAACATTTTTTTTCGTTCTCACCTTTAGGGACGTCTTCTAAGGCGAAAAGGCCAACTCTGGTGTCACCGTTAACAGTCCATTTCTGGGTCTCACAGTTGGGCTGGCAACAGTGATTCATGAAGCGGGCCTGGTTCCCCTTGGGCCCAGCATCGATGATCCGGTCCTAGGAACAAGGTCCACAGAGTTAGCAATCACAGAATCCCACCAGAACCGTAACACAGGGGTTAGATACCAAATATATAAATGGGTAGAGCGCACCTTGTCCAATGTAAGCATGTAGAAGTTGCAGATGTCATTATCTTGAGCGTGTTTGATCCTGGCTCGACATTCCTCCTCATCAATCACTTCGCCTACATACTCGCTTACAAATGCCCCCTATGGAAAATAAACAAGACAATCAGTGGTTCTGATTTTCTTTATTATAATTTACAGTTGAATAAAATTATTCAATATATTTTGGCATATAGACAATTTTACATGAGCAGACATGGCACTCAATGATCCTGAAGGTCAAGGTAAAAAAAAATGCATCAATAAGCCATAAACCAAGATACTGTCCTTCTCTTTACTGCAATATAAAACCAGGTCAGGTCAAGTCAGGACAACAATAAACATTTTGATTTTGTTATGCCAACATATCTTGTGCTAATAGTATGCTAAGATGCACAAGATTATACCTTTAGACATCCTCCATGCATTAAACCTGGTATGTTTATAAAGCCCTCAGACATCAGGTCAGGCATACCAGCACTATCTAGCTGCCTGCTATGCTAATGCTCTGGTAGCATGCTAACCTTCTTGATGTCCGTGATGCTGCGCAGGCCCCAACCGCGGGAGAGCGTGCGGAAGATCTCCACGTCGCAGTACTGCCTCTTGGTGAAACACTGGTTTTGGCAGCGTTCGCCAGCCGCGCACACCTGCGGGTGGCACTCGTACATCAGCATGCGGTTGATGCACTCCGAGTCAATGCCGCAGGGGTTTTCATCGGTGGCCTTGCAGTTGCAGCGGGGGATCTCGGACAGGTCGGCAGTGATGATCTGGACCTTGCCTATGGGCCGGTTCACCTGGGAGAAATCGAACGCGACAGTCATCAACAGGGCAAGTCGCTTTTCTAAGCTAAGGCATTTAATATATGCCTTCTGTAACTCATGTGTCTGTGGGCCAGAGTCTGTCAGTACCTTCATGTGTTTGTGGGCTACAGACTGTCAGTACCTCTATGTGTCTGTGGGCCAGGGTCTGTCAGTACCTCTATGTGTCTGTGGGCCAGGGTCTGTCAGTACCTCTATGTGTCTGTGGGCCAGGGTCTGTCAGTACCTCTATGTGTCTGTGAGCCAGGGTCTGTCAGTACCTTTATGTGTCTGTAGGGAGGTGGTTTTTTGTCGTTCCTCCGGTCCTCCTGCAGCTGCCTCATCTCCTTTTCCGCCTGCAGCTCACGGAACCTCTCTGCCGCCTCCTCCAAAGCTGTGGTGGAACCACATGTGCGCGCGCACGCACACACACACACAAACACACACACACACACACACAAAAAAAATGTTTTCTCCAGTAAGTCCCAAGGCAAATCACAAATGGAGACTTTGAGAGAGAAAATCACACCCTCCACAGATTGAACGGAAATTGTAGTTTTACTCTAACTACAGATCGCTACCCAATTTGGCAAACTTGTTCAGTGCAATAAAGATGATAGAGGGCTGCAGAGCAAATTCAGCAAGTATCCTTCACCTTGTTACGGGTTGATGGACCACCAAAACGATTTTGGAAACACTATTTTAAGGTTTTAAAAAGTCTTTGGTGCTGCTACTAAGCGCATGTTTATAAAGGACACCTACCTTTCTTGTAGATGGCATCGGCACCCTTCCCCATCTTCTCCTTGTTGTGTGCGTCACCCTCCATATAAGGGAACACCCGGGCCTGGTATGTCCACACGTAATCCTTGGAGCCGAAGAAGTGCACGGGAAACTCGCCAACCTCGTGCTTCATGCGCATAATGTTTTCCGGAACGTTCCGAAGATGACTGACCTCCGCTGGCCACCACCTGATGAGGGTTCAGATTAATGTCAACGGCTTTTATCCCACTGCACGGTAGATTTGTATCAGCCTGACAGCTCCCTCACAGTTGCACAGATTTCTCTACAGTGCTCAAACACCTCTAACCACACGTGCCAAAATGGGCTCAAGTGCACCATTAATAGAGTGAACACTTATGCTCTCTTTTAATGCAGTGTACTATGAGTATAGAGGGCCCAGTGGGGTGGACTGGTGGACGTTAAAGAAATGGCAAGAGTTTATCAACTAACTGGACAATTTAAACGGACAGAATGATAATTCCTTACCTATACCGCCCGACTTTGACCCACAGAATGTCCTTGAAGTGGAGCTTCTTCCCTGCCCGGCAGTCATTGCAGAACCAGCTCCCTTTCGGCATGTCGATGTTCAGACACTCGCGGTGGAAGGCAGCAGGACACGACTCGCAGCACAGCAGGCTTCCTCCTGCACGCAGAGGACGGCACAGGACAGAGCAGCTGCTTAGTGACTGGCCAGCGCCACAAGTAAATATGACCCCAAGCATACAGCACAGTTCCGTCCATGTTATGTCAGTGTTGCACATGCAGAGAGACAGTGTTGCACACGCAGATGGCAAGGTTTGCGGTCAGATTTCTGCCTCATAAGATTTTGTGACTTGTGAGAGTTAAAACATTAGAAGCTTGTGCTGCCATCTTGTGTAATTATAACCAATGGCTATGTTTACCATTTCACTGATTGTAATAACAACCAGTGTTTTTGAGGTAATACATATAGCACATAAGCAGGTGCCAGCCCTATATAGGGATGTCTGAAAAATGTATGTGTATAATAGGAATGTAATGTCATGTTGTATATCAATTAAATCACTCGGTTTATCTTTGCGTAACTTATTAAAATAAAGAGGGTGCAGGGGGCAAGAGTGACCAGCTGACCTTCAGAGCACACAAAACACCAGCTGACGTTGATGTGCTCGTGGTTTCGGCAGCCCTTGCGTGGGGTGAAGTGGTTGGGACAGAGAAAGCTGTTATTGGCCAGGGGGACACTGCCAGCAGCCATGCAGTAGTCGTTGGCGTGGTACGCCACTGGACATCGGACGCAGCGGGTCAGACGCCCTGTAGAAGAGGGGAGAGGGAAAGAAAGAAAGAAATGGATTTGGAATCAGGATGACAAGGAGAGTTTGTGGTTTGCTAATATGCATTTGTCTAGTTTATTGTAACACACATGCCATCTATACATGTATGATGTATGCTGAACAAAAAGTGTGACTACATCAAAAACAAATCAAAGGGTCGTAATCACTAAAGTACATGAATTGTAAGGAAACCGTGAACTTGTTTTACCTCCCCTCATATTTTATCCTATAATCCAATTCTGGGGGTAATCAAGCTTCAGTCACAGAACTTCCCAGTCCCACTCATTTCTGTCTATCCATATAAAGGAAGGCATAACAAATCTGGAATAATATTGCTGGGTGATTATGACGTCTAAATCACGTTCATGACCAACTGAACATCTGTATTAAGATTTTTCTTAGATTCCAGAATCTAGCGAATTTTCCAGGAGAAGATGCTCATTCCTAGCCTCCATAACCAAAAAGAATGTTTTTCCCTGTGTGCCTGGACACCTGCCAAATACGCGTATCTGCCACGTTGCACTTCAGATCGTGTTTTTAGTCCGAACCAGGTCACCCACCTTTGGAGCTGCTGGGGTTGGTGGGGTTGGTGATGTAGCAGGCCAGGCAGACATGGAGCGAGCAGCGGAAGCCACGGCTCTGGGCGACGGTGGGGCTGTGCTTCAGGATGCAGTCCATGTGGTAGAACTTCCCACACACGGGGATCTGGCAGCGCTTCACATCGCGCCCCGGCGTCTTGCACACAAAGCAGGTGTGCACACCTGAGGAGGGACAGGAGGTAGTGTGCCCAGAGAGAGATGGACAAACACACACACACACACACACACACACACACACACACACACAGATAATAAGGTCACAGGTTTTAGACAGAAGGCTATAACTAGCTAAAACCTTTTTAATCACAAGCATGGTGCAAACGTAAAGAAAGCTTAAGCAAAAGTTTTAAAATTTGTAAATGTTAAATTTTCCACCAATGGAGTTCAGTTCAGCTCTGGTTTGTTTTTCACATAGTTGCTGTGCGTGATTTGGCTGGAAAAAAACACATAGTTGTTTTTTTCCACCCATTAACCAGTGAGGGTTTCTCTATAATTGGGAAAGAGGCCTAAAAGAGTACATTTTCTCTTCCCAATCAGCCATTGGCAAAAGTCAACAAACCTAGCATTACGCAGCTAATAAAATCTCATTCTACGTTTTTTACTATGGAACCTCTGTCATATTGTTTTCTTCTGTTTATGCACATCATTAACTTCTGCATGCAACACCCACAGCTGATGACACATGTTTCCATGCACCAAGGTTCATAGAATTTCGGAAAGCAGTTGAAGAACTTTTCTCTGTTGGTGGAAAAAGGCAGTGGCACAGTTACGGCTAAAGAATATCATTTAAGATACCAAAAACATACAATGGCATCTGAAGTTGCAGGTGCTCTTCCATGGGTAAAACCAAAATAGAAACCCAAAACAAAAACAAAAGCTGCATAAATATGGTATGTGTTTACAGTTCGCGCTACCTCAGCCATGTACAATCTAGATCAGATTACATGTTTAACAGAGCTGCACCTGTGACTACACCTTATAATATAAATGCATTAAATGTGATTTAGGTCTGAACTCAGTCTTTTCCCTTCTTCACCATTCATGGCTTTTAATGCATGTTTTGGATGTTCATCCTACGGGAGGACTCGTCACCTACAACTGAGAGCTTTCTGTAGCTGTATCGTGAAAGGATCCCCTTTAGTTTTCAAATTTCATTGTCCACAGATTCGAGAACCCCTGGGTAAATCAAGCCTTTACTTTGATTTCAAAATAGACTTGCTTCTCTTCCCTTAGATTTGTTTTTTTTCTCTGTCAGGCTTATGTGATGTTATGCAAGCAAATTCAGCTACAAATGCCAGGGCACAGGCGAGTCACAAAAAACAATGACAAAATCATAATCAACGGCGAAACAGCCTAGAGAGAGAAAGAGAGAGAGAAAGGGAGAAAAAGAAAGAAAGAAAATAAAGAGACAGGACATACCTGTGGTGCACTCTTTACAGACAAACTTTCCTTTGGGGGTTTCAGTGAGGCCGATGCACTGCAGATGAAAGGCTCCGCAACACTGGCCCTCACACAGGAGCAGCTCCCCAGTCTGCTCACACACCTGACAACAGACAAGCACATCACCATTAGCAGTATGCCAACACAACTAGGGCCGGACAATTAATCGCATTTGCAATATAATCGCAATTTTGAAAATCGCAATTTCGAAATTGAAATTAATGGGACATATTTGGTGCTTGTGGTTTTTATTGTGAAAAATCGCAATAAAATTGCAATTGCATTATTGGTTGGAAAAAAAAAAAAATCGCTATTTAGATTTTTTAACACACACACACACACTTCTCAACTCTGAATCATCTGCCTTTTCCTCTACTCAGACTTCAAAAGCCCTTAAGAAGGAGTGCATCGGCCAGGAGGTACATTTGCTTCAAAACCCTGACTTCAGATAATGGTGGCTCCTCACCTGACACACATTCTCCTTCAGTGAGGCTGCGCCCCCTTTCTCAATGTAGGGTTTCTTGCAGGACAGGCCCAAGTCACTGGGCAGGAGGTCATGGGCTAAGGATAGGCTTCCATCATGACAGGACCCCATCGACTGGACCCAGAGAAACAGGTAGAACATTAGTGAAAGTTTTATTTATGTTCTCCTTTACAACATTCTTAATTTTCATTATTAATGCAGCAAACCCATGTTGCTTAATAATCACAGAAGGCTTACTTCAGATACTAAAACCACTCTGACACCGTTTTCCCATTAATGTGTTTAGGCAAACAGCAAACAACTGATGAGTTCTTTATGACATTGTACACAAAATCAAAGTACTACAGATAAGACATAAGCACATGTCGCACAATACTATTGACAACACTTAGTGAGAGTGAGAGTAGGTATGAGAACCTCTAATCTTACATAATTTGCCAGCATGTCTTTGAGATAATGGAAAATATACAACTGAAATAGGACCATCACAGTAATAATCTACAGCACAGTTTCTTCTATTGATACTGTACAAAATCTTAAGAGAATACCTTCAATTCTATTAGGAATTGATTTTAACATTTCAGACAGGGACATTTTTATGACCATTATGATTAACTAAAATGTATAGATGGATATGGATCCTATGTAAGTCCATAGGTTATACTTTCTAACCATGCTATCCACTAGAACCATAATTTGACACAAAATGCACCACAATGTATTCTACAGCATGATAAAGAACCATGTAATAAGCAGTAATAAATCACACTCACATGTATCGTAGCGAAATAAAGCTTCTGTCATGTTTTATTTGGCTCTTTGTTTATAAGAAGGAGCAAATAGATTCCTATGGGACTTACAAAATGGCAAATAAAACATGACAGAAACTGTATTTTGCTACGATACTTGGGTTGGAACATCAGCAAACGCCACTAATCACTCCATGAGTAGCACTTTTTTAAAACCAGTGTTTAAAGGATAGAAACAACACATGCCCATTGCTAGCCATTTTAAAAGGCAGGCAGAGGCGATACTATATTTCCCAAATAGTCGAGACACGAGCAATCATCAAGATTTTGGTGTCAACCACTTTATTTCATTTCAGACAACCTGTGAAAGGGGTTCAATGTGTTAAAAACCGAACTATCCCTTTAAGGCCTTATGTATTTTTGAAAACCTGCGAATTCTGCTCAATAAACTGCATCAACAATGGCATTTTATTAATTCTATTAATTCCCACCCCAAATGTCATTATAATTACATTCAAAAAGCCAACACTGAAATCTGTATAAATGAACAGAGGTTAACAATTTAGTTGCAAGCATGCCCTTATATGACATTTAATGCCCTGAAAATAACGTGTCCAAAAAAAACACCTACTCTTGATAGCTTCTAAATATAACCTTGTCACACTGACCAACCACAGCACAAAGTCCAGCCCACCCACTCTCTGCCTCACCTCTGACTGTGAGGGCTCGTCTCCATTCACAGACGGTTCAGTCTCCTCTTTTGTCCTATCTAGGCTTCCGTCCTCTCCTTCTTTCACACCGACTGGGGCTGGTGGGGTATGCTGCTGGACCAGTGAGGCACTCATGGCCCCTGTGTCATTGTTTTCTTCGCTCTCCGACAGTGGACACACTGCTATGGGAAAAGAGAACAAATTAGTGAAATGACAGTTAATCCAAACAGCCACGCAGCCTGAGAGAGGTTCGGCCCTGACAAAAATGTAAACATGCACAACTGCTCTGCATATGACTGCTGGTAGTGTGGTGATAAAGACGGGTGAACAAAACAGTATATTTATGCAAAAACTGTTCAATATTGTAAAAGAAAATACTGTTTAGTCTCTTCTTACCTGCTGACGAAGAGGGGCTTGGCAGAGTGGATGCTGGTGCCTCTTTCTTGGTAGGCTTCTGGAAAATACAAACAGGACCAATTTTAAGAGCTACACTTTCTGCAGTCTTTATTGAGTCTAATCTTCACAGCAAAAAACCTAGCCTACATGACAATGACAGAATATTGACAAAAAGTCAAAACTGTGAATGTAAACACAGCATTCAATGTAATGCAATTGTTGTTAGTATGTGGGAAATATTTAGTGTACAGGTAATTCTGCACATGATCTTACCTTCTTTTTCATGGTCCTATTGGATTCTTCCTCAATGACACATTCTAGAACTTTGTGAGAAGGCTTCCTTGGTCTCTTTCGTTCTGAGAAGACTAAAGAAAATTACCCATCATCAATAATTAAATCAGTGAAACGAATAAATAACTAAGAACAAGCAGTTCAAACACACAAATACAAACTCACGCATGTCTGCATGTCCCAGAGAATCTCCTCCACCTATGCTCATTTTAAAAGCATCCTGTGACGAGTTAGAAGCGTCATCGCCAGAGACTGCTCCATCAGACGTCTGCTGATGGTGAAGAGCGGGTGGAGGATGAGGAGGAGGCGAACGATGAGGAGGAGAAGAATGACTATGATGGTAATGTTCAGATGCTGAGGGCGTCTTTAACTGCTCTCCACCTGGGGACATCTGTTTGTCTCCTGCTGGTAGGTGGTGTGGCGTCACCTCTACTGGGGACCCCACAGTGCTTGGGCCCAATCCCTGCAGAAATACAGCAGGTTACACACATGCAATGCTGCAGCGGAAGTACATTCCAAAGTCTTTGTATTGTGTTGTGTTTTTACCCTGAAAACGCTTCTTTATAATATAAGAGAAGAACAGTACCATTTTAATTGGCTCTGAGGTTTTCTTTGATTTCTTCTTTGGGCAGAAAATCTGCTCATAGTCCTCGTTCCACTCCAGAAGTCTTTTACTTGGTTTTCTAAGCCTCTTGTTTTCTGTGAAAACACAAAGAAATAGGCCTCCACTCAACATGCAATGCCCCTGAGCCTTCACCTTGATACACAATTGGAAAATAATCCTTAGATTTAAAACAACAACAAAAAGAAACATTCAAAAAAATGAAACTTTACCTGAGCCTTCCTTCTTCTCACCCACATCTGTCTCTTGGTTGCCATGGTGGCCATCTTTGAAGAGTCCATTAAACGCTAATGGCCCCTTTGCAGAAGCTGAATGACCCTGTTCGCCCTCCTTCGGTTTTGCTCCGTCACTGACAATGCTCGATTCAAAAGTCTGCCACCGCTTCTTGGGAGCAAATTTGGTGATAGTGTAGGAAGTGGGGAGGTCTTCCGTGGGAGGCAATCCCATTTCAAGTGCATCCAAATCAGCCGCCGGGTGCTTCTGCCGTTGCTGGTTGTTCAGTGTTTTGCTTAAGAGTGCTGTGTGAGACGCTGCTGGAACGTTCTTTCCTTCATTTCTCGCTGCGTCTTTTTTCATGCTGGTCTTGGACTTTGTCTTGCTTGGTCTGGTGTGGGAGGCCTTTGATGACACCGACTTTTCGCACTTACCATTCTGTGCTTTGGTCCCGTGGAGCGTGGAGGAGGAGTCTGTCTCAGGCATTACGCCGCCTTCAGACGGTTCGTCTCCTGCCGTCCCGGGGATGAGGGACGGCTCGTCCTTGATGAGCGAGGATGAGGGAGGTTGGGGCAAGGTCAGCGGCTTCCCTTCTTTCTCTCTGGTGTCATGTAGGTCCTTCAGCAACATCAAGAAGGTGCTGAAGTGGTAACTGGAGTCGGACCGAGCCGAAGCCTTGCCTGACTCTCCCTCGTCTTTCACTTGGGACTTGGAAGAGAGATCTTTGCCGTCCTGCAAGGACTCTATTGGCGACTGACAGGGGGATGGAAAAGAGGTGGAGGATATATCAGACATGATGCTCTCCTGCTTGACCTGAACTGATCCCGTTGAGGGTTGGTCAGACGAGCCTGTGGTTGTGTCGTCAGACTTTGACAGACCTCCGTTGAAGACGTGGTTCTTGTCTGGCCTGCTGCTCGCCAGCTTGCAAAAGGGGGAAGTTGGAGGACTGCGAGCCGGTGGCGAGAATGTCAAACGAGCCGATTCAGAGTCGGCGTCGGGCACCAGCTTGGACTGCCAGCGCCGCTCCAAAATGTCGGCCAGGTCCCGATGGGGCGAGAGACCCTCTTCCTCTCTCACAGAGTGCGCTTCTTCATTCTCCTCGCTGGCTTTCAGTGCCCGCGTCATCAGGCCACTGCTGGCCGGGAGGTGATGAGAATGCAGGTCAATCATGTTGCTCTGCGCACTACACGTGTTGCTCGCTTTCTTCTGCTGTAGTGCCAGGTTTGCTGCCCGCTCCTTGTTGGCCAGCTGTTTGATAGCCAAGTCCGCCACAACAGACGATATACTCTTGGAGTTCCTCTCTCGCTTGTCTTTGCCTGTCTTTTTCACTATGGGAGCCACGGGCTTCAACTCTTTACCCAGAATTTTTTCAGGCACCACCAGCTGCTGGTGCTTCTTTTCCTCTGGGCGTTTGGGGCACTGATTTCTGGGCCCAGTATTGACATCTGAATAACAGTCTCTTTCATCTTTCTTGGGTAAATCTGACACTGAAGGATTATCAAAGACCTCAGTTTTGTCCTCTGTGCAGCCTGACAACAACTTTGGCGTTTCCTTGATGAAGGTGTTATCTAGCTTCTTTTTAGTGGGAGGTTTTTTCCTGCTTTCTCTGGGCAGGGGTGGGCTCTTCAGGGGCTGCTCATTCCCATTAGGGAATAGCGGGCTCAGGGGAGAGGATGCTGTGAACCCTGATCCCACTGAGCAGGAGGGCGAGTGCGATGGCTTCTCGTCAGCCACAGCCATGAGGACGTCTCGCTCCCAGGCCGAGGACGCAGTCAGGCCATTCTTTGGGCCCGATGGAAGGTGAGCTTCGGCCTCCTTCACACTGGCTTTCCATGAATCCATCAGCCGCTTCGGTATCTGCAGAGAATTGAGAACAAATACAGAGACAGAACTGTCTATGAACCCATTAGCAATGTAGTTGATGACCAGTGTTTTTTTATGTCCTCTGGGAAAGGAAAATAGCCTAGAACATAGAAACGCTCAAAGCCAATGCATTCAACTTTAACCATGTTCAACAGCACTGTAAACAAAGTTCAACAGTATTTTTATTCCTTAAAGTGACTTTGTACAAACTGTGGCTGCAGTGTCCTTATTAGTCTATAGTACTAAGACCACAGAATGTTTAAAAAGCAATAAAAAGCTAGTAAAACTAGTTATTTTCACCAAAAAGAAAAAAATATATATTTTTTAAATACTGGCAAAACACAACTGCACTTTTGCACCTGATGACCCTTGAATGTTTTACCGTGTATTTGTAGTCCTTCTCCTTCTGCCTTCCTCTCCGTCTGAGAACAGGTAGATTCTCAAACTGATGACCCCCCTCAAAGGGAAAGGTAGCTTTCCCAGGTACCCAGGCCCTGTCCACAATCTCTCCAAAAGTCTTAAGGAAATACATCCGGCAGGGTCGCCGGCTGGGGTCTGAGAAACCAAAACATTTTTTTTTAGTGATAGCGAAGTGTTAAAAAGTACAGTAACTAGGTCAATTTAGGCAAGACTTTATATACAATAAAAAAGCCAGTTACAGTTACATTGCATCCACTGATATATTCCTTTGTTATTTATGGCCATTTCTTCTTCTAAAGCAGAGCAACAGAGATGATGGAGTGCTGCTACCAGTTCACTATAGTATAATAACCTTTCATTCGTGTGTGCACTCCATTTGGTGAATCACAGGTCACTTGGCAAGGCCACCAAGGTCTCCGGTTGAACTTGGCCCAAACAACATCTCCTACTGCATACTTTATTGAAGGCAGGGGCTTCTTCTTCGGACTACTTGACTAAAACAAAAACAGCAAAAGGCGCTATTAAAGTGCTATTAAAAAAAACACAGCAATTTCTTTACTTAAAAGGTGAGCACCACAAAGTGAGGAAAGAGGAGTTTTTTTGTTTTACAGTGAATATTAATGTGTACTAATGTGTTTACTACTGGCAGTGAGTGCAAAAATAAATAAATGGCTTACATTTGAGCATGAACCATTGGGCGAGAACTGAGATGACCCATAGCCGAAGGAGGCCATGTTCTCGGTGCTGGGCAGATCACAGTCACTGTCAGAGAACTCATCCATACTGTCCAAGTCCACCATGTTGACTTCATCAAGGCCATGGGACATAATAGCAGGGTCTGGTTCAGGTATGTTTTTAGGGACCAGACTGGAAACAACAGGCTCATGCTTGTATGTGTTTGAGCTATAGCAAACTTCTGGGAAGTCTCTTTTTTTACACTTATTTGACAGCGGCAGTACATCGACCTCACTATTGTCTTGTTCATAGTCATCATCATCTTCATCTTCGTCCTTGCTGTCAAATAAGGTTGACTCGAAATGCAAGTATCCATTTGGGGGAGAGTGTTCCAAACTGTCCGAGCTGAGAGGCGAAAAACCATTCTTATCCAATTCCTGCGGGTTTGTGTCACTGCTACTGGGAGACAGGGGTGTGTGAACAAGTCCACTCCCGAAGTCAGTGCCCCCCAGGGGACTGTGCATGTGCAAGTGATTGCGGCTATGGAAGTCCTTTTCCTGCAAACTCAGGTCAGGCCTGTTCACCATTGTTGTGAGGTCCTGGAGGCGTCTCAGAGGACTGTAGCAGGTAGGAGGGTTTTTCTGCTGATTGTACGGATATGACGACGTCTGCTTGAAGGCCGGCTTCGACAGCAAAGCAGGTGAGCGCCCTGTCCCACTCTTGAAGTGTCCACCAGACGTATGGAGTTCCTGTGAGGTGGAATGACAGGGAGAGCCATCCCTCACTGCCACTTTACAGGATTTATTCATGTTGTCATGACTCCATTCTGTCAGAACAGAGAGAATGGCAGAAATAGTTACAGACATTAAAGTGGTTCATTCATTTATGACCCAAGGTTAGATCTAGATGCAACACAATGAACAATGCTGAAATCATAAAAACCCACAGCCTTTAAAGTGTGTGGAGATGTCACAGATGATAAACAAAAAAAGCTATGCTACTTTTCTTATGCCGTGCTACATACGCCGAATGGCTTCAAATCTTTTTGTGACAATTACAAATATTCAAATTGTAAGAAACACACTGACAAAGAAGCGATCAAAAATGTGATTAAACCCTGCCTCGACCGTGCTCAGGCGTAACCTAATTAGCCGACATGAACTGGCAACCTCTGGTCAGGCCGTCAAGACAGTGTGGCAGACAGATTTACCCAAAAATATCACCGTGTAGCGATTCCAACGTAGCCATCGCTTTGACATGCAACTTATTTCCGTAACAACTGTTCTCCTTTCGATGGCCCTTGAAATATGATTATTCTGTATAAACAGTGTACGCTTTCCTTCAAGCTACACCGTGCCATCAACACTAATGCTGCTGCTAACGTTAGTTCCCATATGCAGACAAACCGACAGCTCGCTAGTCACCCCTAGTCATATGAAAGGACGATAGGAAATACAGCTAATACTACTACAGTATAAAAAGATGCCAGAATCTTACCATTTAAGAGTCGGTCACAACAATACCACTTGAGAGCATCGCAAATTACGACATGTAGCGTTTGTTTTTCTCAATTTGTGAAAGCGGATCTGCAAAATCCCCGCACCAACTCTAGTAGGCCCTGGCTCGGCACTCATTCTTTCCCCTCTATCGCCCCGTCGGTGGCGGTCCCTTCAAAAATAAAAAAAATCATCCAGTGACAAAATTTCGAGATGCCTTTCATATCTGCGAAGTGTCTATTTGTTGCAAAAGTACATGTCCTTCACGCAACCTTTAATCGGCCTCAGATTCATTTTGAATACATGACTGTTTGCTTGCTGCCGAATGCCCCTGGTAATGTTAAAACAAGCCCTGACTGACTGTGTGCTGGTGAGCGACCAATCGCCAGAGCCACCCAACCCCCAGTCTATGTGCAGTGCACATTGGGGTAATGGCAGCATAATGCCCCGGCTGAAACTCAGGTATAACGTAAATTGTATTTGAAGGGGAAAACGATTGTGCTGCCTTATCTTGGTCCAAGTGCATTTGTGCATGACATAGCAAAGCAATTAAAAAATTATGTGCAGCATTACACTGCCCATGCAGTTAACCAAAACGCCATTTGTTTCCTTACCCTAACAAAGGCGTAACTTCCTCCATTTTAGGCGTCCGTGTACGCTATGACATACAAAAAAGAGTAAAGTGGGGACACACTTACTCAATCTGACATTCTAGACACAATTAAACATGTCAAGCTACGTGGCCTGTATCTAAGTGCAGTTTTGTGAATGCGAGTTGTGAAAATCGGACTGTAAATGGAATACATTAACCGGTCTCCATACAGGCCACGACATGCTCAGAACGTGTCAATTGCATGTCAACACTGACCAAATAAAAAAAAAATCTAATGTCTTTGTCTAATTTAGCCGATTTTATCATCTTATTTATAGTACATGTCGTTAGCCTGACCAGAAGTAGCCACATTGAAAATTTAGGTACGATCCTTTGTTCGAGATGTTTGAACGCTTGAAAGAGACTTGGTTCAGTAGGGGGGAAACGTAGCCTAACAGGAAATCGCATCAATCCCTAAAGCATAAAGAGGACAACTCATCCCCGAACATTATAATCGAAGTATTTAATTGATCAAACGGTAAGAACTCAGGCAACCTAAATACAAACACACAAACTCATGTAAACTTGTCATAAGCAGTAAAGCGTGTTTTTTTTTCTTATTCTCGATCGACCCAAATAGAAAAATCCCCCATGATGAACTGGTCCAAACCTGCGGACGTAGGCCTTCTTTACAATGTACTTCGTACTTAATATAGGTCGACGCCAAACGAATATCATATCAGTTTATCACAGGCCCTGTTTGTTTGTAAATTAGAGCCATTACGGAATTACCTCGGATTGGTCAGCTTTTGAGACAGAATTCTTGTGGTCGTTTGCTGTAATTTCCTTCTATCCTGACAGGCCGGCTCAGTATAAACAGGTATCACAGGCTGCCCTCAAGCTGTATTAAAAGGAGTCTAACCATCCCGTCATTATTATGAAATCTCCGCCATTATTGTAGATTAGTTTTGTACTGCATAGATTTTTAATTACCAAAATTGCACATTATCTATACAATATAGTCAATAATTAATAATATATATTTTTGTAAAACACACAATATAAAATGTTAGTAATATTACAATTTTCCACACGGGTTAGATTATTTGGGTGATATTTATTTATTATTGGCTATTCATATGTATTGTGTCATGACACATCAGTTTGATCATAGGATTAAAAAAAAGAGAATGAACCAACAGTGAAGTCACAAACTTGCCATACCAGGTTTGATCAACAGTAGATAGTAGAACACTGCAGAGACCAAATTACAAAGTATAACTTAGACAAAACATTCATATTTACATACTATTAGAAATACAACATTGTTCAACACTCATCTTTGCTTTCAATCCAATATATGTTCATTATTTTAAAAAGTGTTTTTTTTTTTTATCCTCCTCAGGAATTAAATCCCCAACTAAGAATGAACCACGGTTGTATACAAATCAATATAAAGCATATTGTAATTGTAAAGGACATCACAAAACAACACTTTCACAAACACTTATGGAAATAAAGAGATTAATATATAGATGTTTTTTTTTTTTTGTTCCATTCAAATGCAGCTTGTGACTTGCAGAAGCTCAAGATGACAGCATCACGTGTGCCTCATGTGTAAATAAGTGTGTGTGTGTGTGTACATGTATATGAAGGCTGGTCAGGGTAACAGTGTGTGGAGGAATACTGTGGGTTGAGTGAGTTGACAAAAGGACCAAGGCATGAATGCATCTTTACAGTCATCAAGTGGAATGACATTGAGTGAACTAAAATTACTTACCATCATGTTAACAAAAAATGAATAATTCATTCGACAAGGCTACCATCATGCACATTTGTACAGCATCATAACATACATGTTGAGATAATAGAGCATGGTTATGTTCTTTGGATAAGGATAGACAAAAGGATCGTAATGATATTACAATGAGTCGTACATAGTGTTAGTGTAGGTATCAAAAAAACAGTCCTCTCTCAGACTCCACGCCCTGTAAATTTAGGATGTATAAGCATCTCAAAGACACTCAGCACCAGCACTTTGGACACGCCCTCTCCACGTCTCCCTGCCCTCTTTTCTTTCACCTTCTCTATCCTTCCCTCATTCTGAATAAATAGCAAAAACAACTTCAAGACTTGAATCAGGCTTGTTATCAAACACTTAAGACTCGACTCATCTCTCAGAGGCTCGACACTTGGCTTGGACTCGAGCTAAGGGTCTTCAAACTCGACCCGGACTCAAGCTCAAAGACCTGTGCGCATCTCTGCTCGTTATTGTCTTTTTCTTTGACGGCAGCCTCGCTAAGTGCTCTCTTCTGCATCATGGCATAAGGGAAGGGCGCACCGTTGTTAGTGCCGTATTCTAGTTTATTGAGTCGGGCCAGAGTCTTAATGCTCCCAGGAGGGCGTCCTGGGCTAACTTTATAGCCTGCAGCTTTGGTGGTGCCGAGCGGTCTCCCGGGGCTGGTCTTGAAGCCAGCTGCCCTGGTCGTGCCTGGAGGTCGCCCCGTGCTTGTGCGGTAGCCTGCAGACTTGGTGGTGCCCGAGGGTCGTCCCCGCCGCCCAGACTTGCCCATACCCTTTTTCTTCTTGGAGCTCTCGGGTGCCTCAGTGTTACTCCGCATCCTCACTGACTGCGGGTGAAAGTCGCTAGGGTTGTCTTGCATCTGGCAGGGCATGGGTTTGAGCATGCTCTGTGGTAGCGGGGGCAGGTTACTGAGAGGCAATTGCAGGGCTGCTGATGGTGGAGGGACAGAGGGGTAGAACTGTTTGGTCTGTGAGCTGCACAGTTCAAAATGACTGGCAGAGTGCTGGCCCTCCTCTGACAAACCACCAAGACCATAGTCGTTGTTGGCAACTTGGTGCATCATTTTCTGTAGAGGCACAAATAAAATAAAACTGAGTGAGGGTTATAATGGAACTTCGTACACAACTGCTTCTGTCACATGCATTAGGACTTTACTTTGGCATCCATGCATGCCAGTATTCTGACATCACTTCCCCTTTTGGACTGGACACGTTAAATTAACACAACAGTTAACTAAATTTAACAATATTAGTTTTGCTTTCTTTACAGCTATGCTGACTTTTAGTTAATGCCTTTATTAAAACAGCTTTTGGAGGTTATGAAGTTAGATAGTGCGAAGCTGGAGCAATCAGACTTTTGTTTGAACGGGAACGTTACGTTGTAGCGAAACATTGACGTTAACGTTACAAATGTTGATCCCTGCCATGCTATCAGTCCCAAATCTCTGCATTTGTGTTTTCACAAGAGCGTTATCGGTCGAGAAAGAAATAGAGGCGTGTTTCATCTAATGCCAGTGCATTGTAACGTTAAGCTCATCTCGGTATGTGGAAATGTTTTGTTTCACTATGATGCACACGACCAATTCCCACCCCACACACCTTGTCCAATATAAATTATACATTCAAACAAACAACAGAATCTACATTTATGCACACAATACTGCACATCTTTACATAAAATTGCAAAAGACATTAACATTACCTCAACGGTACGCAGATAGGATCATGGAATGCAACGGGTTAAATATGAAACAGATATATCTTCCATCCTTGAAACAAAAACATAGTCTTATTTATGCCGGCATTACGTCATCCTTAACTATCCAAAAAGCTTCCCGACAACTGATTGATCTTCGTAAGGTCTATATCGCGTATATTTTTGTTGTTACAGCGGTGAGGTTTAAATCTGAGAGGCAGCCATTTTCGTAAAAAAAAAATGTGATATTGTACGACGGTATCACGCGCATGCGTCAGTTTCTACAAGGAAATTCGTCTGTTCTTGATTAGGTGCCCAGTAAAAACGTACTACGTTTCTGTGGACAATAAAATGCCATATCACCGTTCAGACAAAGGCTCTTCAGATTATTTGATAGCCTACTAAAGGCTGGATATTAAGCATGTTATTCAGGAAGCAAATGGTTAGCCTAGATGTACAAAAGATGCATAGGTCTGAGTAACCTAACACAAAATTCAGTGTTTATCGAGGGAGAAATGTTTTGTGTGATGTTTTTGTAAGTTTGTCAGGACAGTGGTCCATATTGTTTGGGAATTTGTATTGGTTTGGCAACTAAGGGGTTATTCTAGAAAATAAGTGCATATTTTTGCTTGTCAACATTTTGTTTCTTTTCTCAGCTTTTATCAGTTTTGAACTCACTCTATGTATAGGTGTGTGTGCGTGTGTATGCGAGTAGAGGCTAAACATAACATACAGAACAACATACATCTTTAGTCACAGACTGAAACTTTAGATCAGACATTCAGTCATTTCTCTCTGTTCAAAGGTCTGTTGAGACATTATATGTCTTACAATACAATACAAAAGTAAACATGGGAACACTGAAAAACATACCAAAATTATGCATTTTGTGCTTGCACAGCACAGCACAAAAAATGCACAACAATAAACAGCACACTATGCCAAGCAATTGGTTATAACATCATACATGAAAAGCTTACAATTGCATTTTATCATCAATATGAATATATGAGAATGTCACTCATTTTACTGTGTGTCTGTGTTTACTGCACATATGAACAGCCTGAGTGACCACTCCATGGTCACTCATTTTCTTAAAGGCAACAATGACTTCTGCAGAGGTTTTGCAGAGGTTTTCCTGGCACCCGTTCTGCCAGGATGTCTAAATGAAGACAAGGTGACCCCACTGAATATTTAAATCTCAGAATACATTTGTTTTGGACAAGCTGTTGGATAAGTAGCTGTTCTGCTCAACAGAAGTTTGTGGCTCACTTGACAGGTATTGAAGACAGTTGACAGATATTGAAAACAGCTGTTAGGTACAGCCTCATTGACGGTCCTGAGTTTGCCACTGATGCTTGTGACTTTGAGGTCCTTGTTCTGATTGGTTCAATAATAACCAAAGGATCAGACTCCTGTTCAGTTTGTGAAAACACACTACCTCTTGTCCCAGCTCAACGTTGAGCAATCTTTTCTGCTTGCTAAAAGTGGAGGACTGCTATACCATCATTTATATTTAAAAATCCTGCATTGTACAGTAGAATCAAAACTGCAGTTTTTTTCTATTGCATTTTAAACTTCACGCAGACTCAAGCTGAAAGACGTGCGCATCTCTGCTTGTTATTGTCTTTTTCTTTGAAATAGGCCTCACTTTGTGCTCTCTTCTGCATCATGGCATAAGAGAAAGGTGCACCGCTGTTGCCGTATTCTAATTTACTGATGGCCGAAGTGCCCGCTGCAGTACAGCAGAGGGTGGAATCTCTGTTTTCTCTGCTTCACAAACAAAAATAGTCCATCTCATTTAAAAATGCCAAAAGTGATAATTCACTGCATCTGCTGAAAGGGGCTGGACTGCAGAGCAAAACTACCAGTCCTCCAGTCTTGCTAGTAGTGGCAGCAACAGGGATGAGGCTAAAGCTGGAACCAAGTCTCTCTGTTGCCAATGTTTCACTACAGGTTGACATGGGAGAGGATGTGCCTCTGAAACTCTTGCATCTTGGCACTTCATCACTGCAAGATAAAAACGATTAACAACGATTAACCTTCAACAATGAAATAAAGGCAACCATTTTGGTTAGGTTCAGCTTTATTGTCATTACACATGCATAAATACAGAGTAAAGAAATGTAGTTTAGCATCTAATCAAAAGTGCAAGATAAATAAATATACAGTAAATGACAATATACAGTATGGGTGGTAGTAAATAGATACAAATAAATAGGTAAGGGCTCAGCACACACTATGGCGCTCCAGTGTTGAGTCTAATGGTGGAGCAGAGGTTGTGACCTGACTTGACCTGCCAGAGTCTATTTCTCAGAAAGTCCATGATCCAGTTGCAGAGGGGTTCACTGATGCCTAGATTCCCAAGTTTTGTGAGAGAAATGAAGTCAGCAAAGAGCATTCTTGCATAAGTGTTCTTGCTGTCCAGTCTTGTTGTCCTCTGCGCTCCTGCTGCTTCCTTGGGAGAGGGCAGTCCATGATGGAATAAAACTTTTTTATTCAAATTTTTTTTCAGGTTTGTGCTAGAAGCAGGTAATGTGCTATGCTGATGGTCTGGGCTATATTGTAAGATACAAAAGAACTAACCAGTATTCATTAATTACAGGCTACATGCCTGAATATTAATATTTGTATTATCATCATCCTCATTATTATTATTATTATTAGTAGTAGTAGTAGTAGTAGTAGTATTACTGCATAATTGCAAGTATACAGAGATAGCTGTATGAATGCATGCAAGAAAGTGGCTTTGCCATAATCATTTTAAATTCCATAACTTCTTAGTGACAATGTCTACTAATCTGCAAAACAGGGGGCAATCTCTTCTGGAAAAAAAAACATATGAAATTATATGACATGAGGCCAATTAACATGATTGATTGAGGGCTGCATGAGTGGAAATACTTGTAACAACAGATATGTGACGGAGATGTGACAACAAATAACATTAAATGATTCTGAAAGAGGAGGCCTTAAACTTCACGTGATAACACGCTGTCAGAGGTAAGACATCATGCAGTTCATGCCTGTTTTTAAGATGTTTAACGTAAAAGGCCCAAAGGTTTTATCATCATATTGAAGATTTCATTACTGTAAACACAGTACAAAAAGTGAAACAATGTGACAAGCAATCCAGGCAGCCATTGTGGTCAAGCTCATAAGCTGCTCAGAGCCTTCTTAGCCAGAACCAACAGCTTGCAGAAGGCCTCAGCAAACTAAAAGCATAAAAAGGTATGTATAAAAAGTAGAACAGGGACTGTGTAACATTGCACTACAAACATAAAACTATTTGAAAATGTTGGACTTATCTGTGAATTGGACAATCATACCCTTTCAATATTAAATATTTGGCAACTTTAAAACATTTGGTGTTATTACCTTGGCTATTGTCTTCAGATAATAGTGATCGCTGCTGTAAGTAAGGGTATACCGTTCCCACCATCTGTAGCTCCGAGTCCGACGCAAAAAAGCTTTGATGTGATGCAGACTATTGGCACACAGAGCATCACACGGTCCGTCAAAAGAGGTTTTTACCTACAGTAACTAAATCTGTCCGCTAGGTGGCACCAAAGTAGCATAACTAGACAGTGATGCAGAACACATGACGTCAACCTCCCTGATCACACATTCCACACCGCTAGCTACTGTACATAACCGGGTCGGATTTTGGCGTGCAAGGAAACGAAACTGGATTGCGGCTCTGTACATTTGAGCACTTCCGAAAGAGGACATTTGAATTAACGTACTGTTTTCGGATGATAAAAACAAATGATGCTTCATTTGACAACTGCAAGGTAAACCTGTAGGGCGATTTTGAAAGGACTCTCGCGTAATGATTGCTAGCAAACGCATGACGTGTGGTAATTTAAATTAATAGCCGTTTCAGTCATTTTTAGAGCTCGTGTTCGTCCGTGTTAGCTGCAACCTAGTTACTTCTCATCATGGACGAGAAGACGTTCACGAAAGAACTGGATCAATGGATTGAGCAACTGAACGAGTGCAAACAGCTGTCAGAAAACCAAGTCAAAATATTGTGTGAAAAGGTAAGAATTTAGGCATGTCAGGGGCACAATGCATATAAAATCTGTTGCTCACAAATTAGTTTAGCCCGTTCCTCTTTTCGACTATAAACCCCTGCCCTCAACCATATTTCTAGGGGCTTGTAGGCTGTACGAAGATGGCGGTGACCGAGTGCTGTTATTATTGGCTGTCAGCTCCGCCATGAATGTAGCCATTGGTTGTTGACTGGGAAGTTCAGCCAGCAACCGCTGGTGACCAGCATAACGTTACCCAATTTTAGGAAACCTCGGTGATTAGATACATTGTTGTGAACTGTTACATTCTTGAAAAACAATTTAACAATGCTTTGTTAAATGCTGATATAACAGTTCGTATTTCTGAATACGCAGATCGTCCAATGGCTGGTGCTGAGGGTCGCATATTTAATTATTGCCTAGACTGTTTTGGTGTCGCGCCAGTCAGAAAGAGGTCACAGATCTCTCTGCTCTACATTTTAAGATTAGGTTGGACTATTGTAAACTAGGGAAAACACGGAGCGGCAACTACAATTTGATGTGCGCAGTCAGCGCGACCCTACAGGACTACCGCAGAATAGCATATTTTGCATTACAAAATCTGTTGGCCTCCCCTAGCCTGGGGTCCACAAAACTTTAGTGTTCTAATATTGAATTTGGCATTTGGGACTGACCGTATTGTTTCTTGTCATCCACATGGCAGATTTCTATTGTCTCTGACTATGGGTTGGAATTGATAGGATTTTATTAATGTTGATGCCATTGCCGACCCCTCATATCTGTTTTAAATATTGTTTGTTATCTTATCAATTCTGTAGTGTATAGAAAGTGTTTTTTTATTATTATTTATAGCGTACCCTATATTGCTACTGTGGCCATAAAGGTGTAAGGAATAAGGTATAGAACTGAATAAAAAGGTATAGAACTAAAAAAAAAGATTAGTTGCCTATGATCTCAGAGACATTTTGGCAGAGACATTTTGACTGAAGCATTCAATTCTTAGTTCTACTTTATACATGGTTCTCTAATCCCACCGTAATCTCTGACCATTAAAAATAACAGAATTTTATGTCACATGCATCAATTGGGTGGGGTGACGCACAGCATTTTCCTGTGCATATGCAACTCAGCGAGGGCATTTTGTAACAAGTGTACATTAATGAGGTGACCCCATAACCCACAAATGCAACTCTGCCAAATTCCTCTTCCCCATGTTTTACAGGCTAAGGAGATTTTAACAAAGGAGTCAAATGTACAGGAGGTGCGATGCCCTGTCACCGTATGCGGCGATGTCCACGGCCAGTTCCACGATCTCATGGAGCTTTTCAAGATTGGAGGGAAGTCCCCCGACACCAACTACCTGTTCATGGGTGACTATGTAGACAGAGGCTACTACTCTGTGGAGACAGTCACACTCCTTGTGTCTCTCAAGGTAAGGCTTTGGTGGCCCACAAGAGATGTGTTTTTGTTGCGTCGTAATTATTTATCTATCTCCACTGGGTTTACAGTAGATGTGTGGTTATGTTGTGTAGCTCTCTTACAGTAAAGTTCTAAATTGGGGTCAACTTGAATCTGGTTTTATTGCATTTAAGCATGTGAAGGCCTAGTTGTTTTACCAGGTGATGTTTGGACATCTGAGAAAAATTGAATAAAATAAAAATGAGATTTTTAGTTAACATTAGATATCATGCAAATCATGCATCATGCATAGGCCCGTGTTTACTCTGTGTTTTCGAGATTTGTTTGTTGTGGAATTTGAATAATCCTAGATTAACATTCTCTGGAGTTCACAAACAGCTCATTTATGATTATTGATGCTTGGTTGGCATTGTGACCTTTACAGAACCTATTACATGCTATGATAAGAATGAGAAGAATCCTGTCCCTGTTTTCCTTAGCTGAATATTTTTGTCAAAAGTATGGTTTCCAGTGTATTTGTCCAGTCTATTTTTAGGGCTCAGGCTGTTGAACACATAACCAAAACTTACACAGAGCTTTAGAGCGTGAAAAAAAAGCAAGATTCTTTCCACAGAAGATTTTTTCTACATGTCTGAATCGCCCTCTTTGTTTAGTTAGGGTTGTTTAATGGTTTTGACTTGTTTCCATAGTGATGAAGAGGACTTACAGGATTCATTTGTTGAACTCGGTTCCTAGTCTTACAATTCTAGGCTTAACTTGAGACCAAAAAATTGAGTGGCCACTCCAAGTGTTTAAAGTCCATTGTTGTTGTATTTTTCTTCCTCTTCTTTTTTTACAGGTTCGCTACCCAGAGAGAATCACCATCCTTCGGGGAAACCATGAGAGTAGACAGATCACACAGGTGTATGGCTTTTATGACGAGTGCTTGAGAAAGTACGGAAACGCAAATGTTTGGAAATACTTCACGGACTTGTTTGATTATCTGCCGCTGACTGCACTGGTTGACACACAGGTAAGCCTCATTAAATACTTATTTTAAATTTTGAATAACTAATTCAGTCTATGTGACATAGACACATGCACATATAGACATGTACAAAGGCATGGACCTGTCCAATGATACTTTTGAAGAAGGGTTGAGGGTGTTTTATTAAACTGTGTGCCAACTGTATGACTGTCTTGACTGTTCTCATGTTTTACCAGCTTGCATTTTGATGAAATAAGCAGAGTTGTGTATGTAATGAGTTAAACTAATCAGAATCAAAAGAAAACAAAAGCCTGTAAACAAAAAATGAAAAGCAAATCCAGCCTTAGAGTTTACTTTCTGTCTCTCTCTTTTTCTCTCTCTCTATAGATCTTTTGCCTGCATGGAGGACTGTCTCCTTCCATTGACACGCTCGACCATATCAGAGCTCTTGACCGCATTCAGGAGGTGCCTCACGAGGTAGTGTGTCGCCCTATTGTTAATAATAATAATAATCTTCAAGACACCCAAAGACGCTTTACAGACGCGTTACAGACGCATTATTCATTCATTCATTCATTCAAAAGTCACATTTAGTGGACTGAATGATAATACTGAGATCTACCCAAACCCAAACATTAGTGAGGTCTGCCACATTGTATATTTAACTCATTTAAAATGGATTGTTTCCTGATTCTGCACCAATTGTTTGATTTACAATACTTTGTGATTTGTGTTCACATCACTGTTACTGAATGGAGAGTGCTAATCCTGATAACCAGGATGTGATTTGTAATCTCACGCTAAATGGAAAGTGCTCTTCTAAGTGGTACTCTTACTCTTTCTGAACATAGCCAGTTGGCCTTGTGCTGTTGTATCTTAAAAAAATCCCCCTTCCCAACTTTGTTTGTTGACCTAGGGTCCCATGTGTGATTTGCTGTGGTCGGACCCTGATGACCGTGGAGGCTGGGGCATTTCACCCCGTGGCGCTGGCTACACATTTGGGCAGGACATCTCGGAGACCTTTAACCATGCCAACTGTCTGACTCTGGTCTCAAGGGCTCACCAACTGGTGATGGAAGTGAGCAGTGGGCTTAATAGGAGGGACATGAACCAAAAATAAAGAATTTCTCAAATGCTCTTGTTACAAGGCTATTGTTCTATTAATCTCTCTCTCTCTCTATGATTTCTTTATCCTCTCTAGGGCTATAATTGGTGCCACGAACGAAATGTGGTGACGATTTTCAGTGCACCAAATTATTGTTACCGCTGTGGCAATCAGGCAGCTATCATGGAACTAGATGACACACTGAAGTATTCTTTGTAAGTCCAGTCTGAGATCCCCAAACCAGCATGTTCTATCAGAACAGTTTGAGCAAAATAGGCTTTATGTTCTATTCTCTTCTAATATGACTTTATGTTCTATTAAGATGGTTTGAATTGTTACGTTGAATGCTATAAGTGCAACAATGGAGTAGAGCTGCTTGAAGGCTGTTTGATGTACCCAAGGCTTGCATTTCCCAATTACAGTGTCTGAATATAGGTGTGGGCTAAGATGTGTAAAGCATGTAAATAAATCATTGTGATGCCTTCAGGTGGGGACATTTTCTTCGCCCTGAGCCCTGTTTTAATTGTAGCTTTTGTTATTGTTTTTTCATTCTCAGCTTGCAGTTCGATCCTGCTCCTCGTAGAGGAGAACCTCACGTGACTCGCCGGACCCCTGATTACTTCCTGTAAAGACCCTGAGCACCAGAACAAAGTATTTGCCATCAGTGCAGTTCACCCTGAAATTACATTAGGACAAGGCCAACGTTGTTTAATATGCAATAAATATTTCCATGGACCAAAGTGTGTGCCATGTTCATTAACAACAACAACAACAACAACAACAACAACAACAACAACAAAACATCTGCAAAGGAATCCACCACGCAAGTTGTGAACAGTGAACAGTGAAAAAAAAAAAAAAGGAAATTTGCCCTCCTGCATGGTCGGATTATTGTATTTTATTCCAGAACCGCTTTTATTCCGTCAAGATAAAAAAAAAAACATGGTGATCCCTGCTGGATAGGAAGATGTTTTTATTTTGTGATTTTTATGTGGGGTGTCAAGGGTTGGGCTGGGCTCTATGAACTTATATTCACATGCACTTAGATAAATAGATGCTTCAGTCCACTGAGTACCGCTGGGATGTTGTGCTGAATAGAAACTACTTTGCCATGTAAGTTAGTGTCAGCTTTTTTGCATGGCTTTCTGAGTTTTTTTTGTCTTGCAACAATGTGTGAAGGCGGGGACACTGAGTCCCGGTTACATGTGTTTTTATTTTTATTTTATTTTTTTTTTTATTTTCGCACTTGTTAGTTTTATTTTGATTATTGTATGATGTTTTGTAGAGCAGGATTATCATATATTCTTTTATATTTAACACCAGCAAACAGTTGCTGCAGCTTTCTCTCTTTCTCTCTCTCTGTCATGGCTTATATTCCATTTAGCTGTATAGTAATTCTAAGACCAGGTCTAACTTATTTGTTTATTTCTTTGGTAAAGCCTGTTTGGGAGACTTCAGCACTTCAATAAAACTGGGGTTACTCCACATCAACTCCTGTGTTTTTGTCTTTAATATGTTCATGTTCTTTTCGACAGTGAAGTTTTCACTGGGTGAAATCACGTCATTAATAGTAGCTGTTTTAAAGTGTTTTTTAGTCCACTGAGAAATATTATTTCTATCTAAGATGATTTTGGTTAAAGAAAATGTTGCCAGTGACCACATCCCGTCACAAGTGGCCCACTGTATTACCAACTACATCCACTAGATAGAGCTCATTGATAACATCCTTCAGACCTGCTGACATTACCAATCACAACGTAATACCTGCAGAAATGAGATGAAAAAAAAAGAACTTGTATGGTACCTTTTCATAAGCTGCATGTTGTTTCAGACTGAAGAGGATTTTGTCTCACCCTTGGACATTGCCAATTTCACCAAAGGTGATCCTGTTACCAGATCAACATAGTAATTTAAACTTTTAACAAAGGGCTGAGCATATAGCCTATCTTTGTCTGTCATGGGACAGCATATCTTAAACATTTTGAGAATTCAGTTGATTAGTGTGTGTGTGTGTGTGTGAGTGCGAGAGAGAGAGAGAGAGAGAGATATTTTTTTTTTTTTTTCTAAAGAAAAATCACCTCGTGAAACTCAGAGTTGCGCAGAGTTGCGCAAAGACTCAAACATAAAGCAAGGCGCAGCATTTTCACTGTCTCATTTTCATTCCTTTCTCCAAACACCTGTGATGGACTTGACGAATAACAGCCTAGATCACTTAACCAAACCCAAACATTAGTGCCACTAATCTATAGCACGCAGTATACAAAATTTTACAACACTAAAAAACTAAGCCTTTCTGTGAATGGAATTAATTAAATACATCTAGGTTCCTAAGTCATTTCCCATTCGATTATTTTTGCAGTGGTTATCACCTCGTAGTGAAATGCAACAACAGGCGAGTCCCTTCGAAATAGCCTAATAGAAAAATAAGAGTCCCCAATTGTGGAATCCAGTTATTTCTAGTTCTTCGAGTCTATGAAATAAACAACACCTCCTAGCGTCACATTACAGTTATTAGCTATTAGACGGGGCATCGAATGTGCTGATTTTATTGTGTTTAATCAAATATTTTGTGGTAATGACAACCATAGCAGTAGTGGACTTCTATTTTTCGGCTTAGAGGAAGTTACCATATTGAACCTATTAACGCTTGCTTCACCTATCACTCACAAGTACCAATAAGCTCCCTTGAGCGATAGGCTACAGGGATCACTTGTGAGCTGCCGTGATTGTGGTAGACAAGGATTTTTTAGCAATGTAAGTAACTAGTTTTTTTCTTCATATTTTTCTTTATTTATATTAGCCTAATGCATTTGTTCTCTCGTCTATTTTAATAATCATACTCGGTTAAAAGCAAGCGACTGGCTGTCATCAAGTGGATTGGGGATGTGGCAAGCAGCGGTTGAAATAGAATATGCACAGCTGGAGTTTGTCAGATGTTTGTGCAGACTGATTATTAGCAGAATACGGTGTTTGCACCGGCACCATGACATGGTGAAATCCCACTGATGGGTTTTTTTTTTTTTTTTTTTTTTTTTTTTTTTTTTTGGGTAGTGGTAGTTGTAGTGCTGAACATATTAAACGATGGACTTGAGGCAAATGGAGGGACCAATTTCCGTTGTAATGACGAAATACTCAGAAATATTATTTGAACGAAAAAAAAAATCTTAGTGTAGGGTACGTGCGGATGCTGCTGTTGCATCATTCGCTTCATTGTCCTGTCCGTTCTAGTTGTCGTGATGTTGCGTTTGATCTATGTCAAAAACGCAAATAACTCCAAACACCATGGTTGGATTACCATTGGGCTACAATTAACCTCTGGGTTAATATGTAGCTAAAACTCACACGATTGGCCAAGAACAGGGGCAGGGAATGGAGTGTGTAAACGTTATCAGAGCCAACTCCGTCTAAAGTTCTTTCTGACGGCAATCTGTGTCAATGCGTAATAGTAGGCTAGGGTAGAATAACGTTGAAATTCATTGATTTCCTTTTCATTGCATTACAGTGAAAGCATAGATTGCCAATAATAGGCTATACCATCGGCTAAGCTAGTATGAAAGTCGTTTTGGTTGAGTGCGTTATTTTTGTCTCTAAAGAAATTGCCATACGCGTATACGAAAGTTGTCTTGTGAGAAACCCATGGTCATTAATTCAATTTAAAGAGATAGTGCCCTCAACACACATGCACACGCACATTGAGCTGTCTGGGCTGGAATGCTCGTTTTGTTGTCCCTTGTGCAGCCATGTTTGGTGCCATTTCAGGCAAAATTTCATCATGCTGCAGACTCAAAAAGCGCTTTGCGCTTTACCTATTGAATAGCGCCAGCGTACTTAGCCTCACTTGGATAATTATATATTTGCTGAA
This sequence comes from Limnothrissa miodon, assembly GCA_017657215.1. Taxonomy (NCBI): domain Eukaryota; kingdom Metazoa; phylum Chordata; class Actinopteri; order Clupeiformes; family Clupeidae; genus Limnothrissa; species Limnothrissa miodon. The sequence goes on along the minus strand of JAGFZM010000152.1, from coordinate 441,589 downwards.
ATTCGAGGCCCGGTGCTTTAAGCAGTCTTGACAAAACGGTCTTGATTGATATGGATGTGTTAACGTTATATAGGCGAGGCTCTTTCTTTCTTTTTTGACGCAAGGTCAAAAAAGAAAGAAAGGTACCGTTTTAGTCTTGACAACTCATAATGAACCGTGTCGAATAAAAATGACATTGGAATACCCGCGACTCTTGCTCTGGCTCAAGCTACATGTATAGCTGACACAGATTCGAGCACCTAACTGCATCAGGGACGATCGTGCATCTATTATTAAAAACAGAATTACCCCAATCTACAGTGGTAGTGTTGCTATGGTCTGTTAACGATTCGGTATTCACTCAATTAAATCAAAATTCGAAATATATATTCATTTTATGATAGTGCCAGATTTCTTTTTGTAGCGGTTCTCTGACACTCAGTCTGGCGGCGACGTGCGCTCCATCACCCTATTTGGGGGGGGGGGGGGGTCACCGGTTTCTATAGCAACTTTTTGCTGAATCAGCAGAAATGTCTTTGGTTGAATCCGACCATGTGCATTTTGTACATGTCATGATGAGAGATTCGTTAAAAAAAGCCCCCTTTTAATGTGAAAGAGGATTTCTGTTTCAAAGCTGCCAAGACCAGAACACAATGTCACCTAATCTTAGCTCAGGGGAAATATCAGGTGTCAGAGAGGAGGCAAATGCAAAATTCACCTACTGGAATGCAGACTACTGTACAAAAACAGCATGGGTAGTACTTGTCTACTGCATTCCACAAATAACAAGCATGACCTGACCTATGCCAAGCCAGTCACCAAAATATAAGCTACACAACCCAATCTTGGGACCTATTTGTCCTTAAGAAGTGTCAGACACAATTAATATCGCAATTAATATCGCAAGATAATACAGGGCGTCATGACAAATGTAGGCCTAATGTCAAGTCTTAAGCTTTGAAACTTAAGTAGTATGATTACTTTATTACTGGCTGATGTTAAATTTCTGAGGGTTTAGGGGAGCCCACAAAACCAGGAGGAATTTGAGTAAAATGTTCCACAGGCAAGTGTAACATAAAGAAGACTAATTTTCAGGTTCTGCGATTGTCATGCAAGTCAGTAGGCCTAGGCTAAAGGGAATGTTGGCAACAATACAATTTTACTTTCCCTATTGACTAGAAGTGCAAAACATTTTAACAAATAAGTGCAAACATTATTTTTTCCTTACTCTGATGAATTTATTCTGATGTTGTTGAGTTATCCTCCATAATTTATCATAATTTTTAGAATAAACATTTGACATGCCTAATCTGTCTTTCAGTTTTCTTTATATTTTGTGAGTGGGTTTATGTGCTAGAGGTTTATTGGCTAAAAGCAAATCTTGGACTGTATTTTGTCTACAGTTCTGTCCAAATATACAGTACATCAACAGAGTGAACTCTGAAGATTTGTTTTGTGTTGCTTTGCTTTGTACGTGTGTGTGTGTGTGTGTGTGTGTGTGTGTGTGTGTGTGTGTGTGTGTGTAGTACTGTCATCTTACAGCTTTTTACTGGTTTTGTGCTTCATTGTTGCTGTGTGTCTTGTTCTCCATAGAGAACCATGGCAGCAGAACTCTCCACATCCATAAACATCAAGGAGCCTCGGTGGGACCAGAGCACTTTTGTTGGCAGGGCTAAACACTTTTTTACCGTCACAGACCCCCGGAATATTCTTTTATCTAATGATCAACTGGAAAAAGCACGTCAGATTATCAATAACTACAAGTAAGTATCTACCATATTACATGTATGTTTTTTTTTTACCATTCATTGTTGTTGTGTAATAGAATAGGTGATTTGAAATTGATGGAAAAGATGGGATAACAGAAAAATAGTTTGCCATGCAAATGTTTGTTTGTTTGTGTGCTCCAGACAAGGGATTGTCACACCAGACCTAACTGAGGATGAGCTATGGAAGGCCAAGTACATTTTTGACTCTGCATTCCATCCGGACACAGGAGAGAAGATGATTCTTATTGGCCGAATGTCCGCTCAGGTCCCAATGAACATGACCATCACAGGTTGCATGATGACATTCTACAAGTGAGCAAAACACGCCTTACTACGCCTTAATTAGTACCTATTCAGAAAGGTATTTTTGATCTCAACCCAGCTCTCTAAATGTCTAATGCAGTGCATTGATATTGTTATTGTTCTTGATTTTCTTTTAGAACAACTCCAGCTGTGGTATTCTGGCAGTGGATAAATCAGTCGTTCAATGCCATCGTAAACTATACTAACAGAAGTGGCGATGCACCCATTACGGTGAAGTAAGTGGACTTTGTAGTACTTGTGGACTCTAGTACTTGTGTAGGTGTATTTTAACTCGGTAATGTCTGGTGGTAAGCTTAATTAGTCTAATATGAAACTTCTCGTTTGTAGTCAACTTGGAACAGCCTATGTGTCAGCAACTACTGGGGCTGTCGTCACTGCTTTAGGACTTAATGCACTATCAAAGGTATGTGATTTCTTTATTTTCTCATTATACACCTATTCATTTGTCAAATTTAAACATGAACCCTGGGAGCAGGTGACAGGTCAGTCCAAAGGCATATCATGTTCTACTAGTGTCCTTTGGGAGACTTAGAATTGCTGTTAATGGAAGAGTTTTATCTCACTTTGATAAGGATAATTCCAAGTCGTACCAGTCACACATTTTCTTTCACTCTTTCAGTTCTCTCTCATGGAATGCATAACCACAATTACCTTGTTGTTGTTGAATTTAGGTAGCTTAAGGTATCCAATGGACCATACAAAAACGTGTTCTATGATACCTATAAAGGAACTGCTACGTTGAATTGTACCGGGACTGGGACTGGAAGGGAAATAAAGGGTTACATTTATTACTCATTAAGGGGTGATGAATCATTTCAGAAAAAAACGAGGGCTGGCAAAAATGTTTTCTAGGAATTTAAAGAGGAAAGCTCACAATCTTATCTGGGTTTTCATTCAACTTTATTTCGCATTTCATATTGGCATCAACAAAAAATTTGCCAAAGAATATATGTATGCGTTTCCATCAACTGTGTGATGTGAAAACTGTAATAAGGCTAATCAAGTGATGGCTTCTGTTAGCGTTGCATTGTGCCTTATTCACATCAGAGTTCATTCCCAGTTATTGATGTTTTCTCTCTGTGTCTCACACAGCATGTCTCTCCGCTGCTTGGGCGATTTGTGCCCTTCGCTGCTGTGGCTGCTGCTAACTGTATCAATATCCCTCTCATGAGGCAACGGTGAGCACATGCACCATGACCTAATCGCTCCCTTTTACCCAGACCCTCCGCCCCTTAAAGATGTGGTATCGATAAACATATGGTAAACATATTTCGTGTAACATTCAGCGAATATTTCTTTTTGCTAGCTCTTCATTGGGATAAAATCCCCTCTGGGAATCAGCAAGCAGTATTCTACTTGCTTTAGGGTATCACATTTGCTAAGAAATGTACATGTAAACAAAAAAATAACTAACATTGCATTGTTTAGCAACGCTTACCTTATTGTGCTGTCTACTTGACTGATAAGTTCGTAAATGAATGGATTGTGACTGTTGTGTAATTTTCCTCAAGGGAGCTGAAACATGGCATCCCAGTTACAGATGAGAATGACAACAGACTAGGAGAGTCCTCAAAAGCTGCCCAGCAGGCAATCACACAAGTCGTAGTTTCCCGAATTCTCATGGCATCCCCCGGAATGGGTATGCTTGCGAATTATCAGAAGTTTGATGTCCTTCTCATAATATGAGTGAACCTGTGTGTGTGTGTGTGTGTGTGTGTGTGTGTGTGTGTGTATGTCTGTCTGTGTGTGTGTGTGTGTTAATTCATCCATGTGTGTGTTAATTTATTCATATGGGCTTCATAATGCTATGTGAGCTTCCATGAATATCCATGTAGGTTTACAATATTGTTTTGATATCATTGCCAAATTACTCTCTGTCCCCCAGCAATCCCACCATTCCTGATGAACACGTTGGAAAAGAAGGCTTTCCTAAAGGTGTGTAGAATCAAATCTTTTACTCCCATAGTGTTATAGTGCTTGGCACTTATTCATGAAGAATTCTTTCCAACTTTAGGAGTACTCCTAAATCACAGTAAAAGTTGTACTATGTTGCTAAAAAGTAATTCACAAAGCCACTGAGATCTACTTTTAGTTAAGAAAACTTTGAACTCTAAATTAGATGTAACTCTCTCTTGCTATGGATGACATCTATTCACATGCACAAGCTTAGAAGTAATGCCTACGTGGATTGGTTGTTAAGTGACAGGGTGGCTCAAAGGTATTCATGTTTGCACCTTTTGCAGGGATATCCACCATCCCCCAACATCTAGCTAGTGCATAGTGCCCCTTGTCCTGTATTGTGTAACACACATCAAATACAATTTATGTATTTATTGCGATTGACAAAGACGTCTTCATCCTGAGAGGGTGCAATTATTTTAATACGCAACCTATCAATGGCACCAATCACCCTGGGTAGGCTATAGCCGACCTGCAATTTCCATTAAATTGCCTTTGTTGCTGGCGAGTGGAACTAGATAAACTGGCGTATTATATGAGGTCTACAGAGCACTTTTAGGTTTGATTGATTGGCTTACTGATGGTCGTGATAGTCCCAAATTGTCCCCGTTTTCCCTGTAGTCAAATACTGGAGCAATGGCAGACAACAGCGGCATTCAGTTTTTGTTTGTTGGGATCGTTATTCCATCCCTCACCAACTGAGTCACAACATCAATCCCTTCACGATCCATTAGATATGTTTTCAATAATTCTCTGTCATTTAAAATCTCTAAAACATTGCGTTGTGAATAGGTCTTAGCGAGTAAGGAGTCCTCTGGGCTACTTGTAAGGTCTCCCAGCCTAAAATGTTTTGTGAATAACTCTTATTTTTAACAAATGAGGAGTCCTAAAGTTCACTGACATGCACATATTGAGTTACTCCTAAATTCGTCTGTTACCGTAGGAGCTACTTTTAGCCTTAGATTCTTTGTGAATACGGACCCAGGTCGCCCATTAGTGTTATGTGTTATGTGTGCCACCCTTGTGCAAAACCAGCGGAGAATGGTATGTTCTGCACATGCTCAGAAATAAAGATGGGCCTTGGCCTCACATACTAGTGAGTGCTATACAATGGGCCCCATGGACACAGCTCTCACACTCTCTTGCGGACCCTGCTGATTTCCCCCTTTCTCTTTCTGATCTTTTCAGAGGTTCCCATGGATGAGTGCCCCTATTCAAGTGGGCCTGGTAGGTTTTTGGTGAGTAGCCGGGGGAACCGGAGTGTGAGCATGCCATTGGTCAATGGCACATACATTCATGGTGTGGATGCAGTGCCTGCATGGCTGGATCCGGTGGGCAGGGGAAACTGACTTCAATGTCTGACCCATAGAATTTTTTTCTCCCCCCCCCCCCCCCCTTTTTCTCTCCACAGCCTGGTCTTTGCCACACCACTGTGCTGTGCGCTCTTTCCTCAAAAGAGGTTGGTGACATCTAACAGCAAGGCTAACTCTGACTGTATGCTAGGTTATTCTTTAACTGGATAGATAGAACTATATTATTTCAGTGAAGCTGAAAGGTGAAAGGAACATTTGTTACACAGTGTTAAGATTATATAGACTAATATGGACATGGTTACGTTTATTTTTTTTAAACAAATCAGAAAACAATGCATTTTAGTATTATGTTGTATATTAAAATTACTATTTATTATGTTTAATTTGCAAGGGCTCAGAACCATGTGAGCATAAGTGAAATTAGATAAGGTCAAAATAAAATGACCTTAGTTTGTCTGTGGTGTTTGTCATTAACTCTTTTAACTTAAATGATCATGTCCTCACCCAAAGAACTGTCTGATATTTTGACAGATATTTTGTCTGAGCTTTAACTTAATAAGCTACTGTTAAACTTTATCAGCAAACTTGTAAGGGACTGAAGGAACACGCTGACCACAGTGCTGATGCAGTGAATGCTTTCAGTTACGTAGGACATGACTCCAAGGTGCCTGGGGACTCAGTTACATTTTATAAGAGTAGATGCACAAAGGAACAAAATTACATTGAAATTCAACAAAACAAACAAAATGTGAGCTGACTGTAGAGTTTTTTTAGAATTAGACTGTGGAGTTTTTTAGTATTAGAAATTACTCTAATACTTCGATGTAAGCACTAACTTCCATAGCATAGTCAGACCACATTGTTATAGTTATCTCAAGGCTACACTAGTGCAGCAGAAGCACTGACTCATCCAGCCAAATCCTGGGGAACTCTCTGGGGCTTGCCTGTGTGTGAGGAGTGTTGCACTGTCAGGCACTAGTCTGATGAGTGTTTCGCTTCAATCACTGATTTGTGCGGTTCAATCCACAGCTCGATGTCCGTGAGCCGCCTTGAGCCTGAGCTGCAGGAGAAGATCCGCGCCAGCCACCCCGGGGTGGAGAGAGTCTACTTCAACAAAGGGCTATGAGGGGGAGAGAGAGAATTAGAAGGAGAGAGAGAGAGACAGAGAGAGAGCGCGCCCCTCCACCATCATCCTCCCTACTGCACTGCCACAACAGTCCAGCTCAATGCCAGTCATCTCCGCTAGTTGCCAAAGTTAAGTTTTCATTTTTTTTTTACTTCCTCTTGTCCATTGTGCTCTTTCCCATTACTTTTATATTTATTTTTTTTTCATTTGAAGTTCACGACTTTGCATAAAAACTATGGCAACCCCCAACCCTTCCCACACACAAACCCATTCCAGCAATGATCATGTAGAAGTCAGTATATTTTTTCCTGTGTTTTTTTGATTGGTATTTGTTTTTGTTTTTTTGTTTGTTTGTTTTTAATTTTAGGAACTTAACTTTCAGATAAGGGTGAGCAGCAGGAGCGGTGCTGATTTGGGTCTTTGTTTTCCTCATGATTATGTTTTGTAATCATCTGATGTTTGCTGCCAAAATATTTTCATGTGCCATATAATGTCATACAAGGTGAAGAACAAATGATCGGAAGTGATATTGAAATGTTATTCTCTGTGTTATTATTTTTGATTAAGTATTGTTGCAAAAATCAGTATTCAATCTGACAAACGGGCTGCTCCTGACTCAAATTTTTACCAAATACACAATCACCTCAGAATGAAGTATAAGGGTACCTCTAATTAAAATTGTGCAATATATTACATAATCACTAGGTCTTGCAGTTAATATCATTCCATTTTCAACAGGAGAGATCTCACACAATTTCTTAGTGAGTAATGTGGAAAGAGCCTTGATCTACTGTAGAGTGATCTGAAGATGATGGCAATACTAATTGGAATATTACTGGTGCTTTGCAAAATCTAAAACCTGTATGTATTTTCATAGTCCAGCAAAAAAAAAAAAACACTGTCTGAATGGATACTGCTTGTACTCTGCTTGCTAACCATGCATGAACAAACAAATGTATATAGTCCTTTTAAGCTGATTGGAGGAAAATGTCATTGAGGTCGTATTTCAGTATGTAAGTCTTTGTATCCTGACCAATATTCCAAGGCCACAACAGCCCATCCATGTTTGGGTCATTGAGCAGAGCTCCAGTGGGCAATGGCCTTGTAGGTTCATTGTAGGTTTTTCTAATCCTAATACCAACGGCATTGCTTAAAAATCACTATTAAGTTTTTTTGTTTGCCAGCTTTGCCCATATTTATTCAAATGTTCATGAAGTCTAAATTTGACTGCATGTACATTTTAACTAGCCTGCATCCATTCATATTACATTTCAGGGTTAGGGCTATGTACAGTGCTAGCACAAAGAAGGCCACACACAGGCTCGAGTAGCACATAATGTTTGTTATATTTGTGTTTGAAAGATATAATCCACCTACTCTACTGTCGTGGAAAACCCACAACAACCTCAATGGTGTTGGTAATATTGAGGAAGAAAAAGTTTAACATGTTTCAGTGTTCATGTTGAAGATGTATAATTTGACTCTGGGTTCTGAGATCTTGTCATGAAAGAGATTAGTTGTTTTGTGGTTGGTGAAAAGGTTGTGTTGCTAGACTACTGTATTAGGTATAGTTGTCCTCCCTCCAAAGTGTCATCTCAACTTTAATCAGTTGTCCTGGTATGAAAATACTGTAAAAAAAAAACTTTCTGAAGAAATATTTGGGTTATACTGTGCATCAGATCATTTTCAGACTGGTTTCTTTCCATGCAAGGGTCTATGTTAAAGACATCCAGTGTATTTTTGCAAACATGCGTTTTTATATATTTTGTTTCCTCTGAACATTCCATTTGATAATAAGGTCCTTTTTTACATCACATTAAGTGATAGTGTTTTACATATATATTTACTTATATATAGTTATATATAAGTAATATATCCTTCAGGTTCTAATGTTATAATCTAGCCTACATTTACAATTACAGGGGGATGTCAGATATATATTGGTTGCTGTATCTAAATGTATGGAGATTATATCAAATTAATATTTAAATGTCTTCATGGTTATTAAGCATAGCCTTTGCTCTTTTTGTACTCAAGATGGGAATGCTTCTTTTGAGGTCATACCAACAACTGTGAAGATAGCTTGGCTGAGGCTCAATGCCTCTCCATAACCCTAGGCCAGATTGCTCAAAAACTGAACTGCCATAGACCAGTCAGTCAAGCAGGTCGAATGCAGGGTTCAAGGTTTAGGGCTTAAGGAAGGACATTGGGACTCAGTTCATGTTTGAAACTGCATGTATAAGAATTGAACGCACAAAATAGGCCTATCTTGCTGCAGTGTCCCTGCTTTAAGTACATATCCAAGGGAAACAGTAGCACAATCGTATTCAGAAGCATACAGATATAAATAAAATGCAACTTTATAGAGCACAAAAGATTTTTAGCACACTTATGCCATAGTTAAGTGACTTCATAGCCTAAGTGTTTCTTAAGATCTTAACTTTAGTCTGTTTTAAAGTAACCAGCTCTCCAGAACAAGTGTATCATTTAATTTTACTGTTCAACTTTTAAAGTGCCATTTCTCTCTGCAAACTATGATTTGCCAAAGTAACATATTCATTCAAAATATGTTACAAAATGACAGTTTACTATTATGGAAAAGGTTATTTTTGAGGGATAGTATTTTGAAATGCAAATTGTTTTCCAGTCAATGGAGATGTTGTGCTGTGTAGAAGTACCTAGATGAAATAAAAATCTCTCAGAAATTTGGTTTATTGTTTTGTTATTGTCTCAAATTGTTATCAAATTATCCATTTTGCTAACATTGTTGTCTTGGTAATGATTTGAAATGGTGACATCTAGTGGACCAAGAATAAAAGTGCATTATAGTACATCAAAAGATGCAAATTCAACATATAGGCTGTCACTGTAGACTCTTAAGTATGTAATCAGATGGTTGAATCTGCTCCTGTAAAGGCCCCTAAACAAAATGGTTAGAAAATTTTCTTTTTTTCCACTGAAAATTTATTTTAAAATCTCAGCTAGATGTAAAGTAAGTTTCTGGTAAGAGTCAACCTCCGTAATGAAACATGCAGTAATGCAATTTGTGTCTGTAGATAGATAGATTATCTATCTATTATTATTATTATTATTGTTGTTGTTGTTGTTGTTGTTGTTGTTGTTGTTGTTGTCATCCTGAAGCTGTTTTGATAGCTTGCATTTGACACTCAGATCCTGGGCATGCTTTCTATTTTAATTTGCAGATTAAATATAACAAATTAAGTACAATTTAATTAACATTACACTTACACGTAATAGTACACTGACACTATTACACTTAGATACTTACATACATAGAGAAATATTGAAAAAAATAGCCTTCTCATACTTGTAAAATAATTACTTAGATTACTTATGACGAAATGGTTGTGTTCCTAAATTTGCAATGTGCTGTTTAATTCGATTTCCTTCAGTTTCAGCATGTAGGTCTGTGCAAATAGAGCACAACTGTGGCACAATGTGGCACAAATATTAAGTCAACATATCACGACTCAATAGCACATATCAACCTATAGCTCTATCTATTCATGATCGAACGCCGGGACGTGCCTGTCCGGACTTGCAAAAATTTTAGAATGGCATTCCAAAACGTAGGGGGAGTTTCTAGTAAGGAGCCATATTGGAAAAGACAGACCGAGTCGCAGCTAGCGCTCTTCTCAGGGAGTCACGGAGCAAACAAAAAATTATATTTTCTTGCTGATACTGACTCATCAACCTTGCAATGGCTGCTACGGACGTAGACATACTAACCGTAAGTCACCGTCCTTTTTATTTATTGAAACAAATGTCTGCAATGTATGTGGACATTATATCTAGAGGCATAGTACTAGCTCCATCTATAGAATGTCAACACTAGAGAAGAAGGGGGTGTGGATACATAGTTGCAAAGGCAAATTAGCATCTCTCCTGCGTCAAGGTAAGGCTAGTGTTGTAGAGTTTGTTATTCGTGATGCGATCCGTCATGGTTTGCTGCATAGGCCTACGCTACAGAAATAACTGCAATATAAAAACCAGACGCATCTTTTTGGTCTGCTGAAGTTTGACAGGGCATACTTTCTGTGAGTGGTGTTTTGATCCGAACATTCTTGGGATGTTTTTATACTCAGCAAGTGCATGCACTGGTTATGCAAGTTGCTTGCTTGCGTGTTACATTAATTTAATATGTCATGTCATTGTTTTATTTTTGGCTTCTGAGAAAGTGATTGTCGCTAATAGTTCGACGTTGCGCGCCCTAAGCAGATCAGAGGTGATTAACGCTACAGGCTACCTGAACCAGATTAGGACTTCGTGTGTGTACTTCACCACCGAACCAGCCTCATTCTAAGTTAATGGGCACGTAACAAAAGATAACGTTAAAGGCAAAAGTGGAGTAAGCCCTATAAGATACCAAGATAACAATCGATATATTTAAACCTACTATTACAATTTGTCAAACGGAATCGAACTGCAATAGAGTAAAGATAACTATTATTAATGACATAAGTAGTTGGGACTACTTGAGAGTTTGTTTCCCAGTCAGGGGGTGATTTCACGGGGCAGGGGCCATGGCAATGGCTTGGCCTTGTGAAATAACTTGAAAATAAAGGGCGCTTTGTACCCGGTTCCTCTTGAGGCGCGCCATAGCCATAGAACACATGCTTGTTGTGTGGATATAGTTGTCCATGGAGCCGTGTGTATTGTGTTGCTCGGCGTGCCGCCTTCCGCCGTTAGTTCAGGGACACTGGGGGATGATACTTCCATCATCTGGGTGATGACATATGGTAGGAAGGCTCTTTGTTTAACATGGTGATGTGAAGCATCTGTGCTTAAAATAATACTGTGGTTTTTCTTCAGATACAGCACAGTTTCTAGTGGCCTTTTTAAATTTAATATATAGAAGATTTGGACAGAAAATAGACCGACTGTAAATCTATTAGACTTTTCTATTGTGTTTTAAAGATATGTGTCGTGCTGTAATTGTGACTTATCTAGTCATAAGGCTGTGGGTCTGGTGGTGGAGGATCAGACTTGTGTTTTGCAACTGGATTTGTGTCTTCAAGAAGCATATGTTTGCTTGTTTAACAAGAGAAAACAACCTCTCCATAAAAAGAATAAAAGACTAATCTGAGCCCAGCAGTGATGTTGCCATCATATTTCCCCTGTGCCATTTCCACTGGCCCGGATAAAACAGGGTCCATCTCCGCAGAGTGTGCACTGAGAGCAAATCTGACACACTGCACAGGCAATAGGCCTATACTGCCTCCTAGGCACATGACATCACTCGGCAAGTATGCTTGCTGCTTTTAGGCACTTGGGGCCTTTACAGCCCTTTTCCATTTAGTGGAGAGCATTTCACTTTGTATCTGATATAACTTCTCCTCCATGTTTGTGGTTTGCGGGAGTAATTTGCAGTACCTGTGGAATATTTTTTTTTCCCCAGGGCACAGTTTTCTACCAGGTATGGACACCTGTCATTTTGTATTGTATTTGAATAGAGGTGGCCTTGTATCCAAAATGCCATGGTTTTCCACCCTCATTTATGAGTACATGTAAAGTATCAATGTGGGTATATTTCAAGTAAACATTACATTTCTGCTAAAACGATTTTCTATTTATTGTGAAATGGCCACCACGCCTAGGAAAAGTTAAGTGTGTTAAGTTGTACTGTAAGAGCCAAGTAGCATCCCTTGTCCTTGTATGATAAAATTACATACAGATATAATTCCCTTGTATTTAACCCCCTTTTAAAGTGCACTGAGCACATTTTTTTATTTGCCCTGAATACAGTCATGTTTTCTCACAGGTGTTTGTACATGAGCAAGTGTAAGAGTGAAAAGACCACCACCTAGTTTGTTTGGTTAGCCGCCTTGCTCTGAATAACCTCATTGTAATGAAAGGATATGTTAGGATGGTTTTACCAGGAAAAGCCTGAAGGAATTCAAACCATAGCCTTTTTTAAGTTTACAGAGTGCTGAGATGGGGTGAAATGCTCTGTACTTATGGATACAAAAAAATATAAAATCTCACCCCAGATAATAATGAGTACTGTGACTACAGGTGAAAACAACTGTGCTTTCCTCTACAGAGTGAAGGGATGAGGACTCTGAATCTGGGCGGCCATGTTGGCTTCGACAGCCTTCCTGACCAGCTGGTCAGCAAATCAGTGTCCCAGGGATTCTGTTTCAATATCCTCTGTGTAGGTGAGCTCAGACAAATCATTCTGGCCATGGCATATCTGGCTCTCACTGAAATTAAATGGCAACATTTTATGGGATTTTTTTCTAGAGCCTATTTGAAGTTAATACATTTGGATTATATTTAAGTTTAAATCATTCAGTAAAAAAAAAATGTGAGTCCTATGGCAGACAAATGTATTCTGTTGGTACAATATTCTAATAATTTATGACATGGCTGCGCGCTGTCTGGAGTCTCCCCCCAATATATACTGGCAGGCATCGAGGCATGCCATTATTCCTTACATGTTGCATTCAAATGAAATGCTAACATTTTTTCAATATATTTCAGGTGAGACTGGCATTGGGAAGTCCACGCTAATGAACACTCTCTTCAACACCATGTTTGAAAACGAAGAGGCCAGTCACTACATGGAACAGGTTGTCCTCCGACCCAAGACCTACGACCTTCAGGAGAGCAATGTCCAACTGAAACTGACTATTGTGGACACTGTTGGTTTCGGAGATCAAGTCAACAAGGAAGAGAGGTAGTCCCGGTAGAATGTTTTGTGGTGATCTCTTGACATATGAGTTATGATGAACTAAGATGTTTTTCTTTTTAGTGTGAATTAAAACTTTTGTGGTTCACGCCCTCACTCACTTCTCTCCTGTGGTTTACTATGCTTTTTGGCACTGGGTATTGAGTAGTGGAGTGTTGGCTTGTGGTTCTTTGAATCGTTTAGGAGGCGAGAATGTAAGAAAGCAAGAAGCTGAATATTACATTATGGCAGACATGAAAAAATGTGCAGGCTTTTCGTTGCCTCTTTTCTGCAAGCTAGCATTCCCTTAACAAAAATGTCACACTGGTGGTGTTTCATCTTGCCTCTGAAGTCTTAGCTAAAACTGTATGTATCTCCTTGAAAGTAAAACGGAATCAAATGTTACCTTACAAAGTAAATGTTGCTGCAATAGGCTTTGACTTTACTTTGGTGAAGTAACTTTTGGTATTTGAAATAAGAATGTTAATTGTAGTTTTGCAAAGAACTAATAATTTTTTATACAAGTAGCCTATGTGTTTGAACTAACCTGAATCAATACATTATGAATGCCGTGACAGAATGTGTTTTAAAAAGGCTGTGGGCTTTCTCTCTCATTGTTCCGCAACAGTTTTAAACCCATTGTGGACTACATTGACACACAGTTCGAAAACTACTTGCAGGAGGAACTGAAAATCAAGCGCTCCCTCTTCAACTACCATGACACCAGAATCCATGTCTGCTTGTACTTTATTGCCCCCACGGGACATTCGCTCAAGTCACTAGATTTGGTCACCATGAAAAAATTGGACAGTAAGGTAAATTGTAGCAACTAGGGCTGTTAGTATGACTGTTTACAGTGTTGTTCTTGTTTGCAACTGCTAATGTTCTGCTTTGTTTATTGTTACATTCTAAATACATACAGTACACTGCATTTTTGAAGTGGATTTCAAGGTTCACATTTACAGCTGTTTTTGTAGGCTGTTCATGTTGACTGATTACTGACTGATTTTATTTCTGAAATGAAAGCTACTCTAACTCCCCCCTGTAGTTGCTTAGTTTTTTGTATCCATATGTGTTTGTGTGCAAACCAATCATTATGAACAAGGAAATAGATTTTGAAGAGTTATGTTGACTGACGAGGTTATAAACATGATTCTGTTAGACTCGAGAATAAAACAGTTTCAGTTTTGTTTTACATAGAAGCGTTGTTATCTTGCAAATGTTTTAAATTCCTAAAGAGGTAAAGGGAGCAGAGAGAGCCTTCATCATCCCAGTAATTAGTCATTAGCCACATGACTACAATGGTGGTGAATTAACATAAAAACAGCTCTATGTTTTATTTTGACTTTTTCCTGATCTTGACTCAGGTAAATATTATCCCCATCATTGCAAAAGCAGACACGATTTCCAAGAGTGAACTTCACAAGTTCAAGATTAAGGTGATGAGTGAGCTAGTGAGCAATGGCGTTCAGATCTACCAGTTTCCCACAGAAGACGAGGCCGTCGCAGAAATCAACTCCTCCATGAATGTAAGCCTCCTCTGGACAGTTTAGCGTCAGAGTCACAGTGTTTAATTTCCCCTTTATGTAATGTAATTTTACAAAAAAACATTTCGGTCCTTAGTTGTTCCCATGTAGGTCAATGTGGCTGTTGCATGGCTGTATGTCGGTTGGCCAGCAGAGGGCAGTGTTGACGTGGGAATGTTTGTGTTTTGCAGGCTCATCTACCCTTTGCAGTGGTGGGGAGCACGGAGGAGGTTAAAGTGGGAAACAAAATGGTGAGAGCCAGACAGTACCCGTGGGGAGCAGTGCAGGGTAAGTGGCTCTGGAGCATAAACACACAAACACACACACACACACACACACACAGATGGCCACATGCCATTGGCTCTATTGTTGTTCTGGCATTGTTGTATATTAGGAAAATAATAGTTTGCTAATAGTTTATTATTACTACCATGAGACTAATATGAAAATGAATAGTTAGATTTGTCAACTAATTGAAAAAAAAAAACACTGTTTAATTATTATTTTAATAAAAATAATAATCGATTAAATTTTCCCAGGTCAATTATTTCAATTACTGTCCGTGGTTCAATTTCAATTACTGATCCGTGGTTGCTGTGAGTTGTGATATCGCAGGCTCGAAACTGCAACCTCACAACACACAGCAACCACGGATCGGGAGACGAGCGCCTTAACCAGTTAACCGAAAAGCCCAGGCTGTCAACCCTGGGTCCCCACTCCCCGCGAAATAGGGTTCTGCCGAAAAGCAGCTCTAGCATCACCCAGTGGCCGCTGCCGGTTGCGTTGGTTATTTCAATGTACTCAAAACGTACTTGGTGGTACGTATCGCGGGTCCCGCGGAAACGTTGTCTGAGGTACATTTCCTCAATGAGACTGGGTTGCCTAATTTATCGGAACAGCAGATCATCACTTCAAAATCACCACTTTGAGGCAGCAAAAGTGATTTGGAAACATTGCTTAAAAGTTTTTTAGTTATCATAGCGGAATGTTTTTTTTTGTCTGCTAATATAAATTCTGCTTCTGTTTTTATTATTTTTGCAGTGGAAAATGAAAGCCATTGTGATTTTGTACGGCTGCGGGAGATGCTGATCCGAGTCAACATGGAGGACCTCCGGGAGCAGACTCACGCCCGCCACTATGAACTGTACCGCCGCTGCAAGCTGGAGGAGATGGGCTTCAAGGACACAGACCCCGACAATGAGCCCTTCAGGTAAATACAGCACAACACAGCACAACACAACACAGCACAACACAACACAGCACAACACAGCACAGCACAACACAACACAGCACAACACAGCACAACACCATGACATTCAGTGCAGTTAAATGTGCATGTTTATGTAAACACACACACACACACAGACACAATACCACAGTTAATTTGAACCCAGCACAGTCTTGACAAATGACAGCTGCCTCTTAAAACAAAAACAGACTGAAGCACCAAGGTCTTTTTTTCCTCCATGGTACCAAATTAGTGACAACAACTTGCATTCATGTTCCTGTAGTTGAGTGAGGCTGTCTAACTTTTTACCCCCCATCCCACCCTTATTTCCTCTTGGACAGTCTCCAAGAAACGTATGAGGCCAAGAGGAAGGAGTTCCTGAGTGATCTGCAGCACAAGGAGGAGGAAATGAGACAGATGTTTGTGAACAGGGTGAAGGAGACGGAGGCCGAGCTGAAGGAGAAGGAGAGAGAGGTGAGAATCATTTTTATTTAGCTTTCTGCAAGACTCTGGTGACTTTTTTGCACATAGAGACCTGTTAGTACATTCAACCTGTTTATTTGGAGAGAATGTGTTACCTATATTGTCTTTTTCTGTCACAGCTTACATTAGTTATGCAAGAAAAGTAAAATTTCTTCTTTAAGATTTTCAGGTTGCATGTTGTTCTAGTTTGAAAGGATCAAAATTTCTCAAATAGCATCCCCCTGCAGAAAAGGCCCCAAATTTGAGGAAGTAAACATAACATAAAGAAATATACCACAAAGTAAAAATAAAAAAAATGTACCACAAGGTAGAGAACTCTTCTTACCAACGAAATTCTTGAAGGCCTAAGTTTTCCATTGGAGCTGTAGTGTTGAGAATATTAAACTTCTTTAATGGTGACTGTTGAAGGTCTTGAAAGCCTAAGAGCCAGCTACCCTAGAATGATTGCTGAGCAATGTTGTTGATCATTTGGGTAAGATGCTCTCCTTCAGCTCTCCTCAGTGGATTTTTCGAAAACTTTCGAGACATTTACAAGAATTTACAAGCAAATGCTTATAAAATGCTTTATAAAACAGTACAGTTACTAGCATAGCATAACTGGTTTCTATGGATTTAAAATTTAAACAATCACACCTGTCAAAATCATAATTGTCATTAGTGATCATGTTTTGATTACATTCAGTGCCTACTTTCAGTATATATAGACAAACCATAATGATATCCAATGTGTGTGTGTGTGTGTGTGTGTGTGTCTGTATCTGTGGCGGTGTCTATAGCTGCATGACAGGTTTGAGCTGCTGAAGCGCACCCATCAGGAGGAGAAGAGGAATGTTGAGGAGAAGAGGAGGGACCTGGAGGAGGACATGAACTCCTTCAACCGCAGGAAGGTGGCTGCTGAGACACTCCAGGGCCAGGCATTCCAGGGCTCATCCCAGCTCTCCATCAAGAAGGACAAAGACAAGAAGAAGTAAGTGTCTCTCTCCATCTCTAACTCTATCCCCCCCCCCCCCCCCCCCTCTCTCTCTCTCATTTACACACACACACACACACACACCCCCCCCTATCGCCCTCTAGCCTCTTTTTA
>JAGFZM010000152.1:357158-424007 GCA_017657215.1 Limnothrissa miodon | reverse complement strand
TTTCTTTCTGAGAGCTCCTTTTTCTCTGTCTTGGAGCTTTTCCCTTTCATTAGCTTTGGCCCAGCTCCTCACTCGTTCATAGCAGGGTCCTTGTGGCACTGGTGGGTGGGGAGCTGGGTGTAGGGTTGGGGGTTGGACAGAGGCGCACGCTGGAGCGCTAATGGATCGCTGGCACACTCTGGCAGCAGCTGGCACCACCATGGCAGATGACGCAGACAGATTGAGGGTGACGCAGCAGGCACAGGGCACAGCAGGAGTCGCAGGTTGCCTGGCATTCGCCACTCGTGAGGCAGCAGCAGCAGCGGCGCTTTACGGTAGCCCCACCTGTCCTGTCCTCATTCTCGAGGAAAAATGGTTCATCAGTTTGTCCTTAAAGATGCACCGTTCAAACCAGGAGCCATCTACAACCACTAAAGCATTTTTGTTAAGCATCCTGGTGATAGTTTCTGTGGCTTTTCTTTAGGCTGTCTCAACAATCTATTTTAATCTGTAGTCAATATTTTTGACATGGTACCTAATGCACTTGATACATTGTACAACCCTGTTTCAATAAGAAGTTGTGACACTGTGTGAAATGTAGGCTAAATGAAAACAAAAAGCTTTGAAATGCACATTGAGCTGAACCAAGGCGCAGAGACAACAGTGACTGGCTCATGTCTCTGTATAGTATGCTGTTTGCACATGCTCAAATTTCAAACAGTATTTGTGAAAGGAGCACTCAGCCAATGTCCACATAAAGTGGACACTAGAAGTTTCTGAGCATGTGCCGTGATTTTTATTACAGATGAATCAGAACCTGATATATGCCAGTGCAACGGATGCCAGCTAGCTTAGCAGCATGGGTAAAACATTGGTAAACCTCCCTCTTGAAATTTTGGTGAGAGAAACTAGAACTTTTGGGATTCAGCTCACTCACTAGCACACTGTGCCCCCAGTACGTGGTGCTGCTGGGAGAGTGCAGGGCTGTCCTGTGCAAGACAACGCAGGTGACACCTGCCTACATACTGCACCTGAATGCTTGCCTGCCTAGCGTAAAGCTGTCTATTTGCATGTGTCCTCTCTGTCTGTCTGTCTGTGTGCATGCTTGGCTACCTGTCATGGTTCTGTTGCACTGTATAAAAAAGGAATAGTTGAGAAAAGTCACATTTTTTAGGCAACAAGGTTTGGAATCAAGTTTAGCCAGTTTTTTGTTCATCAAATGAATAATAGTATAACAATAATAACAGTAATAGTATAAATGCTAGCAGTAACAACAACAACAACAACAACAATAATAATAATAATAATAATAATAATAATATGGATTTAATGATTTTCTCCAGTTATTAACTAGTAGTATTAACTAAATAGTATTAACTAAAATTGTATTTATTTATTTATCCATTTATTTATAAGGAACATATAACAGCACATTTCACCTGCTGAGAGTTCCACAAGTTGATCACACAGCTATCTCACACAGTTGGTAATGTGGTGGCCCTGTTATCTTCATAGATGGTCAGAATACAGGCATATGCACCTTGGACCATGGCTATTTTAGGGTCAGTGGCCTAAATTCAAAGGAAAACATTTATTTACTGTGACATCATTCTTTCATTGTTTATACATATTCATACTGACATTACCCATTTAGCTTGGGGATGTTTCTAGATGCATGCAGCATTTGATGCTGGACAGCATTCACAAGGGGAGAAGCTAGGAGAGATCTAGGAATGGTGTAGAAGTTTACGGCAGGGGATTTCTATAATGCTTTTGTTGTCCAGTATGCAATCCTATGATGCATTTTGCACTGTCAAATTATAGTTTAGGCAGAATTGAGCTTGTCATCCACTATCCACTTGAGTTGGAAGCTTAGATTTCAATTAAATTAAATTCTGGAAATTAAAGTAAAGCCAGGTTTTTGCATAAGCATGTAGCTTGGGGTACGCTCCACTTCATCATGTCTATTCAGAAAGTCTTCCATCAGTGGATACTCTTTCTTGCCTGGTAGTTTTAACAAATGAAGCACATATTTTACAAGTGTAGAATTTGAAATTGCAAACAAGATGTAGAATTGAATAAAAGCCCTTTCTAGAATTCCATTTGGCCCATGCCTGCCACAGGGGCCAGCAACACAGTGCATCATAAAGTGGGACCATTACTTGTAGGGTTTTTCACAGCCAATTTTTCTAATGACCCAGAATGGCTTTTCTATGCCCATTGCATTGAATTACAACTCTGGCTTTATTACTTTTTCAAAACTTTTAGTGAGTTTACTGAACTATGTGACTTCCCAATTTTCCATGACTATGGTGACTGTCTGGAATGGGCATTTGAATACAAATAAATACATAGTGCTGACCATCTCTCCTGGACCTCATTTCCTTACATCAGGGTGAAAAGGTCAGCTTCAGGCTGGCTTATAATTGCCATGTTCCTTTTTCTTTTTAATCTTTAACCATAGCTAGCTAGCTAACTCATCATCGAGTGCATCATGGTGTCTAGGTAGTCTGAGATGAGGTTGACCTCTGCCTGCTCGGCCCTTTTGAGAGTGAATGGGCCACTTTTAACAGAATCTCCAGAATGTCCCGGGAGAGGAAAGCTAGGACTGAAATCTTCTGAATAAGAACTGTCAGTCTGCTAGCAGGAGATGGATCCATTGATGGAATGATCATACAGGTTAGGGGGGTGAAGGGAGGGAGAGTTCCTCATAATACGCAAGACTGCCTGTCCCTCTGGCAATTCAGACATTGTGGTCAGATGATATTAAGAGTTACTGAACTGGGGATCTTCGAATTGGAGTGTGAAATTCAATTTAGGTACCTCAATGAGCTGGTAAACCAGTTCTGGTTCTTCTGTAAGTTGGGAGTCTTTTGGCCTCTTTGGGGGGGACTATAACTACCCAAAGTCTGGAATGAGCCAAAAGGTAGAATTTGGTTGATCACCACTACAATGTATCTGAACATTACAGACCACTCATAGTGAAAACCGCTCACAAAAGACAGCATACCATTCTCAGTTGCTTTAATTGAGGATGAATCTCTGTGCAGTCACCACCATTCATTTATAATTCATTTGTGTTTGCAGCCGTTTATCAGCCAGGCTGAAGGAATCACACTTGAGGATATGTTATTTTTAATTGGCCTCATTGCACGACGGTGGCTGATGTCACCGATTTATTTTTATCCAGCTAAAGAAGCCCATTGTTCAGTGCCCTCTGTTGGTTGGATGGGGATGAGTGGCACATCAAAACATTGGGTGTTTGGCATCACCACAGCTCTAGTACAGCTCTACTACAGTAGTTCTTAGCCCTCTCTCCTCTTCTTCTTTTTGCCCAAAGAGAAAATCGCATTTGCTGTTAATTACATTTGCTAATTGAATATGTAAATGTAATACATGAAAAAGGAGATGTCAGTGAAAATATTATCAGTTTTCATCGTCATATATTTTCCAACCCCCCCCCCCCCCTCTTTTTTTTTCTTCTTTCAGTTGATTTCCACCCGCACAGCAACCAAGAGCATCCAGGGATTTGTCTTCCATCTCCATAGCAACACGTGTCTGTATGTGTGTGTGTGCGTCTATGCATGTGTGTGTGTGCGTCTATGCATGTGTGTGTGTGTGTATATGCGAGTGTGTGTGTGTGTATGTGTATGTCTGTTGCATTGCATTGCCTTTTTTACCATTCCGTGTCATCCAGTCTTTGAAGAGCAGTGTTGTTGTAACACTACAAATGCATAATAACTCACATATTATGCCAAGAGTAGTTGTTCTTCTGCGAAAAGCCGCATGTCAGTCAACACTCTCTCTTCACATTATTGGAGCAGGAGAAAGGGGAGGGGTGGTTCAGTCTAGCTAATATATTTATACTATAGGAATTTTTAGATGAGCGTCACAATTTTGATGTGTCATGGGATTTGCCCTGAACAATGCTAACCAGAAGGCAACAAAAATAATATCCCATTACTAGTCCACTAGTGATGTTAACATGACATACGGTGTTAAATGACTTGCTGCAAACTAATATGGTTGAATGCATACAATGTGAACTTGATTAATATAAAATATGTTGGTAGTGGTTTTATTTTGTAAATTAATATCACTCATTCCTTATAGTTGTATACTAAATCAAATATGCATATTGATACACTTGATTTTATATGCGAGTGACCAGTGAACTGTGGGACACAGTGCAGACGGGGTAAATGTTACAAAACCCGATTCTGTACCAAGCAATAGAACCTCCTGTATTCTTATTTGTACTTAAATAAAATAAAAATAAAGTTTACATCATTTGTGTTTGTACTTGTTTGTCATGTTTGTCACTGCCCCCCTCCTAAAAAGTACAGCATTTCAGCTCACCTCACCTGGCCTTTACCCTTGTCACTAAGAATAACTGCATGATTACCCATCAGACTGTTTGTCACTGTAATTGTATGGCATCCTCTCACGTGAACTGCACATGCTTTACTGAGGTCATGTGCATCTGGTTGAAAAGAGTTCTGGGTTGAACAGACTTCAGTTCATTCCTTTCATTGGTGGAAGTTGGTTAATTCCATATTGAATGCAGCAAGTGGGACTGTGCTAAACTGTAGCGGAACAGGGATAATGACCCTTAAGGGCTAGCTTGTGGATTTTGATCATAATCCTGTCCTCATCTAAGGAACAACACTCAAAGCCTATCACAAGATTTCAACTAATGGATTTCAGCTCAGTGCATTCCTGTTGTTGATCAGTATTTGAAACTTGTGAGTATTAATGCTAATTCTCATTTTCTTTCTCTCCTTTTCCTTCCTTCTTTCTCTTTGTTTTTTTCTTCCTCAATAGCTTCTTTACTCTTCCTTCTGCGTGCTCCTTAACAGCTGGAAGAAATTTAAATTAGAAGATTTGGTCTGAGACACAATAGTTCTTGCCAAAGGATTTGCAGACCGATATGAAACTTAACAATTAAGCTCTTTTTCTCTCTTCTGTGGTAGAAGATGCATATTAAGTGTTCTGTGATTTAAAAATAGGATAAATACATCCCGTTTATAAATAAAAAGATATTTACCCTATCAACTCATAATCCTTTCCAGGCTGTGAAGGTATATTATTGATATAAGATATTGACATTTATGCATGTTAAGCAGGAGTTTACCCTTTGCTAATGTAGCAGTTATCCTTTAACAACCATATTTGTTAACTCTTGTTTTGACTCCCTACAACTAGTAATGACACTGCACTGTGAAATGCAATACATGCCATTGGCCTCCAGGGGGGTGTCTGAGAGCTAACATTCTGTCTGGGAAAAGCACTTTACTAGAAAAGACTGGAAGCTTGGAGTATGTTCCAGACAGATGCAGAGTGTTTGTTTTGTCTTCAATCAGTCAGGATTTAAATGTTACGCAAATGCAGTATGTTTACTAGAATGTTGTCTTCCCTTTATAAAATGAAGTGATTACATTGGAAAAAAACATGATCTGAAACTTTGTACTTGACAGTCTTGAATAAAGTTTTCCTGACTAAACTCAGCTGCCATGAGCGTTTTTGTTTTTCACAGAAGAGTCGCCTTTGTGTTGTTGTGTTGTTGGATTTTGTTACTTAACAAGAGAGCAGAAACAGTGGACAATACAAGGACATTGGAGCGACCAGGCAGCTGCCACATGGAAAAAGATTTAGAAAAATTGAGAGTGTCTGTGCCAAAATCTGTGAACCGTTATATTCTTACAGGCAACATTTGAGATTGGGAAAGAATTTTAAGGGTCTTGTGTTTCCCATTATATAACCAGTTTTGGTACAGAATGGCATTTGAAAAAGCCAATCTTGCCTAACACAGCCTGGTCCTTAGTCAGCACATGATTATCCTCCCAGTCTGCGCGCTGCACTGTGTAGTTTTGAAATCGTATCAGGCTTCTTTGTCTCTTTTCACTGCCAGTCCAAAGTCCTTTCATTCACCCGCTGTGGATCCACTGCATTTTCATTTGTTGCCAACCACGCTTTATGTGCCATCATGAAAGTGCTATAACATATGGAATGTCATCATCATCTCTGCCTCTGCTTAGAATGCTGACTTAGAAATAGACTACTTCTCAGCCAGAAAAATACTTTGACCTACTGTGATCTATGACTTTGTTATGTTTTGATGTTCAAGGGAGAGACAGTATTCTAGCAATGTTGGGGCATTAGTTATTATTTAGAGTATTTAAGTAAGGTAAGCATAAAGCATCTATCACAGGCTCACTGTTATGTTTGAATATTTATGTATTGTAGTGTTGAAACTAAACTAATGCAAACTTAATTCTAGACTAGTAAGTAAGCACGCAGCAAGATGCAAGTAATCTATTCTCCATTTTATCTTCATAAATCATTCATAACTCATGCACACAACATGTACCATTTGTAATGCATCATACATAACATTATGCATTATGAGTTTCTTACTGGTGCATGGAAAATTCAGAACATAAGAGGCATTTGACAAAGTTGACATCATATGAGAGTCAATAGCATCAGTTAAGTCAGGTTAAGTCATCACTCCCAGCATGTGGTGCACAGCTTTCAAGTGTCTCTGGGGAAGCTGGGGTGTCGTGTCTTGCAAGCTGTGATGCATGCCACTTTTATCATCTAAAAAAACTTAAATGCTTTGGCCAACTTGTTTCATGATCAGCAATGGCTTGGAGAAATGTGGTTGCGCATTCGGAACATGAAAGGGTTTCTGGACCCCCACAGTGTCATGACTATTGTATGTATGACTTCATACTTTCTTCCAGGGAGGATGCTCTCTGGTGAACAGCATCAGTGTTAGTGTTAGTGAGCAGCGGGGGAAAGACCTGGAGGTGTGGGTACGTTTTTCTGCAATCCAGCAACTTAAAAGGTGACAGTCCAGATCACCTCATGTAGTGTGGCACTGTACATTCAAGGAATCCATCACTAGCTTTCCAAGGCTTCTGCTAATGGATGGTGACTATATGGATGATCTTAGGATGTTGGCTGTAATAGCAACAGATGTAAAACAAGTCAGTTAGTCAGTGTGAGTGCAAAGCACCCGTCTGGAGTGGTATTCTCAAATGAACCCACATAGACTTTTCCCTCAACACTCTGCTGGAAACTCTACAGGTTGTAGAAGAGTGGCTACAGACTTGCCCATAGACTGCAAAAGCTGTCTTCACAAGTAGACTTCACAGAGGCATTGCTTGGCACTGGTTGCTTGGCTTGGCATCAGGCAGAGGCAAACAGAAACATTTCTGATAGACTGGCTTAATTGTCTGAGATGCTGTCATCTTATGCACAAAACTGTTTGCACAGCCAAGAATGACAGGAGCAATGGTTGTCATAGGTTGGGGACCAGATTCCACTAAGTAGAAAGACGTCTGCCATATAGCCTTATTCTACAGCAATTGAAAAATTGATATAAACAGCTGAGGATTGTTTACATAATCCACTAACTGGTCAAACAGAATTTCGTCCAAGCAGAAACCAATCTTATATGTGGTCAGATAATATGTAGTACTATCTATTACTTGTATGCTTGTAAACTTTTTTTCAGATACTTTACAACAGTGTATAAACGTCTGCATCATATCGAATCTGAAGTGTACACTCCAGACTATTTGTGGCAATGTTCCTTTGCTGTGGACATGCAGTCTTCCAACAGAAACCAATAGGATTTACAAAGCGCCAAATAAGAACAACAGAACCTGTATTTCGGTAATACTTGTTTTGAAACATTAGTAAACACTACTCACTACCCTGTATGTAGCACATTTTAAATGACCTTTTTGAACAGGATAATGAATGCACAGTGTTAAATACCAGGTTATACCTTTAATGGGACCGACTGTCACAAGATGATGGGTGTGGCCTATAGCTCACAGCTCCAATTCCAGTGGTCCAGAGATCTCCTTGGTTCCCCATCAAGTCAGAACTGAAGAAGCCTATAAGATAAAAGGTGAAAGGTCTTCAAGGTACCAAAGGAAGTACAGTTATATGACTTGGCACCTTTGATTACCATGCAAGAAAGTAAAAAAAAAAACATAGGTCGTTATTCATTATAAATAAATAAAGTTGTATTTTTCTCCAGCTTTAAAAGGTGCAGTTAGTGATTCTGGTGGAAAAAAATAGTTGACATGCAGTAGCATTGACCTTTGTGTTACTGCAATTGTGTATGTGAATGTGTTTGTGTTCTCTACAGTATGTTATTGATTGTGGGACAGGCTGCCCCCAGTTTGTTTTAAAGGACTTGGCAGGACGGTAAGAGACCTTATTTAAAAGTATTATATAATATTGCTTATTTTACCTTTAAATTGCTATTACTATTGACACTAACGAAAACATTATCCAGCAGCTAGGGACAGCCAGAGTTACCTTTCCACACTATTGGTTAAGTCTGAGTGTTGCTGAGACTACAGCTATGTGCAACTGAACATATCCTTTCAAAAGCACAGGCCTAATTGTAAACCTAGTCCTTGCTCTAAATGACAATTAACCATTGTAAGTGCAAAATGAATTAAAATGGCAGTGCACTATAAAAAATGGACTTTCTGCATTTACTGCAGAAGTTTATTAGCACATTGTGTGCACCGCGACAGACTAGGTCTTCTATAAAAAAAATATCAATTGGGGCATACTGAAATACAAGGCAGAACTTCATAATCAAACATAAGGCGAAGAATCGAGGGGATTGTGGTCCTCTCCGATGTCTGTTCCACTTGTAAGCAGCAATGGAAGGTTGGACTTAGCGCTTGTTTGACTGCTTTTCAGCCAATGAACGCGAAGAAGTATAGGGGCCCCGGCTTACCACTGGCCAATGAATCGTGTCTATGTTTGGGCATGGTTTCATACAAGTATATAACCGGGTGGACAGGCAGAAATTGTGCCTGACGCCAAGGGTTGGGGTGTGCAGGGACGGATCATAACGTTTGCTTTAAACTAGAGCACATATTGTATATACTTTTATTTTCTTTGTGTTTTCCTGTAATTTTTATTATTTTATTTCTTATCTTAAGTATCGTCTACAGTTTCTCACAACTACAAGGTAAATAAGCATGTATCGTTACTTTAAATATGTAACATCTACTTAGTTCACTAGGTGTTTTACAAGACTGTGTTTTAAAATAATTATATCTGTTAGGTCGTCAAACGCTTAGATTTGTTCTTCAACTCTTAACGTCAACTACGTGAGTTAGCACAGGCCGCGGTGTGAAATTTCAAGTAACGTTAGCCTATGCTTAGGCTACCTGTTTAAACTCCTACAAGTCAACGTTTTTATTGGTATGTTATTTAAGACTAATGATGGTAGTATTTGACGAAATATATTTTGTAGAATCGCCTCGAATAGATTTGTATTTTCGTTTTTACAATCTGTTTTCTTAACTGAACCCTATCGCTTTAGAACTATAGCGAGGGACATGCCCAGGCATGACCCAGCCTACTAAGCTGACTCGCTACAATGACGCAGTCGCAAACTTTGCCTCACTCTACTGCCCCTCGCAACTTTGAAACAAATACAATTATGGTCATTTTGTTATGGAATGTATCATTGAGGGTACGTTACATTGTCTGCGTGAACCCATGTGATGGTTGACCGCACATCCCACCACAAAGTTAATGCTCTGTGTGAACATGTCTGGACTTGTTTATGTTGCACGAGAATCGTCTCGGATGAGGGCCCCCGTGAAAACGTCAATCCAAACTCGTGTTGATCTGAATTGGATTAACTAATCCTAGTAGATGGCTATACGAATTGTTTAACACTTTTCCTGTGATTTCTGCCTATTTTACATGCTTGATGTGAGATGCTCACTGTTGAATAATCAGCACATTTTTAAAAATACAAGAAGTTAAATACCGCCTCATGGTAGGCATAACCTATAGGCTACTCGATTCAATTGTTGACATTGGTTTCACATTATCAAGTCATGAGGGGTTTTGATTATTCTAGACCTATCGCTCCATACATAAATATTTTTCTTTCCCTTCTTAGATGATCGATACATTGTCAGGACCAGATGCTCTACCTTTTGCTGTGCAGTTTAAGGCCCTTCTGGACCAGGAGGGACGATTCCAACCAAAACTGTGTGGCCTGAGAATCATTGAAACAGCCCAGGACAATGGGCTGCGAATGACTGTCAAACTGAGGGATTATGAAGTAAGGGATCTTCTTTCTCTGACCCGCTTCTTTGGATTCTGCTCGGAAACCTTCTCTCTTGCTGTGAGTCTACTGGATAGATTCCTTGCAGTGATGAAGGTATGTAACCATCATGTCCTTTTATTTAGTGCAGTCATTTTGTCATGCATCATGCTATTGGGGTGTCAGATTTGCACGAAAGTGCATAATATCATAATAAGAGTTAATTGTAATGCTTAAACATTAAATGTGCAATCTGTGATGACATTGTTTGTTTAGGATACATGTGTGTGTTTGATTGCCGTGAACCAAAACATGCCCATACTCCTTTGTGAACTCATTCGGTGTCATTATTTGAATGACAAGCTGTGTCCCACTCAATTTGTTCCCAGTTCACAGTCAGGCCTGTTTAAAAACAGCTGTGTCCTCTGTGAATGGAGGCCTAGTGGGCCATGTCGAGGTTGCAATTGTTGCTAACTAAGTAACAGCTCAGCACTGCTGACTTCCTTGTAAATTAATCCCTTGGCAGATTTACAGTTGTGTCCAGCAAACCTCTCCTCCTAATGTTTCCTTGTGCGTTTTAGATTCAGCCCAAACACCTGTCCTGTGTGGGCCTTTGCTGTTTTTACATCGCTGTGAAGACGTCCGAGGAGGAGAAGAATGTCCCTCTGGCCAATGACCTGATCCGCATCAGCCAAAACCGCTTCACTGTGTCGGACATGATGCGCATGGAGAAGATCATCTTGGAGAAACTGCACTGGAAGCTGAAGGCCCCGACTGCGCTCCACTTCCTCAGACTTTTTTACTTCCGCATACAGGGGCAGGTGGATGAAGAAAGGTGAGCAGCTTCTGTTAGTTTCTGTGAAACCTTTTTGAGTGTAGGCAGTATTCTTTCAGTTAAGATTTATTTGCAGAAAATCACACTGTGATTTGACTTTCTTTGATGTATTTATCTGAAGTGGCTTACTACTGTAACTTACTTATGCAAGTAACTCAATTTGTTTCTTGATGAATGCAGCAAGAAGATCCTGAACCTTGACAGACTTGAAGCCCAGTTGAAAGCATGCCACTGCTGTTTTGCCTTCACTAAAATAAAGGTAATTGACTTGTATTTTCACCCTATGTGCAGGAGGGATAATTGGTACTAATTGTGAGATTGTCAACAATGTTTCTCATTGTTTGTGCGATTTTTCTACAGCCATCTTTGCTGGCCTTGGCCTTGCTGGCTCTTGAAATCCAGGAGCAGCATGAGTATGGAGATGCTGAGGGCCTTCTGGAGGCCCTGCAGGGAATCCAGCGACATCTGGGTGTAAGTATTACCCCGGGGTAGAGCATTACCCCAATGTGCCTTTCACCAGTATCTGGATCTAAGTGAGATGTGTTTACACTCAGGCAGCGCCTGTACTGTGGACGTGTCCACAAGGTCATTGCGCAACCCAACCCCCCTTGGCTAGTGGAAAATGTATTGGTTAAACATTAATGAAAAGCTTACATGATGCCTTTTAGCTGCTCTATCACTTTCATTAACATTTCCAACACATTTGGTGAAGTGAATGTGCAATTACTTTCTTTCAGATCAAAGATGGTGACTTGGTGTGCGTGAGGGAGCTTGTAGCAAAGTGCCTTGTCGAGTATTCTTCCACAAAGTGCTCAAGACCAAATGGGCAGAGACTCCGGTGGATTATTTCGGGCAGAACTGCCAGACAGCTGAAACACAGCTACTACAAGATTGCCCACCTGCCAACAATCCCTGAGTCTGCTTGTTGACGTGCTGTAAACACGGTGTGGGCAAATAGACATGCAAAACTGAAGTGGCCAATTGAGGTTTTTTTTTTTTTGTAAAGAAATTACATAATGTATTATCTAACAACTTCAGTTTTGTCCTCTAGTTGCCCAACCTCTTTCCTTTCTCTCACTAAGTGCCTCTCCCCTATAACTGCTGATGGAATGGAGCCAGCTCTGATCATGGCTGGTTGTAGTTCGGTTGGCAACCATAAACAGCTGTTGGGATTTGACTTACTGAGAGGGACTTACAGATAATGATTAGCTTAACATTTGCAGGGGGAGGTTTATGCCCACTTTCAGTTTTATCAACTTTTTTCTTTTGGTTTGTCCTTAGATGTTGTATTTATTTTAGATCTGCACTGACTGGATTTGATCTGGTCAAGGGTGGGTTTGAAGGTGCTGGGCAGAAGCAGAGACTAGCGCTGCTCATGCTCAGTTGCCTGCACTAATGTACAGTATGTTCTCGCCTGAATCAGTGCCTGGAGTGGCACTGGTTGTTTAAAGCAATGAAGTATGGAACCACCTAGGTCCTCAGTCCACCATGTGGAAGAGGAGGGAGAAGGGTTTTGTGAAATTTTATAAGACCAGGGAACCAAGAAATCAGGCCCAAAACCCTTAACTCCCACCCTAGGTTGCTGAACTGTCTTAATGCACACTCCTACCCAAGGTGATTTAAAAAAAAATGAAAGAACTCTTATTCTTTATATGAAGATGTTTTGGCTTTGCCTGCCGAGCGATGTGGACAACGTATTTGTTGTTTGTTTTGTACGTTTGTCTTTTTTTTTTTTTTTTTCTTCCAAACTTTGGATCACACTTCAGTTAGTTGCAGGTACTAACTAAGGTTTTTGGAATTCACAGTATGGTTGATTTCTGAAGCTTGTGGATTTTCAAATAATAAACTGGTGTAAGAGAAGGTTAACTGGTTTAGGTGAATTGATGAGGTTTCAGTGATTACTGGTTGTGTCTGAGGAAAATGACCTGACACGTGTGACCTCGGACCATGTTAATCTAGACATTTTTAAAGTGGACCTTTCAATAAAGTTTTATTGAAATGAAGTTCTGTTATGTCAATATTTTTTTTTTATTACAATTGTGTATAAAACTGTATGCATATACATCCATCTTGGTTGCTTTACATGGTCAAACATCTTGCTTTACTTGAGATGCCAGCTGGAAAGAATAGAATCCACAATGTCCTGTACTCCAACTGATGTAATTCCAAAGGCAATAATTTTCACCAGTCTCTTTCATAATTGTCCTCATTTCTGAAGATTAGAAAAATCTGGTCCACCGCCTGCAAAGTTCCCAGAGATTTCTGCACCACTGAAGTCAAACCCAGGATTCTGTTGATGAATAATAAAGGTTAGCAACGGCATTTGTCACATCCACAATATATCACATTACACCAAGAACATCCATTTCAAATGCAGAGGTTGACAAGGACTAATATGCTTGCTAGCATGTGCTGGTGAACTGCCATGTTATAAACAAATGAAAAACACGATATAGTAACTTCTGATGGCATGTATGCAATAATTTAGACGAGCTTCTAACCTCTCTCTGGAAGCGCTCCAATGTAAGTTTTCTCTGCATTTGATCCTGTACCCACGCATCGGCGCAGTACTGTCCCTCTAGAAGTGATGTCCAGCAATTTCCAGCCTCTCGATTAGTCTTCATCAGCACGATTCTTATCAAGCACTTGTCCTCTGTATTAGATAAGGTTACAACCATAGACTGTGGTTACAACAGAGACAGTTTTAGATGTACAATTATAGGCTACTTGCACACTTCAGACTACACGCATAACATTACCAGTCTTACACTGACTATTTTATGACAGAAACGTGAGCATCATTACACATAACGTTACCCAACGTCCATGTTGCTTCATCTTCAACTGTTGTACCAAATAATTTCCCCTATCGAGAGAATACATTAGTATAATTAACTGTTCAAACAGCTACAATCCCCAAATCGAGTTTGTTTGCTAACGTTAGCTGCGGTTAGCTAACCGGTTAATTTATTCCAGTGGGCTTTCTAACCTACCTTGAGGACCTCTTGGCCTTTAACACGGAGCTCTACGTGTTTACTGCCTAGAGAACACTTTACTTCTTTAGCTGTCGTCCCATTGGGAACATTTACTTCAACAAAAACCTCTTCCATCGTCTGGTACCATGATCCCCATGATGTGGTGCACAGAACAGTCCCACTTTTCTCCTCAAAGTTAACGGACATGTCTACTAAAGCCGGTCCTTACGACTTGTCCGTCCTTAAACCTTAAAAACAACTTAAGAGGAGGAAAGCCTTCATTAAGTGCAGAAATTCGCTTTAAGTCAATATCGAACACCACTCCATCCCCGTGAGATACGTACTAAACTGTTTCTTCGTTATTCTTTAAAATGTGCTCTACTGAGCATAAAAAAGACATGCACTGCCGCCTGCCGGCTAGGCGAGTCAATAAATAATTAGGCTGAATTCAGGTCGACATTTTTGCCCTTGAGTCATGACATCTGCCTGCTGCTTATCCACCCTGTCAGAGTGTGAAAATCTACCGGTAATGTCAACTCTGAAGACATACCCATATGTACGGTATTCACAGACACTATGATAAATGCACAAATCGCTACACAGCTTTTACTTACAATCTTTCCTTTTTTTAGATCAAGACAAACTTGTCTTAACGACGAGAGGATTTTCTTTAATCTCCTAACCAGATTAGGACACTTTTCAAGAGTTGTCTCTTAACATTCTGCCGTACAACTGAACAGGTCCGGTCAGCTGACAAAACACAGCATGCTTTCTGAAATTAATTCTTAAAAAAAACTAGCTGAGTTGACAGCTGACAACTCGACCATTGTAAGCCATTTATTAAGATATTTCTGCAACCCTTGAAAGAATGTTGGGCTTTATTTCTTTATTGGTTTTATCCAGGTAAGTGAAGGCATACATTTTTTGTAGCAGCAATATTGCTCCATTGTCTTTTCCCTTATCATTAGATTTTGGCCTACTGTAGGCCAAGTAGTCTAAGAGCAGACATTATTTTGTCATGCTGAATATAGGCTATAATTTTGAACTCTGTCATGTTGTAACACAACTAATATTGCTATAACCCTTTCCAGTGTTGGTGGTGTTTTTAACCAAAAGATCAACGCAGACAATATCACTCGTATTCTGGATAGGCTACTGGAGGGTTATGACAATCGACTTCGACCAGGATCTGGAGGTGTTGTGACTAAATATTATTTGAGAACAGAATGTTGTGTTCTGACATATCCTACTAATCACATTGTTGTGATTAATCTTTTGCAGTTGGTATTACTGAAGTCAAAACAGACATATTTGTCACAAGTTTTGGCCCTGTGTCAGACATGGACATGGTAAGCTGCTGCATTTACATCATTGATTAAATCCAAATCCAAATGAAATCCAAATAATTAGTAGTGTGTATGTTCTGCTAGTGGGCTTTGATTATACATCAGATCACAACAACCTAAACCTTTGCTAAGGGCCCCATGTAGCTAGGGCAGCCATTTGCAAAGGGAAGTGCTCTTGTGCATCTATTTTTATCTCTTGATGTCTAAATCTGTACTGCTCCACAATCTCTATATATGTCTCGATTTGTACGGTTGTTCTCTTCTGTGAAGTACTGAAAGTCCTTAGATGGGGAATACCCCTATCTCCACACACACACATACACACACAGATTTTAACGAAGTGGTATTGTCCTAACAAGGCTTTTATCTTGTTTTCTAAACCCAACCAGGAGTACACAATGGACATGTTTTTTCGGCAAATGTGGGTTGATGAACGGCTAAAGTTTGAGGGCCCGATTGAGATCCTTCGTCTCAACAACATGATGGTGGATAAAATTTGGACCCCAGACACTTTCTTCCGAAACTCCAAGAAGTCCATTGCCCACAATATGACAACGCCCAACAAGATGTTTCGCATTATGCAGAATGGAACTGTGTTTTACACCATGAGGTATGGACAGACAGTCATCTTGGGAATATTTGTAGATACTTTGTACTGAGCTCATAGGGAATTGGCAACTGCTCTGCTTTGGCCAGTAAAGCAATTGTGTCTAAGCATTTCTACATCTCTATGTGTGTTAGTTACTGTCACTGTTTGCTAACTAGAAGATGTGCTGCAAAGAAAGGGCTATTGCATGCTGGTTTGATTAATAAACTGTGTGATCTCTCATTTCCATAGAGGTAGGTAATTATGTTAATTGCAATTCAGATTAACAATAGGTGCAGAGTGTCCAATGCAGTTGCAGGATTTTCCACTGGATGGACATGCATGTCCTTTATACTTTGGAAGCTGTAAGTGTGCCTTTGTTACTGCATTGTTACCCCTGTAACTGTACACAGACCAGTGGACTGACTGAGATAACAAAGATATGTGTTTGTTTTAAAAAAAAAAACACAGATGCATACACCAACCGTGAAATTGTTTACACCTGGAGAAAGGGTCTTGATGCATCAGTTGATGTGCCACCAGAATCTTCCAGTCTGCTACAGTACGACCTGGTTGGGCAGAACCTTTTTAGTGAAACTTACAAAATCAACACAGGTAAGGGCTGGTGTCATGGTAGCAACCCGCTGACAGATGCACAGACTAATCATCAGTATCATCACTGTCCTCCATCAAATCCAGCCATGTGGTTTCTGTTCATTTATCTGACACCATTCCAATACAAATGTTATATTGTTTTTAATACATAGCTTTATTTCTGTTTGGTTTTTCTCTTTTATTAGCTGAAATGTAAGATTAATTTGTGTGATTTTCCGGCACCAAAAAAAGGATCATGGTGCAGAGAGCCAATTGTACTTGCGATGGTGGTCTAAAGGCTGAAAATGAGAGAGTGAAAAGAAAGAGAGACAGAGAGAGAAAAAGAGAATTATGGACAGGCAAAAAAGTGGAGTTCCCCACAGAGGACCCGTCAGATCCGCAAAGCAGGCGATGAGTGAGTGCAAGTGGAAAGTCTGCGCTGGGAGAGAGAGAGCAAGAGAGAGGATCAGGCAATCGCCCAAAAGATAGGATTGTGGCCCAGTTAACATATCAAAGAGGGGATAGAATATCGCTTGCAGATATGGAGCCCTTTTCTCTCGTTGGGTTTCTTTCTTCACCCTCCCCCTTTCTTTTTTTCCTTCGTTCTATCACTCCCTGTTTCTTTTTTCTCTTTCTCTCACACTTATTCATCATGTCTGCACACATTCATCAACATCAAGTCTTTTTAATCATATGCCCAATTAACAGCCCTTTCTGTGTGCTGCATGTCAGGGTTAAGCCTTGTAACTGGTACTGCAGTGCTTTTCAAGCGCAGCGTATGCGTATGATTCAGCACAAGCATGTAATTGGTTTATGTCTCTAAATGTAACCAACATCACATTTGAGATATTTTTGAGCTCGTTCATTGTTTCAGCAAACCACAATGGTGGCAATGAATATATATGGTTCTCCTCATGCAGTCCTGCAAAAGCCAAATTGTTTTTGACAAATATAATAACATTACTGACCCTGAGTGTATTGGCTGGAAGAAGGCAAAGAAAGTGCCCTCAAAAGTGGTTTACTTTTGCGAACTATAACATGGCAGAACGCTCTAATATAATATAACATCTCCTTTAGTAGTCTTGTTTCTTTTCTTTCCCTTGTTCTCACTCAGACAAGAGACATTCCCTGTATTGTTGTTTGTTTCAGGTCATTACTCTGTCCAGGTCGTCCATTTCCTTCTCCAACGCAAGCTGGGTTACTATCTCATCCAAACATATGTTCCTCTGATCATGGTGGTTGTCTTGTCCCAAGTCTCATTTTGGATCAACAAGGAATCAGTGCCAGCTCGCACTGTTGCTGGTATGCTGAAGAGCTTATTGCTGACTGTGGCCATTTCTTTAGTCATTCTTTCATTTTTGTGTGTTCTGTATTTATCATCCACATAGGAAATTTGGCTCTGATATTACAAATGATGTACTGGGACCTAAAAGGTCCTTAATCTGTACGGACATAAATACATAAGTACATGTTTTTAACAGGACTCTTCTATATTGGTAAAAATGATCAAAGTCAAAGTCATCTATAAGAAAAATAGAGAAACATAAGAGAACATAATTTCAGCACAAGATGATGTTTAATGATGATGCTTCTATAACATTTTGTGATCTATACAACAGTTCTTTATAAAAATGGAAAAAAATTGCCACAACTCTTTGTGGTTTCTTTTTTCCTCAGTTTGAGCCAAATGAGCTGAATTAGTTTTTTTTATATGGAGACTTTGACTGACACCAGTGAAACATTAACCGCTTGACAAACTGAGCACACATTCATCTCTCCATCTTTCCCTCCAGGTATCACCACAGTGCTCACCATGACAACCTTGAGCATCAGCGCTCGTGAGTGCCTGCCCAAGGTGTCATATGCCACAGCGATGGACTGGTTTATCGCTGTGTGCTTCGCCTTTGTTGCATCTGCCCTGATCGAGTTTGCAGCGGTCAACTACTTTGCCACCCTCCAGGGCACCCGCCTCCAGCGCAAGAAGCGCAGAGAGTCTCGCCAGTCGGACAGTGTCATTACGGGCAACGGCAGTGACGATGAAGTGGGGACGGTGAGTGATTATGTGACCATCACAAGAGGCTGTTGCAGGGCTGTTTCCATGGTCATATTCCTCTTTCATTCATTGTTTTGGTGCTGACATGTATAAACCCTGCACTGCACTGAGTTGCCTCTCCACTCTGTGGAGTTTTATTGGTCCTCACACTGCACTGCATGTCACTGCACACACACACACCACTTCCAGTCAACCTGCCAGGAAAGCACACAGAGTGTGAGACCATCACAAAAGCCCCATGGATGATGGGGAGCATGTGTGTGTGAGTGTGTGTGTTTGTATGTGTGAGTGAGTGAGTCTGCTATGTTCATCTGCATGTGTGAATGTGTGTGTGTTTGTTTGTGTGTGTGTGTGTGTGTGTGTATTTGTGTGTGTGAGTGAGGATGTGTTTATCAGTGTGTGTGTGTGTGTGTGTGTGTGTGTGTGTGTGTGTTGCATTGGGTGCTGCTCTAGGGGCCATTTTTTTTGGCAACCAGCACGAAAGTTTTAATGACTGCTCATGTCGGGGCTGGGTTCTCACACGGCAAAGATCAGTAACGACACTGAGCTCTTATCTTTTATGCAGAGGTAAATATGCTAATGCCGCGGGCGTTCGCCGTCTCCTGGGACCGCTCCCACGTGGTGAGATCACTGTTGGCATTTTAAAAATAGCCTTGGTGCTGTAACCCGGCTCCATGACTCCCCCACACATAATCTCTCACCTATATTTCCAAGTTCCAAGCCAGCCACCATCAGGTCTTGAAGGAGGGGAAAAAACATCCTCTTTAGCACTGATGTTGCAGGAGTTGGATGAAAGTCCCAAGAAGGAAGCCTTTTCAAATAGTCACCAGAATAAATTCTGTGTGATATAAAACATGTTTCGACTAAGTATGCCAGATCAAACTTAATATTGAAGGGCGACAGAATAATGTAGAAAAAAAAACAATTCAAATAAGCATAACACATTTGCAGTAGTCTATATGTATAATATTTACATATTGTTGTTCTATATTGCACCCTAGTGGTCAAATATAGAACCAAAGTAAATGTCCAGTAGATACCGTGCCATTAGAGGGACTGTTGTCCCATTCAGTATATCATCTTACAGGTTTTTTGTGCTAAGGTTCACTGACTTCATTAAAGTGGGATACAACTAATCTTAATCCTCACTGTTTTAGTTAAGTACAACCCTTCCTTTCTATAACCTTTTTATTTTCACACATTATTCACAACCTTTTTCTGTATCTTCAAGTGCTTTGTATTGTTTTAACTTGGACTTGTAAATGCCAGACATTCGTATTTTTTAAAAGCAAAACCTAGTTGAACTAAAAAGCAAAAAGCATTTTTTTGCTTTTTGTTGTCACGTGGCAGTAATTTAACTGGAAGTACTTACTGATCTGCAGTTTCAAAGTAATTAAGAAAAACTGTGTCTTTTTCAGATACCCACCCTAGGTGCCAATCTCATCTGCAAAATTTGCTTTTTCAGTCTCTGTTGGCCCATATGCTACTAGATCATTGAATGTCCTCACTTTCGGTCGTTTCACTACACCAGTGGAGCATCTAGGCAATGCATTGTATTTTCCATATAGCTTTACATGGATGTGTATGGATGTGTGTCTGTCCCATAGCCTGAGAGTGGTGGAAGCAGGCAGTACCGTTCCAACTCCATAATCAGTGAGCCCCAGCAGCGGCTCCCCATCTTCCTGCAGTCGGGCTCAGCCATCCCCACCAACATGCAGCTGGCCGGCACCAGCCCCATCGACTCCTACGCCCGCATGCTCTTCCCTCTGGCTTTCGGCTCCTTCAACCTGGTTTACTGGTACTACTACCTCACTAAGGACACCATGGAGAAACCCAGGTACCATACAATCGGTCAAGATCCAGATTCAGATCTTAAAAGGCCTGAAAGGGGTGCAACAGCATACTGTACTAAACTACTAGCCTGGCTTGCGCGACAAAGCTCATAGGAGCTTAGTCTGGCCATCCTACATTACTAAACGTCTTCTGGGAGGCGGGCTTAACCTGCGTCCATCAGATGCCTCTGTATACTATTTGACAAATCTACAACCAATCAGACCACTCATTCCGATGACGTATGTGTAAGATCGTTTCTCATTGGTGCCCACAGATTTGGGAAAGATAATCCCTCTAAAACAGTAGCCTGGCCAGACTGACCTGCTCGCGAAATTGAATGTAGCGTCACAGGAAGTATGGGCGGGCCCAGGCTACTAAACTACAGCATACTTCACTAGGTACATGGATGAGCCAGTGATTACTAGTTTTAGACTAATGGTTTGGACTTTGGACAGTGGTTTCATGTTATACAAAATCCATAGGCCTCCTCCCAGATGTGATACACAAACTTTATGTGAATATGTTTTGAGAAGCAGGTTACACAGCACTAGGTGTGGTTCTGGGTTACAGTGCTGCATACATCTACTCAGATTTTTATGCAACAATGCTTGCTCACTTTTTTCATTCTTTCTTTTTGTCTGTGACTTTTATCCCGGCTGTAAATACATAAATAATTCCTGATTCTAAAACAGCCGCGGGATGAAGCAGGCAAATAGGAACGAGCTGATGTTTCTGTTGGGTGAGCTTTTATTGTTGCATCGAAACAAGGTCACAGAGGATGTATTTTCATGAAAATTCCATTTCCATGTGGAAGGTTTAGTTTTTCCTTTTCTCGTTGTTGCTTTCCATTGCTTATGACCCAACCCAAGGCCTCCACTTATTAATACAAATATGTGTCATGAAAAGTACATTTTGCATTCATGATTAAACAAAGGCTTTCAGATTACGTAGCGATCTTTTTTTGCATTTT
Organism: Limnothrissa miodon; assembly: GCA_017657215.1. Classification (NCBI taxonomy): domain Eukaryota; kingdom Metazoa; phylum Chordata; class Actinopteri; order Clupeiformes; family Clupeidae; genus Limnothrissa; species Limnothrissa miodon. Next base: position 402,731 of record JAGFZM010000152.1, on the reverse strand, counting down.
TCTGCTTTAGTACAGACAAAACAAAAAATCTTTAGTGATCTCAACTCAGCTGTCTTACTTGATGGAACAGACAGAAGAAAATATGGACACACATTTACACACACATTTTCAGCTTGGCAACAAGAAAAAGATTTGGGTTGTTCAAGTGGTCTCACTGTGAGGGCGGGTTCTTGCTGTGAATCATTGAGTTGTTGCTTTCAAGCAGGGCTCATGAAGTTTCTGTGTGTATGTACATGTGTTTGTGTGTGTGTGTGTGTGTGTGTGTGTGTGTGTGTGTGTGTGTGTGTGCACACATATGCGAGTGGGTGTTATGCATGTGTGGAACTGTGTATATGTGTGTGTGTGTGTGTTCCTTTCTTCTCTACAGGGCCCTGATGAATCCCTGAGATCTTGTTGCAGCTGGTCTCAAGTTGATGACTGTTCAAGTTGATGACTGTTCACTCGCTATCCTCATACAGGAGGTTCATCAACACCACCACCACCACCAGCACCACCTCCTCCACCTCTATTGGACCCACATCCTCAGCAGAGATTCTCTCCTCTTCTCTCTTCTCCATACACATCTACAAGGCCTCCATCCATCTCAGTCAGACAGTCATCTCTGCAGTCCTCTTGTCTTCTCTCTGACATTTTCATGGTGCTTCCTTCCAAGACATCAGTCAGCCATTTGTGAGGGAGGGAGGAAAAATTCTCCTCATTTTCCAAAACCTTGTTCATGTCACTGCCCACAACCCCTACACCCACGCACGCAAACACATTCATGTACAGAGATACACACACACACACCTCTCACCCTGGACCCCCTTCCCCACACACACATCCTAGAGAAGTTGATGATATAATCTGCAGCTGTGACTGGTGATGCAACATGGAACCAACGCTTTCAGACGGCTGCCCTCTACAGAGCCACGCGCCTCACTGCAGGAGATCAAACGTGCTGGAGGAGGCTTATACTCCCTGGCAGCTTCAAAGAAATTCACAATCTGAAAAAGAGCAATCATAAGACTGAATTTTTATGCTGCTGCTACTGCTACTGGGGCTGCTTCTGCGGTTGCAGCCGCTGCTGCCGCTGCCTCCCCGCCAACAGCAGTCACCTTGTTCCAGTTGTGATTCATACACGGTTGTTTCCTGAAAACATGAGCGTAGAGAAGAAGATGGGGGTCTGTTCTCCGCAAAGGCGTTGGCTGTATAACAGCACAGTTGTCTCTCAACCACCCCCCCACCCCCTCCAAAACCCCCACCATACCCACCCACCCCCCTTTTCTTCCATTCTTTGCTCCATACAGAAGAAGAATTTCCATAGTAAACTGGGCAGGCTTCAGACAGAACTCTTTTGTGCAATGAGTTGGGCCCATGTTGCTAATTGGAGATGGGATGTCATCATGGTGGCTCTGTCATGTCAAGTAAATCTCTTTTGCGATCATTCATTGATTATCCTTTAACCATGGTATTGCATAGATTATTTCTGTGCCATTTGTTGTTGATGTTGTTTTTCCAAGAAAATTATAACCCATGTAATGTTTTTCCATGAATGAGATGACCCATGCAAACATTGTTATCCAGCAGCCTGGAAATGACAAAAGACCCAATTGTACAGATGTGCTTTTTTGTCATGTTACACAAAATGAAATATCACTACTCATGTGATAGCTAAAACAGTTCACTGTTTTTTGTTTATGTGAAATTGGTTGTGCCATAACATTGGTAAAAGTAGACAGTATAGGCCTACATAAACATACCAGTCATAAAGATACCAGTGTTTGGACAGGAAATGCATTTGTTACTATTAGTGACATAATTGTGTATAAAAAGTGTGTGTGTCTAAAGTGGCAAAATAAAGTGTGTGTTATATGAGGACATAAAGTGTATGCTATATGAGGACATAAAATTTGCCTAAACTTTATTTTAAACAATTTATGCTCCATATATATACATTGCTTTGTTCCAGGGATGCACTCATCTTAGGGGCCAGAGGCATATCCTACCATCCTACAATGCACTGTTTACTGCGATCTGTCACTATATAGATCCGCCAGACCACGCTCTCTTGGGCGTTTCAAAGAGGTTTAATTACAGCACTGATCCATGTGTACTTGGCAACCTGCATCAATCTCCAATTACATTTACATCTGAAAGTTTCATATACCTTTCTGCCAATCTGGAAGTTTCATTTATCACGTTTGTAGGTTTCGCGCTGGCCCTCCGCAAATAATTTCGGAACAAGTTGGGAAACGCATGAAAGAATGATTTTGCGGTCCCACGAGATTGGACGAACTCAACGCTGGTTCAACGTTTTTACTGTTATTTTTTGCAGGTTTTGCAGTATGGTCAATACAACCAATAGTCATACAAAGTTGTTTAAACTTCAAATAGTCCGCTGATGACTATCATGTTTTTGCTGACATTATTAAGGATTCCTTTTTTGACGTTGACGTCTACACTGGACTTCACGACGCGCATCGAAGTTCCTTTAATTTTTTTCTCTGCAATGGAAACAGCTCATCCACCATCATCAGTAGCTGCTCTTTGATCTTGAGGTAGGATGTACGCATGCGCTCCTCATTGGCTTCATTGCACTGTCTGGAGTAAGTTGAATGTGCGCTGTCCTTCGCTAGATCCAAAATCCTACCAAAACAGTTGCAATGGAGAGAATCAGGAAAAGCCGTTGGGTTTTCGTCATTGGACCTTTAATTATGACCCTGGTTTGCGCTCAAAGGTAAATTTTTTGAATTTCACTGTGTCTAATAGGACATCTACAATAGGATGCATGCAGAATTTGGTCAGAAATAAGACGTTTTCATCTAATGATGTGACACCTTTTTTGGTTGTAGAGACCCTTCTGGCAATATGCCTGTGGTCAAGGATACAGTGGATAGGCTGATGAAAGGATACGATATTCGGTTGAGGCCAGATTTTGGAGGTAAGGCGGCTAAAATTGAATAATTCTTTCAAAGCCTATGACGTGCTGCACATGCACAATGATATGAGTCTAGTTCTTTGGTTACCGCTGCACACCTTGTTATTATAATATATGTATAATTGGCTGGTGATTTGGTTGATAACAAATCCATTTAATTGGCTCTGTCAAGTTTACGACATGTAATTACGATATTCCTGGCTCCATGGATGGGGTGTTCAACTTGCTTTATCGATTCATTTCGCGGTTTAACTTTTGTTGCATCCCAACGGTAATTGAAATGTTACCTTTATTTTTGTATTCAAAAGAATAATGTTTGAAAACTGCAGGCCGCCTAAATTCAAGAATTTCGTATCGTTGGCTCATTAAAACAGCCAAAGAAAGTGGACTCATATGAACAGTGTCTTGGTGAATAGCGAATAGTACTTTCAACAGCAAGCTTCACATTTTGACATTTGTATTTACCTTTGCGCCATACCCATAAGGAGTGTTATTTGTCCGTTACATTTCAGAGAAAACACCAGCTACGCTTAATCTGAGCGGGCTCATCACGTAATTTTACTGGTACAAGTCTTCTCACTGCCTCTCTCCGTTTCAGGTGCTCCGGTGGCAGTCGGGATGAACATAGACATAGCCAGTATAGACATGGTATCGGAGGTGAACATGGTACGTAGTGCTTATTTTTTTTTGGCTTAAAACATCTGGAAGAGATGAGGTTGGCAAAGGTTCATTGAACGACAGAGCTTATGGCAAGAGATGCAATGGTCACAGTGATCGTTTGGATGAAAAAAATGTTCATGCTCCATGGCACGCCCCCTACTTAATTGATAAAGGCAGTGTTTACATGATGTTGCAAATTTAATTGAGTATCTTGTGTCGGGGTGTTGTTAAATCCTGCACCTCGTGTAGGCTATCAGCTCTGCATTTTGGAGCTGCACGGAGGCAAGCTACATTTGAATTCAAAACACACGCGCACTGGCGCACTCATACGCCCGCACGCCGTACGCTCGCACACACTGTGTATCCCTTGCTTTTTCATGTGTGGCGCTTTTTGAAACGTTATTTGGCTGATGTACATGGACGTGGCTAATATTCGCAAAGATAGAAGATGCATCTGAAGCTTTTCAATTAGAGTTCAAGGTGACTTCTTTCGTGAAGGAGAGGCAATTGACAATGTATACCAGTAGCCTACAAAGGCCGGTTTTTTAAACATCATAACGTAAAGATGAAGAAATGTGGAATGAGAAAATGACTTGTCTTGTAGCCAAACTGTCTATCCACTGTCTTCTTTGTAATGTAAATTATTCACATATTTTTTTTTAGCTTTCTTGAGGAGGAAAGTTGAACCAATATAATGGTACCTGCTGTCGGGTTTAGATGGCATCTCTTAATCAAGAGGGAATATAATTACAGATTTCCCTTACACTGTTGTATCTTTCAGATGCCTGGGCTATGATCTGATAACAGCTCAAGAGATTGTCCCATTGGATGGAGAGTTAGAAATTCCATTAGAGAACAGAACATTTTCAACAGAGCATGTGGCTCAAGATGTTTGATTTAATTTTTAAAAGAACTGTAAATTAGCTTAGTTAGGCACACAATTTGTATAACCAGATTTATGTTCTCAAAACAAATGTTTTGAGCATCTGCCTGGATGGATGACTGTTGATCCTTGATTGGTGGTTCCTACAGCAATGACCTTTGACACATTTCAAGACAGGAGCATTTGCAATAATGGTCTCTCTCTCTCTGTGTGTGTGTGTGTGTGTGTGTTTTGGTATGGTAGTGTAATAGTAGTGCGGTATCCCCAAACTTTTCTGCTCCTTTGAATATACATTGTAAAAAAAAGACTCTGTTTAGGTCCATTTGTTGAGTTTGACTCTGTGCCAGCAAATGGATTTTTTCCTTTTGCGCAGCAGGATCAAAGAAAACTCATGAGGGTTTAGCCCAGGCCTCCTGTTGGGTGAGAGGCTGTACTTTTGAAACTTCTATTTAGATGCAGTGTGTAGCCCGCCATTGCTCTAATTGTGATGAACCAGACAAGATGAATGATCTGGTCATTGAGGTTAACCGTGTCTGGAACAGTCAGACTGGCTCATTTGGGCTAAATGTCATTACTGTAAAGCTATGTTAGCTTTAGGTAGTCTGCCTGTCTTTTTCAAAGCACATTGTTTATTTGGTCTGTAGAGATCTGTATAATAATGAATAATTCTTGATATATGAGAATCTGCGTGAAATTTCAGTACAGAATTCATTTTTTTCCAGAGAAATCTGAGAAATAGAAAGTGTTATCGTGTTTCTGTGATATTGTGTCACTTTTTTCTCCACATAACTGACCCTATCATAATAGCAAGATTCTCTTGGTTCTCTTTTGGTTTCCCTTTTACATTGTAAGAACGTTACTACAAATACGAGACATCTTAGATATTACGAAATAGGTGTCCCTCGTCGCCTTTCCAATGTCGGAATGGTTATGACCAGACTCATAGCATTTTGCTAAATGTGATCAGATTTCTGCTTGGCCTGGAGATACCCAGAGAGCATTCAAATGAGCAACGGCAGAGAGAAATTAACTTCACCCAAAGTCTTGTTTTTTTCCCTCCATAAGTGCCCAGTGCCTTCCTTTGAGGGTGATGCTTAATGCTCTGAAATGTTCCATCTCTTTCTCTCATTCTTTTTCTCTCTGTCCATCTCTCTCTTGCTCTTCGTTCTCTCTTTTCCTCTCTCTCTTTCTCTTCATCTTTCTCTTTTCCCCTCAGTTGTATTCTCTCCTTCTTTGCTGCTCTTCTTCCTCTCTCATCTCTCTCTCTCTCTCTCTCTCTCTCTCTCTCTCTCTCTCTCTCTTTCTCTCATTCTCATGATGGCATTCCCATGGCCAGGCTCATGTGAACTCATTAGTCCAGTGGAGTGTTCTTGCCACAGACAGCTGGATGGCCTCCTAATTAAGGGCAGAACAAATGCCCCAGGTGAGGGCAATTCCCCCTCTGGTGGTGCAACGCCGAGTGCGTTCACCCTCATGGCCCCCCACCCAATAGAAATTATAAGCCCTTTTGCATTTGTTTTACTCCAGCAAGGGTGGCAAGAGGAAGTACAAAGGTCACCTGCGCTATGCGGCCATGGAGATTCTTAGGTTAGAGTGCATTAGTTGTGTTAAGGTGTCCTGACATTAAAATACCAACCCCCCCACCACCACCACCATCCCCACCCCAACATCCATTTCTAACCCCCATCTCTTTCAACCACCCTGACCCCTACACCCCCCTACTTTTTCTGGGTGGAACAATGTAAGTGTTGCTGGACCCAGGCCTTGCTCTGTCCCTAATCGTGTCAACCTTTGTGACTCATCTGACTTCAGCAAAACCTAAACTTTACAAATAAGAGGTTATGGTATTATAATTGATCTCTCTTTTTTATGGCCACAGTATGTGTCATGTGTCATGTATTTATACTTACAACACCTGGTTGTTTATTTTTCCCTCTCCTTTTTTGCAGGTTAGTCCTGTTTGGCAATCGTTTTTTATTGAGCAGGAATGCTAACAGTGTTGTTGAGGCACTGGTATATTTTGAAACAATGCACTCAGCTAAATGTAATTAGTTGCTGTAAAGGGAGAGATTCAAAGAGACTTGTGCTGGCTCATGGGTGAAATAATTAACAGGGCGGAAACATTGCTTTTGTAATGATCATTATCTTGACGAGTATTAATTTCTTTCACGTGAAAGAGGCGTGGCGGCCCAATGATAGCTCACAAGAGCAGGGGACAGTGTGGCGGAGAGACGCTCTCTCTCTCACTCCCTACTCCAGATTAGATTAGTGCCTGCTTTTTGGTCGCCACAGTCGTGTGTAATTATTAATTACTTTAATTTTGTTTGTTAGTGCCCGCCTCAGTCCCTTCCTTTTGTATGATTTAAACATAGAAAGCCATATGTTATTTTTATCCATTGTTGCTATGACAACACCTCTCTATTTTTTTTGTGGAAAATGTGAAGTTAAAAATTGTGAGATTATTGTCACTCCCCCACCATCCTCCACAATACCGTTACTATGTGCACATATAGTGCACACACTATATGTGTTCATATGCTATATAAGCTCTTTCGGCTGTATGTCCAATACAGGCGTTGGCTTTTATTTGATGGTCCTATTACAGAGTGGCAGTGAGGCTATAGCATAGACTAGTGTAGTTTCAGCCTCTAAACTGCTCCAGTGAAATGCTTCATTTTCAAACATGAATTCAGTACTGTCTCTGTCAGGGAGGAGAAAAAAGCCGTAAAAGAAGGAACATTTGGCCTTGGCCTTTCTAAGCTCAGGCAGTGGCCGCTAACAAGACTCCATGTGCGTAAAACGGAGGGGGGTGAGCACAGCGGGCTGAATTATTTATGACCAGGAACAACTGCGTTGTGCTGCGTCTCTAATCTACTGCAGTAATTCGTTAATAAGTCGTCTCCAGCCGAGCTGTCAGGCTTTTTTATCAGTCGTGGGTAAGTAGCTGTTAAAACGTTCCCACTGGGGCCCAGCCGAGAAAGCGAGCGGTCATGTCATGAGCGCCCAGTGGCCGGGCCCAGGGGCCTTGAAACCATCTCCCCCTGACCTCGCGTGTTGTACTTAACCAGTCACTTGGACGGTTTCCCTGTCATGACAAATTAATGAGCAATGCCAGTCCAGCTAAAGTCACTCCAGCCTCTCTCTCTCACTCTCTCTCTTTCCCAATTTTTTTTTTTCATTTTCTCTATTTTTCCTTCATTTTCTACCATTCTCCATAGCTCTTTCCTCAAGCCTAAGACTTTCTCGCTCTCTGTCTTTCTTTTAATCTCTCGCATGCCCTAATATTCCTCCTCTCCTAGTGACTCTGTCTCTCTCACACACACATACATGCACGCGTGCGGGCACACACACACACTGGGTAGAGCTGGGTGAGGGCACTGATGGAGCTGCATGCTAGGATGCCACCAGCTCCCACAATTATCACATTAATCGATCAAATATTCCCAAGCCAGTAATTTATTTAATTGTAGGGAACCCAAGAGAGAGAGAGAGAGAGAGAGAGAGAGAGAGAGAGATGAGGACAGAGAGAGTTAGAGAATAAAACCATCACTAAATTCAATTTGTTAGGCCCCTCTCCTTAGAATGGTGTTATGTCATCATGTGCTCCGGCTACACACCCCCAACCCCCCCGATATCTCTCCTCACCTCTGTCTATAAGGCGCTGATCTGCCAGTGAGTGGTCTTCCTGTTGTCCCGTGAGGGTTACTGGATGCATATACTCAAACATTGTCATGATTCTCCGCCATAATCTTAATGGGATCTATTGATCTGGAATGCCACTTGTAGTGCTGGCTAGCAGCTCTATTTTGCTATGCCATTTGTAGTGTTGGCAGCCACTGCTCCGCAAGATGGCTGAGGGTGAACTGAAGCTGCATGTCTCGGAGAAAAAAACAAAACATCAAAAATTCTTTGTGAAGCCGTGTGTGTGTGTGTGTGTGTGTGTGTGTGTGTGTGCACATGTCTATGTGTGTGTTTTGACCTGAGAGAATATACATGTATTTTTTTTTTGCGCTTAATCTAATATTTAAAAGTAAATCATGCTAATGAACCATCTCATGAACAGTAAGCTTCGGTAACTGCAACACTGTAAATGACTAGAGAACAAAATGGGACCTTTATGAGGGTGTGTGTGTGTGTGTGTGTGTGTCTGATTTGGGGGGGCAGGGGTCTACATGTACACGTCACGTGTGTGTCTAAGCATGTGTGTGTGTGTGTGTGTGTATAGGGACTTAAGGTTTTGAAAAAGCTCACAGAAGCCACACATGCGTGTGTGCGTTTGTGTGTGTGTGTGTGTGTGTGTGTTTGTATGTGAGTGAATGTGTGTTTTTTCCGTCTGTGTTTGAAATCCATTGATGTCAAAGCAGAGCAAACAGAGCCCAGAGAGACATCTGTTACCATCTGTGGCCATAGTAATTATGCTTACATTTTGCACCAAAGCCAGGAGGCAAGTTTCTGGCCCAGGTGTTCCATGCACTCCAGCTTGGCATCTGCACCCTGGAAAAAAAAAGCAAAGGAAAAGAAAAGGGGAAAAAACACTCGGCTTGTGTTCATCTACAAAACAACAATTTATTTTCTTTATTTTGGGCCTCAGATACAAACGTGTAATGCTGCACGACTTGGGGAGCAAGACAGACAGCACAGTTTTCTCCATGCTTTTCTAAACAGGGTTAGTGTGCAGATAGCTTTGGATGCTGTGAAACATAGGCCCTGGAATCAGGGGATGCACAGATGCATTTGCACTCCCACCTCTTGGCTATCAAAACAGCCATGATCAAAAATACTGTATCAGCACATCAACAAATACACCATTGCTTGTGTTTAAAAACACTGGCTACTTCCTACAGTTGCTTATGCACCAAATGAATGAGAGTGAAGTAGCTAGGCTATTTGTAAGCTTCAAACTACACTTGCAGAGCATCAATAGTGTCCACAGAAAATTTAAATTAATTAATAGTAATTTCACGTAGGCTATAGACCATTGTTTTGACTTTGACTATAGGCTATTGTTTGGATCAAGATGCGTAACAAATTTTTGTAATGCAGCCTAGTGTTAGCATTTTGAATGACAGAGGCGACTTCACAAGAAGCAATATTGATACAACCTTTTACAAAAACAAATGGTAGACAGTGTTTCGCTTACCTCTAGTGTGCCCCATATAAGAGTTTTTTTTCTGTTCTGGTATAAAATTGTGTGTTTTTTTTCCTTTTCATTTATCGGAAAGTGTTAATTTCCTTAAATGTGAAAATATAGACTCAGGGCCCATAATATTTTCACAAGGAACTTGGTAGTGAAACATAGTGGTGGTCAGAAGGATGAGGGGTGGGGATAGGGATAGGTGAGGTGGGATCACTCCCAACAGACCGTCCATTTTCCCCCTCGAGGCTTCTGGGACACCACTTCCTCTAGCTTAAGTGTCCCATTACAGTCCACAGTGCAGCCACAGCCTGCCTGACTCATCCAGACTCAAGGCTTTTTCACTCCATACCCCATCCTTTCATCCTCCATCCATCCATCCATCCATCCATCTATCCATCTATTCTGCCTCTGTCTTCTGTCCTCAGTAGCCCCAGTCCCCAGCTCTCTCAGTGAGGAGCTTGCAGGACCATCAGCTCTGACACCACAGCCTCTGGCGTTTGTCAAGGCTCCTCGGGCGGATCTGTGCCCTACCTACCTCAGGATAGGAGAGGATGTGTATGTGCGTGTGTGTGTATGTGTATGTTTGTGTGGCTTTTAGATAGCTTAGTGAGTCTGGATATAATATTTATAAAAGTTTGCTTATATGTATGCATATATACACATGCATGTGTATATATGCATATACACATATATGTATATGTACATCTGTTAAAAATGTAGTGAATGGTTCAACATTTTCTTCAGTATAGGTATTTTTGATTGGACTGTTGAATATATAATTAAAGGCTGCCCTGCTCTGCAGACATGTAGTTTTATTCATGTAGAGATTTCACCTTTCGTTCTCCATTGTGTGTGCATGCAGGCTACACCAACACACGCTACCAGGAACTGGTTGGCGTTTCCCCACACAGTATTTTTGCTATCATTTTGTTCATTGTTAACCTCTCAAAAGACAAGTTATTTATGTGACTATTTATTTACGAGCAAATTACACATTTGCTTCCAGACAATTGTTCTGTTAGCTTGAGTCCTTCTCACATACTTGCCTGAAAACTATTGAAATATAAGCACAGTACAATAAGGCAGTCCGTTTACAAAACAACAAATGAGATTATTTACAACGTGTGCACTTTGAACTAGCATGTTGCTAACTATACCTGCTATGGACAGGAAGAAGCCAAAGCAAATTGTCCTTAGGTCTAGGGAGTAATAGTAAGATGTGTTTATAGAGGAGAGGATTTGCATTGTTTGAGAGGACCTCAATGAGTGACAATTGAGTGATGTTACATCTCACAATAAGTAAAGGCAAAAAGCTCTCACCAGATACTTACAACACTATTGTCATTGTTGCTAATATATACTGTAGAAATATAACTCGTTTAGACATATTTCAAAACTACCCTTCTAAGCACCACTGCATGTGGGAGGAACATCATTGCACTGGCAACTTGACACATGCAGAACTTTTTTTGCACTGATCTACTGTAAAAGTCAGTCACCACTCAGATAGATCCACAGGACTTGGAGGAAGCAGGGACATGTGTTACAGAGGAGACAATATGGTGTCCATATAGAGGCACTGGTGGTGGAATACACTACTTATCTTCATTTAGCGCTTTCCAAGTGATCATTGGCTTGTGACAATTAGACTATCCCTCTGACTACGTATCTGAATAGAAAACCTACATGGAGCTTTAGTAAGTGTCCAGTTGATGCTAGTGTGACGCTCCAGGCAGGCTGGTGATTGCCCCAATGGGGGTGTCTGAGGTTTTGAAACACATCTGTTAACAGCTGGATTGATGTGTATTAGGAGAAACAAGGGCACGGGTCTCAGGGGAGTTTTGTGCCATTACCTCCACAAGACATTTTGTGCCACAATTCAATACTGAAAAACTGTTATAGGCCCATCAAAATGTACTAACATGGTTGACATTATAATGCACAGATAGGAAAGATAATAAAATAAAATATAATAATAGTAAATATAGTTGGCTTTTCTGGTAATCTTTCCTCCATTTTACTTTATTTCACATACTTTAAAGTTCTGATTTCTTATGTTGATGTCTTGGGACAGTAGTCTAATCAAAAATACCTGTACCAAAAAAAATGATGATGTGTTCAATCTGTATTTTCACTGCTGCACACATCTGTTACCCACAACTGTGTATTTTTATTGGTACATGAATACTAATTGTAATGTCATATATTTTATTTTCACGAGTTTACACCTGTGTGTCAATGTGCAAGTATGAATCCATATGTACACAGCATATTCATGTATGTTAATGTATTTATGTGTTCGTGTTTATGTAGTGCAAATCGGCAAGAGCGTGCATGTGTGTGTGTGGTATTTATGTGCGTGTGTATCTATGTATGTGTGTAGTATGTGTGTGTGTGTGTGTGTGTGTGTGTGTTGTGTGCACGTGTGTGTATGTGGGATCCCCTTGCATCTCTGAAGACAGTGTGATGAGAGTCAGTGGTCTGTAGGGATTCTGTGAGGCTGATTTGGATTATGCCCCATAGCCAAATGCCTCCCTCGCTTCAGCAAAAACAAAAGAGCTGGAAAAATTCAGCGTGGGGCATGAGAGAGGAGGCGGAGGAAAGGAGGTGGTGTTTATTTAACAAATTCATTCTTTTAGTCATTTGAATTTCAACGATTTGTTTAATTGTTCTGATCTGAACCTGTGATCCATGTTTACATGGCTATTACTGCTTCTAGTCATTGTTTTTGGCATTTTGAAGTGTTGTTATTGTTTGTGTGTGTTTCTAATCTTCATTAGAAATATGTCCTTGTATTGCTGTAGTCACATCTAAATGGACTTCCTGCTAATGCAAGTCTGACAACTAAGGGAACACTTTGTGTGTGTGTGTGTGTGTGTGTGTACTGTATGTGTGTGTGTGTATTCCATCATCATAGTTGTGTGCATTTATGTATAAATGTGTAAGAGCATGTGACGAGATCAGATGTAAACCCTTTAAGTCCATTTCTGATAAATTTACACAAATATATTTATATAATAATTTAAAAACACTGATTTGTTTTTACTAGATAATAACATTCAAATTGCAATTTGTCTTGTACATTATTTTAAAAACAACTTAATTTATGCAGAGTTATGGATATTATCTTAAGAGGGTTTTGCAACAAAACTCTTCATGTATAGCATATTATATGCATGTGCACATGTGCGGATCAGCATGTATGTTTGTGAGCATGTTTGTGTGGGAGTGTGTACACACATTGCATACTGAAATAAATGTATGTGTGTGTGTTTGTGTGAGAGAGAATGTGCATGAATGTGGTGTGTATGTGTGTGTGTGAGAGAGTGCACAAATGGTGTGTGTGTGTGTGTGTGTGTGTGTGTGTGTGTACGTGTGTGGTGGTACTTGTGCTCCTGAGCTCACGCTGTGTTTGGAACATGGACTCCCAGACGAGACAGGGCGAGTGGCGCAGCTGGGGCCCTCCAGAAGGCACTCATTGTCCCCCTTAGTGGCCACGAGTAACCCCTATCAAGTGGAAAGAGATATTTTTGTCACAAGACGTTAGCAGGTGTTTGGAATTCCTCTTCAGGTCATTGCTGGAGATTTTGAGACAAGGCTGGACTCTGGCCTCAAATACAGAATCACTTCTACCCACCCACCCAGTAAAAGAAGGACACAAACCTTTTAAATTTGGTCTGTTTTAACTTATTAACAGCTTAAGAAGAATGTTCAGGTGTGGTTGCAAAAAAAGCTAATGTTTCCTTTACAATTCGGTGTCTATCTGATTTCATATTTTTTTCAAGAGTTATATATTAATATTCTCTACCACACATTTCTATGTAATCTCTATAACACATTTTTATGTAATGACATAAAAGACAAAAGACTACAGGTTTAGGAAATTGTGGCTTTAATCTATGACTTGTAGATATTTTTGGATACCCTAGAAACAGTGATAACTTTTATGAAAAAACATATTTAGTTTTTCACCAAGTGTTCTGCTTCTGTTTGTCCAGGACTACACTTTGACGATGTACTTCCAGCAAGCGTGGCGAGACAAACGTCTGTCCTACTCTGAGATTCCTCTCAATCTGACTCTGGATAACCGAGTGGCCGACCAGCTGTGGGTCCCCGACACTTACTTCCTCAATGACAAGAAGTCATTTGTGCACGGAGTCACAGTCAAAAACAGGATGATCCGTCTACACCCGGATGGAACTGTGCTTTATGGACTCAGGTAAAAAAAAAAAAAAAAACCCTTTTTGACATCTTTATTCTCTGCGACTGAGAGGTGTCCCTGATCGATACCCTCCATTTGGCAGTGATTTATTGCCAGTGTGGCTATTGGGCTAGATGCACAGTGAAGGAGAGAAATCCTGTTATTTTGAGTGAGTGACTGAATGAAATGGACCCAGTCCACACGTAGGTGTTAGGATGTGTGTGGGGGAAATATGTGTGTGTATATGTTTGTGTTTGTGTGTGTGGGGGGGAGACATATGTGTGTGTGCATGTGTGTGTGTCTCTGTGTGTGTGTGCCTGTTAACCCGCCAGTGTATTGTATCAGTACAAACAAGACCACATCACATCTATATTTAGGGGCGTGAGATTATCGTTGCTAATTCCATCGCTCACTATCATATCATCTCTCTCTCTCTCTCTCTTTCTCTCTCTCTCGCTCTCCCTCCCTCCCTCTCTTTCTTTCTCTCTTTTCACTCTTTTCTCTTTCTCTTTTGCTCTGAGCCTGTCAGATTTCCCTATCAGAATGGTCTAAAAAATTTAGAGATCTGCATTGCCACAGATAAATCATCGTTGTTGTGCCGCAAAATATCAATAAATCTAATTTCTAACGCTTCATTATGTAAGTGGCCAATTACATAAGCCAACGTGTATTTTTTTTACATAACAAGAAAATGAAGGGAAACAGGGTTCCGTCTAAGGGGAACGGGGAACTGTCTGAGGGGAACGGGATGTCGTCAGGAGAGGGAAAGATGCGAGGCACCCAGGCAGTAATTCCTGGTCAGGTTCCGCTTCAGCGTACACAGAACACTGGGAGAGGTTACTCCGAGAACAGAGAACCGGTGTTCAGCAAACCTCCTGCTTCAATCATCTGCCTACTGACAGTGAGGGGCCCCCGTAGGAAGCCCTCTTTTTTCTGCAGTTGGAGAGCGTGCACTGGGTTGGGGGTGGGAGCGTCTTGCGTGCACTGGGTTGGGGGTGGGTTGCTGCCCCGGCCACGTGGCATGCTTTTATGGGGTTGAGCGACGGGTGGAGGCGAATGCTGAGGAAGGGAGCGAGGGAGGGATGGAGATGTTTATGTGTGTGTGTGTGTGTGTGGGGAGGAAAGCGTATTAGAGCACTCAGCTGGGGTTGTGTCGGTCAACGCTGGGATGTGCGCTGAAAGGCTGAAGAGGGGATTCTGAGTTGGTGGGGCCGGATGAGAAGAGCTGAAGGAAAAAAAAAAAGAAAAAAAGAAAGAAAGGTTGGATAGAGGAAAGACAAGCGGGAGGGGCCTGGGCTTTCTGTATTCCTTGGGCGCATCATTCCAGCACCCTTTCAACCCTACTGTACCCTCATCCTCAGCCCCTTTCCCTTCCCCGTAAGCCTGCCAAAGCCAGGCCTTCGATTACCAGGAGAGGCAGAAAATGACTACAGTGTTCCCAACTGTCAGTTAGAGTACAGCCAAGCTATCAGCGAGAGGCAGGGAGATCTGATTAGCCATCCAGGCCTCTAAATGCATCAGCCCAGCACTCAGACCTACAGGAGTCTAGATACTGGGACTTGGGCATGGGCTATGGCTGGTCTTGCGCCCACACACACACACACACACACACACACACACACACACACAGTGTGTAGTTTACTTGCATGTAAGGATTAGAGATGGTGTCAGTGTGTGTCTTTTTCTTTATTGCAATGGCCTTATTCTTTGCAATTTGCATACATTTGTGAGTGAATGTTGTATTCTCAGTGATTGGAAAGCTGTAATATGTGTTGAATGCCTAACTGTTTTTAAGGTGATAAAGTTGTGTGTTCACATGCTTGTTGTAGACAATGAAGCATGCTGTTTGTGAAAGACTCGAGTCTAGCAAAATTTGAATGAAATCTGAAATTTTGATTTTGTACAAATAATTGCAGAGATTATAAAAAAATGTATTTTAAAACATATTTTATTGCCTCTGAGAGGACTTGGCTTTGGGAGCGAGAGACGATGGAGACGTGGGGAGGGGTGGGGGGGTGGGGTGGGAGCAACTATTAAAGATTCATCTGGGGATAAGCGGGTTGGCTCACTTTGATTTGGATGTCCAAAGACAAGCCCAAGCAAGTGCGAAAGCATGAGGTTATTTTTAGCCATTCTTTCGCAAACTCCTTTTGTGTAATAACACATTCTTATGCCATTAAAGAGGCAATTTTCATTTGTTGAGGAGGGAGAGTACCAGGGTGCTGTTGGAAATGCATGGATGGTGATGACAGGCATTGTTACAAGGAGAGGGGATCCACCAAAGGGAATAGGAGGGAATTCAATATCCCTCAATGTTCCCTTTGGATCTTGTGTGTTGTCAATAGGGGGCTTACTGGAGGGTTTAGCTTTTAAATCAATAGTTGTTTTTGTCTCTCTCCTTACTAGTCCTCTGTTACTCTCTCTCTCTTTCTTTTCTTCTTTCTTTCAGCAGTCGTCAACTCAGTATTGTCTGACATTGGTTTTAAATCAATAATTTTGTAGTTCATTTGTAAGTTTGTATGTGCGTGTGTGTGTGTGTGTGTGTGTGTGTGTGTGTGTGTGTGTTTGTGTGTGTGCAAATATAGGAAAAAAGTAAGTGAGAGGGAGCGAGTGAAATAGAGAGATAAAAAGAGTGAGGAAGTGCCAGGTTTTTTTTTTTTTTTTTTTTTTTTTTTGGAGAGCGTGTTGAGTCTGTGATATTTGATATTGTGACATGTTGCCAGACACAATATTTGACCGTCTGAAACATGTTTTTTTCCCAAATGCATGACTTTTTTGGTCCTCCATGACCTTTCTGCGAAAAACTTCCACTTGGCTGTTTTTCATTTCCCAACATGGCAACCACCAGCACTGGCCAACTCTCCCCCCAACCTCCACACCCGCTATTTCCCAAATGTAGGGGCCAGAGCCATTGACAGTGTGCCCATTTGTCAACCTTGTAAGCTGTGACAGTGTTAAAAATGTATATTTAATGTTTATTTATGAGGGCAGATTTGCATCTGTTGTATGGCTGTGGATATTATGACTCCTCATGATGCTTGGCCTTACCTGCCGTTGTTGGTAATTCACTCCACTGGAGATTGCTGTAGCTCGGAGTAATGTTCTGTCACAATGTGCCTTTTCTGTTGTTTTTCTCTCTCTCTCCCTCTTTTCCTCTCTCCCTCACTCTCACTCGTTTTGCTCTCTCTCTCTCTCTCTCTCTCTCTCTCTCTCTGAGCTCAAATGCTCTCCCTCCTAATGAAATTTAGTCAGGAGACCTTTGTGGTATGTTGCAGCACAAGCCTCAGTAAACAAGGTCATTCGAAATAAAGGTGCACATCACGCCCAAGGGTCCGGACCTAAGCCTCACATGAACTGAGAGAGAGAGAGAGAGAGAGAGAGAGAGAGAGAGGAGGAAGAATGAGATGGAGAGAAAAACACACACACACACACACACACACACACACACACACACATGCATGTATATACACACACAGACACACACACACATACACAAACATACATGTATATATACACACACACAAATACACATACACACATACACACACACACATACACATGCATGTATACACTCAGTGAGCATTTGATTCTCACTGACCCAGACCTCCACCCCACCCCTGTGCCGCAATATGCTTAAGAGAAAAACAGTGTGGCGATCCCGAGCATAGGTCGTGCAGGAGAGGGCCAGACGGCCAGAACAAGAGGTGGGGGGGTGGTGGTGGTGGGGTGTCAGAGAGCGGGAGGGAGAAAAGCGAGTGGCCAGAGAGAGAGGAGTACAGAGGGAGACAGGAAAGAGACAGAGAAAGAGAAAGAGGTGCTGAGTAAACACAAATCATTGAGTCTAATGAGTTCCTATAGTCCCGACTTGGCCCAGCCTGGCTGGACGGGGCTCAGAGACGCTGTCTGTGGGCGCTGATACCCATCATCCAGTAATCAGGAGAACCTGAAGGGAGAGGAGAAGCGAGTGAGGAGAGGAAAAAAGAGGAGACGAGAGGAATGAGTGGAGGGAAAATGAATAGAGAGGTAGGCAAGAGAGAGAGTGAGGGGGGAGATGAAGGCTGAGAGATGAACGAGGATGGAAGAGTCAGGTGAAGGAAAAAAGAAGAGGAAAGTGGTGACAGGAAAGGAGAGAGAGCAGGGAGGAAAAGAGAGTGAGGAGAGTAGAAAAACAAAGGTGATGGGAGGAGAGAAAGAGAGAGAGAGAGAGATCGTGATCGGCTGAGTGAGGAGGCAGGCTGAACGCATGTGAGCGACGCTCCCTCTCCCTCCGCCTGTGCTGCTCCCGCTACCTCCGCTAGCAACAGCTGCTGCTGCTTCTATCAGCGCCGTCTCCACAGCTACATAGACAGAGAGAGAGAGAGGCGGGCTAGGTGCTAGGGGCTGCCTTTTCTGAACCATCTCACTCTTTACACAATAAGCTAATCATTAGTTTGTTGCTTGTTGTTACATACACACACACACACACACACACACACACATATACATGTGTGTGTGTGTGTGTGTGTGTAGAAATTTCAAATCATTTTCAACAAGTTTTTGTGTTTCTACAACAGAATGTTTTTTTGTGTTTTGTGGTTGGTTGTATAGGCGGGCCCTGTTGAGAGTCTTAAACCATCAGAGGTGAGCAGAACCTTCTGTGAGCACTGTATGACTCTCCCCATCAGCTGCCTCATTAGCAGTTACCAATCTCCATGATGATGATGATGGTGATGGTGATGATGTCGTCGGCAGCACCTATAAATAGGCTGTTATTTTTACCCCTGCCATCTTGGCCTAATTTCCACATTTCCCCAGTGCTTCCTGTGCAACTGTGATTATTGAGTGGTGGATGAGGATGGAGCCTGGAGCCAGAATGGCGGGTGAATAGCAAGGCTCTGCCTCCTGCTGCCGCTGCTGCTACTGTGGCTTGAGGAGTGCTTGTGAAAGGCAGGGTTGGTGGGGGAGATGGTAGGGTGGGCTTGGACAGCGCTCGTCTTTCCCTCGCCTCCCTCCAGACCCGCGGATCCTTGGGTCCACTAACGGGGCTGTTACGTAACAGGGACCCAGTGTGCGCAAGAGAGAGAGAGATAGAGAGAGAGAGAGAGAAGGAGAGAGAGAGGAAATAAGAAAGAAAGGGTTTGAAAGATGGAAGAGAGCGTGTTTTAAAGTCTCTCCGAACTTTCCCCTCACCAGGAGGAGGCCTTTGGGAGAGTGGGATATTTAATGTGAGAGGATTTCAAATTAACTTGCCTCCTTAATTATTGATGATATGCAGTCTTGAAGAAGAATTCGCGCCATAGTAAAGTTCAAACCTATTAAAATTTAGATTCAGGTACCTTATATTTAATTTTAATTTTAATTTATTTATTGTGTGTGTGTGTGTGTGTGTGTGTGTGTGTGTGTCGAGAGAAATGGTGTCCCAGGGAAGCATGCTTGTTTTGCCTTGTTTAATTAGCCTCTCTCCCATCCCGCCCTTTTGAGTGTGTGTGTGTGTGTGTGTGTGTGTGTGTGTGTGTGTCTGTTGAGTAGATGGACTAGTGGATGGATGATGCTTATTCAAGCCATTTGGTGTGTCGCTCTTTGATGAAGTACTGAGTCAATACTCAATGAGACCAGGGTTTATTGCAGCAGAATGGTGATGACTGTGTCATCGGCTCTCGTCGCCCAACCATTGCCTGGATTTCAGGACAAAATAAAATGGCAGTGAAACAAAACACGAAACATGCTGTCTGTACAAGCCACTGGTCCTGTTATGTAAGTGTTTTTAAACAGGCATACCAGAGGCCCCATCCTGAGGACCCCACTGCTTCGTGTGTCCAGTCCTGCCAGATATTCTTCTCTGTTTCACTTGACCATTTTGTTAACTTAAAGCCTTAGCACAAAGTCTGCTGAGAGCAAGACAGAGACGGGAGGAAAAGGGAGATAGCGTTGAGTGTGTGTGTGTGTGTGTGTGTGTGTGTGTGTGTGTGTGTGTGTGTGTGAGAGAGAGAGAGAGAGAGAGAAAGAACAGGGGAAATAAATGTGTGGATGTGTGCTTGTGAAACCAAATGTTTTTCTTTGAATGTGCGTGTAACCAGCCAGAGTGTAAATCTATTCATGTGTGTGTGTGTGGGTGTGTGTGCGTGTTTAGGCAAGCACACAAACACTGTATACATACATGTTGATGTAATTCTGTCATGAGCATACATATATTTGTTAGTGCTAGCCTGTGTGTGTGTGTGTGTGTGTAAGTAGATTGTGTATGCATGCGTCTCCTGTGTCCTTGAGAGTGTCAGGAGTAATCCACGATGCCCCCCCACCCCTTGCAGGATCACCACCACGGCAGCCTGCATGATGGACCTGCGCCGATACCCTCTGGATGAGCAGAACTGCACCCTGGAGATAGAGAGCTGTGAGTAGCCAGCCAGGCGGCGTTCAGATCCTTCCCCACACACAAGCACCCCACACTGGAGTGGACAGGCCTCTTGTTGCTGTCCTCCTCAATGTCCATTCACTTTCTTTATTGCTTTTTTCTTCCTTATCTCTCTTTCTTTTTCTCTTTCTATCTTGTCATTTTTTCTCCACTTTTCCTTGGTCTATCCTCCTCTCTCCTCCTTCTGCTCTACACATAACACCATCACTCTGTTCTTTTATCTACTCCTCTCTGCGCTGGATATGTATTCTCTTCATTTTTTTTATCTTTTTTCTTTTCTGTCACATTTTCTTTTCTCTCTCTTCTCTTCTTTATCACATTCTCTTTTCTTTCTCTCCTCTTATCTCTTCTTTCTCTATCACATTCTTTTCCCCTTCTTCTATTTCCTCTAATCTTCTCCTCTTTTATTCTTCTATGTGTAGTCTAGTGCTCCAATGACATGATCTTCTCTATGGTGATATATATGTGAATTTAAACATTTCACTTCATTTCAAACATGGCATTGCTCAATGCCACCAAGCAGTGACTTATGGTGACGATATATTAGGCTTTTACCAGCCTCCCAAAAGACCCCAAAATCGACCATCTCCATTAAGATAAATACCATTTCTCTCTTATTTTTTCCGATTTCACATGATTTTATGCCATCATTGTAATTGTGCGTAGCGTGAAAAAAAGAAAGGCAGAAAGAAAGACAGGGAGGGGAGAAAGAGGAAGATTCTTGTAATAAAAAATGAAAGAGTTGGGGAGCGAAATGAGAGGTCTTCTCCATGTTTTATCTCTGTCCCTGGAGTGGGGGATTGGAGGCTGTGATGTGTGGTGGAGGCTGGGCCTCTGCTGAGCCGTTTGATCACACTGTAGCCAGGAGCGCCGCAAGAACAGCGCCGGTCAGGATGGGCCTGACGCTCTGCTCCCCCATCACTTCAACTCTCTCTCTCTCTCTCTCTCTCTCACTCGCTCACTTTTTCCCTTCTACTATTGTGCTCATTGGGCTTCTCTCTCCATCTATTTATCTGTCTCACTGCCTGTCTGTCTCATGCTGTCTCATGATCTTTTCTTCTCCCTTTCTTCACCTTATCTTTCATCCTTTCTTTCTTCTCTCTCTCCCCCTATCCCTATCCCTCTAACACTTTCCATCAATCTCCCTGTCTCACTCTCTGTATCACTTTCTGTTGATGTCTTTTTCATTCTATCACTCTCTTACTCTCGCTGGCTCTTTTTTCCAGTTTTGCTTTAATCTTTTTTGTCTTCTCTGCCTTCCTTCAGTCTCTTCTCACTTTTTCTCTTTCTATCTCTGCCACACTCTGTCAGTCTTTCCCTATGTGCCCGTCCTTATGGTATCCTTGCATTATATGTCAGCCTGTCCATCTCTCTCTCTTTCTCTCTCTCTCTCTCTCTCTTATTCCTTTTATCATACACATCCCCCTCTGCCTCTCTTGTCTCTCTCTTCCTCTACCTGCCATTCTCCCCCTCTGTGTTTTCTTTCTGTCATTTTTTTCTTCTGTCGTTTTTACTTTCATTCTCTTCCCTTTTGCATTTCTGGATTATCTGTCTCTTCTGCTTCTCTGTACTTGCTGTCATGATTTCCACACAGACACCCCTCCATCATTGCTCAGTATTTTCTCTCTGCTTAATGTCATCGCTCCATTTATTCTGTATTCCTCTCTCACTACAATAGTTTCACTTTCAGGATTTAGTTGAAGTTTTATCTTTTCATTTATTTTTATCTCTTCAGTCGGTTTTGTCTCTTCATTCTTGCCGTCATTCCTACAGCTCTCTCGCTCCATTCTCTTCTAGTTGAGTGTCTCTCTGCCATGGCTGTCTGTTGGCTCTTTAAAGAACGAACTCACGCTTTTATTCTGCTGTCTAATTCCTCACTGATTCCTCTCTCACACACGCTCTAGTCTCTCTCTCATGGGTGTACACACAGACTTACACACACACACATGTACTAACACACACACAGACACACACACTTGCACTAATACAAACACATGGGCAAGTGCACACGTGCATGCACTCATAAAAACATACACACACACACACACTCAAACACACACACACACACACACACACACACACACACACACATACACAACCCCTGCTCCACATTGCTCAGGCATGTGCACTTCTGGTGCATTCCTGCAAAATCAGAAAGCTTGATTGCAATACCCTGACTCTCAGTTACGCTCACTGGCAGCCAGTGCTGTTCCTCCTCATCTAATGAGCCTGCGGCTTTCGCCCCTCTCCCCTCCTCCCCTTGCCTCCTTTTTGATAAACTTGATGCTTGATACATTTTTAATTGACAAGACTGAGAAGAACCAGAACATTCCAGAGTCTCCCGTAAGAGGGTAATCCCCCCAATCCAGTCAGCCTGCCAGTCATTCTGATGCTCTAGGAGCCATTGCTGAGACTGTCATGTTTTTCCATCTTTTTTCCCTTGTATTCCTCTGTCTGTGTCTCACGCTTCTTCTCTGTGTGTCTCTTTCACTCACTCATTCTTGCTCACCACTTCTTTTCCTCTTTCTTTTTCCTTGAAGATTTCATCTGTGCCTGCACACGAGCAACCTTCAAAGTGTGGCACACAGAAGCCATGTTGACATGAATCAGTCACATGACTTGTACTCTGGCAAAGGCAGTGGCACAGTGATAATAGGAGTTAATGGAACAAGAGTAAAGGCGTGTGCGCGCGCACACACACACACACGTTAACATGTGAACACAAACACACATGCGCTTGTGTGGGCGCAAATGTACAAGCACAGGCCATCACTACCACACACACACACACACACACACACACAGACACACACACAGACACAAATGCACAGGACACCCATCCTAACACAGGAAGTAGAGTACTTCAAGCTATTCCCAGCATATCCTCTCCATGTGAACAAGTCTTAGTCAAGGTTAATGCACATGCAGCTGCCTCCGAGTAACACACTTTTGTGGTCCATTTATGTCACATTGTGTTGCCTGTGTAGGCTTGGAAAAAAAAGTTGCATCAGGCTACTACTAACCTATTACTAAACACTACTGCAAGGTATGCTATATGGATAGGCTGGTGTGATGAAACTAAATGTAAATAATGCTAACCTTAGCTGAAGCTTGTATTTTAAAATTAACATTACCACACAGTCTCATATCTCATCATATCAAGTCTAATGAAGAATGTAGCGAATTTAAAATAATAACTGTCAGATCTCTTTCTGTTTTGTTAAGCCTGAGAAGCCTGCTCACCAGAACAACTGCAGATAAGCGACCAGAGCACGACTGTGAACTACGTCTTCTGAATTTCCTGTGTTAAAATTTGCACTGCTCCAATGCTTCATAGCTAGTTGCATACATCTGGCTTGCAGTAGAAGTATTTGTCTTTTCAAAAATCCACTATTCGTCTGTAAACAAGCCTCTGACAAATTGTTAGTTCAGTTGCAGAGTGTGTTGCTAAATTCTCCTGCACCTGGCGTGTGACACACAAACATCCAGCTTTAATCTAAGCCGATTGACTTCCCATACCAAAGTGGGCAACTTGAATGATGAATTCCTTAAGAGCCACGATTAAACTTTGAGTCTAGGGACAGTAAGTCTCCTGATGTCAACTGTGTGTGGTAGCATCAAGTCTGTGTACGATTATTAATTTTAAATTTAATTTATAGTAGTTGTAAGAGTGTTTTTGCTGTGTGTGTGTATGTGTGTGCGCGCGTGTGTGTGTGTGTGTGTGTGAGTGAAAGAGAGTCTCCATGCTTTCAGAATTCCTCTTTGTTGTTTCTGTTGCAGCTCCCTTAATTAAACATTAACTGGGTGAATCCGGCAGGGGTTAAGTTATCCATACACTCTTCCTCTGGTACACTACCACAAACTGGCCTCCCTGGCCCATCACCCACCCACCCTCACACCCAGCGGGGGGGTGGGGGGGGGGGGATGGGCCTCCTCCTGCTCTCTGCTCCTGACGTTACCTGGATGGCTTAGCCAGCCAGAGATAACTATCTTAAACGTGTGGAAAAGCGGCAGGCTTGGCCCGTTAATTATTCATTGCACTAAATAGGTCACTGGCTCTCATTACGAGGCTCCAGCAGACGAACTGGTGCAGACTGAGGGGGAATTGCTGCGGTCGCGCTGCTCCTCCGAGCGCCATGCTCGCTGCTGAGGCAAACACCATCCCCCGAAACACACGCACACACACACATGCACACACACCTTTCTCTGTTCCCATTCTCCCCCGGCAACTCGCTCCGCTGCAGAATGTTTGCTTGTGTTGTTGCGTTGGTGGGAGGTTGTGTTGGGCGAGAGGGAGAATCTCCCATTACTTTTTAATTCCTGTGTTGCGCTCATCAATATTCATCGTCCGGCTTTTGACATTTAAGATGTTATGTCATCCCGTGCCAGGGCTGTGTGATACAGATGGTAGATATGAGATATCTCTGCAGAACCGCATGGTACCATGGTACCCTTACTTTTTCCCTAGGGGCCCTTGTCTCTACGTCATGTTCCAACGCTCCTCAGGTTCTTCACCATATGTTGGCAGAGAGAATGTTGATGTTGGACGTTGCCTGTTTTTGTCTGGTTCTTTTTGACAGATGGCTACACCACGGACGACATAGAGTTCTACTGGAGAGGTGGCGACGGCGCTGTATCCGGAGTGGAGCGCATCGAGCTGCCACAGTTCTCCATTGTGGACTACAAGCTTATCTCCAAGAATGTGGTGTTCTCCACAGGTGCTGTGGGAGCTTCTGGCATCTTCTCTTTCGTTCTCTCTCTCTCTCTCTCTCTTTCTATCTCTGTCTTTTTATCTTTACCATCCTCCACTTCAGCAGCCAACCTAGTAAGCCACAGCTCTAAATCATTAATGTCTCACCCATACTTCCATTACTACATCCATTGCCTTATCCCCACTAATGTTAGAGTCCTACAGACTATTCACATTGTCTATTCAAATAAAACACATAGGAAAGTCAAGCATCACTGCCCATAGAGTCAAGCATCATAGGCATAAGGCACTATACAAATATAATATGCTGAAGTTGTATTGGATACCATTGGGTTGGTATTTATAACCTTGAGTCTATTGCTATTCCTCATTTGTTGACTTTTTTGTTGACTTTTTGTCTTTGTTTTGTTTAAGTTGCGAAGCCCCCTAAGAAGTTGGCAGGCTAGCTCCGCTCAATATTGTATTTTGCTACAGAACACGACTACATCAGGGAACTCTCTATGGACTTGTGTTTCCACAATCAGTGGATAGAGATTGAAGACAGAAGCAATGGTTTTAAAGTTCACAGAAAGTATCAACCAACAAGGAAGCAAATACTGTATATGCCTACAGAAATGAAAGCAAGACTTTATACTAAGTCAAGCGAGTGTGTTCTACTGTACCAGGCAATCTAAAAAAAGAGGTTCTAGAATAATAATGTTGGCTTGCTTTTAATGTATGGCATTTTTTCAAGAAGTTCAATGCAAAATTGAAGCTAGTCTGGGGGGGGGGGGGCATAGAAGAACCATTAATAGGTTTTCACTTGTCCCTAGTGTTGTTCTAAGCTGTTTCGGCTTTAAAAGAATGTTTGTTTGGTAATTTTGTCTCCTCTGCTCCACAGGCTCATACCCTCGCCTGTCGCTTAGCTTCAAGCTGAAGAGGAACATCGGCTACTTCATCTTGCAGACCTACATGCCTTCCATCCTCATCACCATCCTCTCCTGGGTCTCCTTCTGGATCAACTATGACGCCTCAGCTGCCAGAGTCGCTTTAGGTGGGCATACATTCAGTACTCCCAAACAGTTATTCTGGTTAGATGGTCCCTGGTCAATGGTGATACTGGACATTAAATAGCAATAACTTTAATCGTATTTTAATGTTGAAATGTGGAACTTTGCGCCATGATAGTAGCACATCTAATCACGACTTGTTAGTGTCAGATGAGTATCTTCCATGGGTGTTACTTTGGTTTCTTGGAAAAAGTGTAAACTGTTGCCCTTTGTCAAATGGTAGATAGATAAATAGACATATAAGGCATAGACGAATAGACAAAGATACTTTGTTATCCTATAGGAAAAACATGCTGTAGCATACATGACAGACACAACACACACACACACACACACACACACACACTATTAAAAAATAATCTGTAAGTGTTATTAAAGTGTGAACGTGGTGTGTTTAAAAATTGTAAACAGGGAAACTGTTTTAGTGCCAGAAGGTCAATAAGCGCACATCAAGTACTGTTGCTGTTTTATTTACTTATTTATTTACAGTAAACTTAGCATGTTTAGTTTTGCTAAAATCATGTGCAATAATAGTCTTTATACTTTATGTCCTTCCATTCTAAATTCAGTCACACACTTCCAGCTTAATTGCATGCAAGTGTCACTCTATTGTGCTGCGTTGAATGCTTTTGCACTGACTGTTAAATACACTGCTCCATTGTGTCACATTTCTCATTCAAAATAACAGAATGACATGAGCCACAGAAAGAAAATAAGACTCTGGGATTTCAATACACTTCAACCCAGATAAACATTTAAATGCACATTGCCGTTTTTTTGTTTGTTTGTTTGTTTTCAGTGGAAAGACCAGTTTGGTGGTGTTTATTTTATATCAGTTCAGCAACATGTATCTCCAAAGTTGGGATGTAAAAAAGCAAAACAGTACCATTAGCTTTGTGACCTGTTATACTGTAACCCAGCAAACTGCAAGCGCAGGAACAGAATATTGCCAGATCCATGGCAGACAAGGTCTAAATCCGGCCCAGATCCAGCTGCCATCCGGGATCCGCACCGACATCACTCTGGAGAGGGGATGTCTTGTCGAGGGCCTAAGTATCTGGGACGTGCCGAGATGGGAACAGGCAGCCCTCTCCCTAATTGGGCTGTGTGCCTGTCACTCACATAATCAATGCAAAGTGCTGCTGCTGTAACGTGTGGCCCTCCCAGGCTCTTCGCTCAGACAGGCAGATTAGCTAGGGTCTCCTCCTAATGGCGTTCCCTGTCTGCGGTTCCTGCCGCGGCAAACCCTGGGACCGGGCTGACAAACACTGCCTCCTCCAATCTCGTTTGGGTGAGCGGCTGATCCGCGCTGATGTTTCGCTGCTGGTTTCCCTGACAGAATGTAACCCCCGATGCTGGTGGCTGATCTGTTTCCCTCTGCCTGGCTCTCGCTGTGAGGGCCCCAGCAGATTCACTTTCTTCAAACTCTTGCCGGGCAACATTTAATTTTGTTTTTAGGTTCATTTGCTAGCTTTGTTGCTAATAGAGACACAGCACCTCTCAAAAGCAAAATCATTTGCATTATTTATTAACAAGCAAATTACAAGTTTTCTGTCAGCTCATGAACTTCTTATCATCATCTTTTCATCTCCTCATGTGCTGTGACTATGTTGGATATCACGGTTATGGCATAGTTATAACAAAAGAGGATAAATAAGAACAAAACCAAATATAAAACAATAAAATCTGATTATAATTCAAGATACTGTATTCTAATATTTGCTTTCACACTGTCATTTGTACAGTACCACTCCTCCTGCTAGAGCAGGAATTCAAACAGAGAGGAAGATTATGTCCACTGGCCTCTAAGGACCTGAAAATATTTATAATAAAGGATGGAATCATAATAGTCACTTGAACAAATGTCATTTATCTCACACTGTTTAGAAGGCTTTCAAAGGCTTTTTCTGTTCTACACAATTTCACCATCAGGGAATGGTCTTTGTTTGAACTGGATGGACTCCATTTTTATGGCTTACCGCAGGATTGAATGCAAAGTCTGGTCTGTTTCAGAGTTGGTTGTGACGCCAGTTGTGATGTTACAGCAATGAAGATGAAATCACTGATGGTGGGCATTGTTTATAGGTATCACCACTGTGCTCACCATGACAACCATCAACACACATCTGAGGGAGACCCTTCCCAAGATCCCATATGTGAAGGCCATAGACATGTATCTGATGGGGTGCTTCGTCTTCGTCTTCCTGGCTCTGCTGGAGTATGCCTTTGTCAACTACATCTTCTTTGGCCGGGGGCCTCAGAGGCAGAAGAAGGCGGCAGAGAAAGCTGCCATGGCCAACAATGAGAAGCTGAGGCCTGATCCCAACAAGGTACCAGCACTGTTTGTCACGCCACAGACACACACGCACAAACATGCACACACACACACACACACACACACACACACACACAAAAGAAATTTACACACTTTCCAAAAACTATAGTCTTATTTTTAGAATTGCCATTAACAAAAACAGTTTTATTTCTAGGTTTCAGGCTCCTGATGGCATTAGATATATTTCTGGTCTCTGGTCTTTTTTTTCTAATGTTATTCTTGCCGTACCACACTGGTTCTGTAAAGCAACCACTGCGGAATGGAAATGTATTCTGACACGGTACTTATTTTGGCCTGTGAATGGTAGTGGAAAGTCGACCATTCATTTAGTGAAATGTACGGTACATTGGGCCTGTTCCTACTGTCTCTTTCCAAAGGCAAGCTATCGCAGCGAGTGAGAAACCCCCCAAAAAGGGAAAGAAAAAAAGTGAAACAGAAAAAAAACACATGGCTGGCAGCGCTTGTACCGCCTCCCGTCATAATCTTATTTAGTTTTATAAGTTAGATGTGCCAAATCCTTTTTTCCCTCTCCTCTCTCTCTTTCTCTTTCTCTCTCTCTCCCTCTTTCTCCCTCTCTCTCTCTCTCTCTCTCTCTCTCTCTCTCTCTCTGAGTGTTGCAAGCTCCCGTTTTCGAAGTAACCCTGATGATTTTGTGTGCTTGCAGTGGTTGATGGGCAATGTAGCTCAGAGAGACGATGCTCTGTATGCCCGAATGAAACAGAGGGAAATTGACGCATATGACTCGATGTGGGATCCGATCTTTGCAGAGGATGCGGCATTAGGACTAGGCGAGCAAAGAAATAAGGTACTTATCACTTGGCTGGAAGTAAAAAAAACAACAACAACAACAACAAAAAACAGCAACAGAAAAGAAGGACTATGTGGTGGATCTGCATCAATACCCAGTCCGAAGCAAATAAAAAAAAAAATGAGCACCGCTATTTTTTGGTTTCCTTTCCCAACCCCCCTTCCTCTTTTTTTCCTTTTTGGAATGAATGAATTTCCTTTTATTCCTTTAAATTTGACGATGGCTACCATCCTTGTTTTTTCACCATTCTGTTTCTCCCTTGCTTTGATCACGGTTTGCACCTGACTCTTGTTTCCCTCTGACCCGTCTCTGCCAGCTTAGTCTGAACAGCCTAGCTCCTCTCTAGATGACATTGTTTTTTTCTCTTGGTTATCTTTCACAATGAAGATCACACATCCATGATGAGGACACAGGCCATTTCCCTTCTGTGTTTTTCTTTAACTCCTAAAAGTAATTGATCAAGTGTTATGTAACTAGCGAACCACGAAGACGATACTTGTTACTTGGTCATGTGACTTGGATAATGTAGATGACCTAAGCTAGTCTAGCCAAATGTTGTGCCAAAGGAAGAAATAGCGAGGCCACTGAATGACTCAGCAGACTGCATGAGATTGTGAGGGTTTGTGGATGTTTCTAGAATCACTGGCTGCAGATTAGAAGGCTCTTCCTCCTCCACAGCTCTCTTCCTTCCTCCCTCCCGTTCGCTACCTCGAACCTCTCCTCTCCTCCATCTTTGCTTAGCAGCTCGTCACTGTTGATCTATCCAGTTTTTTATCCGCTCCTCATGATTTCTTTCTTACCTTTTTATTTGCCTTTATTTACCTGGCTATTTACATGCAGAAAGAATTTTAACCAAGATCATGGTTGAAATTCGGAATTGAGTTATGACGATCTTTTTCCATTGAATTGTTTAAGTTTGCTGGGTTTCCAATGAATGTTGCATTGATATAAATGCAGTGATATAAATGTAAGTCTGCAATCCAAGTTGAATTTATTCCTCATAAGTTCTTATCATCTTTCAATTTAGTGACTTTAACATTATTTGAAAATGTGTGTTTTGCATGTACCCTTATGCAGACAGCCGAAGTCTATGAACCACACACTAATATATGCATAGTATGAACATCCTGCAATTGAAATTGATATGTAGTGAATTGAATGTAAAAGGCTGTCATATTTGTACAAAGCCAACAGAACACTTCACCTCACCGACACACATCAGTCCACAGGCGATGACTAAATTTCATCATGAGCCATCTAGCACAACACCCACTTTGTGCTCTGTCTCTGTTTCTCTTTACTCAATCTCCCTTGTTCTCTTTCATGTTTCTCTGCTCTTTCCATCTCTCATTGTCACTTTTTCTCCTTCTCTCATTATTTATTTGTTTATTTATTTATTGCACACTCTCTATCTCTTTCTGTTCACCTCTTTCTCACTCTGTCCTTCTCCCCTTCTCTTTGTGATCTATCTGTCCACCTCTCACTCTCTCTGACACACACTCTCTTTCTCCTCTCTCTCTTTTCTTTCGCCTCCATGTCCACTCCTCTCCTTTCTTCCTTTTTTTGCCCATCTCTATCTCTCTCTCCCTGACCCTCCAGATGAACCCTGACGACAACATCCTGCTCGGGACGCTGGAGATGAAGAACGAGATGGTGACATCAGACCTGTCGCGCGCCCTGGGTGGAGGTGCTGGTGATCCACGCAGCACCATGCTGGCGTACGACAGTTCCACCCTCCAGTACCGCCGCGCCGCCCTGGCCCGCCAGAACTATGGCCACAGCGCCCTGGAGCGCCACGCCACTAAGAAGAGCCGCCTGCGTCGGCGAGCCTCGCAGCTCAAGGTCAACATTCCCGACCTGTCTGACGTCAATTCCATCGACAAGTGGTCTCGGATGATATTCCCCACCGTCTTTTCTTTCTTCAATGTGGTCTACTGGCTCTACTACGTCCACTAAGAAGAGTTGGGAAAAGTTGAGCAGATTGGGGCTGAACTGAGGAATTTTGTGGGTGTGAGAGTGTGTGTATGTGTGTGTGTTGGTGTGTGTGTGTGTGTATGGGTGGGTGGATGAGTAAGTGAATGAGGGAGTGTATGTCTGTGGTGTGGCTGGGGGATACAACGAAAGAAAACAAAAACAAAAAGAACAGTGCACTGATTTGTTTTTCTTCTTCCCATTTTTTTCTTTTTTTTCCTTTTTGCTTATTTTCAAAAAAGTGACAATAATTCTAAACAACGAAAACAATGACTACGGGAGAGGTTATAGAAGAAGGATCCGACAACAGGAGTTGGAAATGGAATTCGCTGAATTTTATCTGGAAAAGCTGGAATGACTCACAGAGTATGTGGATAGTGTGGATGGATATTGCAAAGCCTGTTCCAGAGTTCCGGTATATCACGTATATTTGTCATTCGTAGCATATTCTGTGGTTCAAATATTTATGCTTGTGTTTGCATATACTTTTAAGACTTTGTTTTTCGGTTTAGTATACCTATTTACTTCGTAGCCAAGCCAACTGCATCCAGGAAAGGTTAATAGCTGAATTTTAAAGGGGACGTCCTTGAAAGCCTTTTTTTCCTATAGTTGCTATATATGAAACATCTTTTTGAAAAGCATGCTTCGGTTTGATATCATTTAAATCTCGGTTATTGAGATGGAGCACAAAGCATTTTTAATTTTAACTAGTTTTGAAAAAAAAATGTTTCACATGGGTTGTTCTGGATTCCATGCAAATCACTGCCTCAGAACCCAATGACAAACAGGGTCATAATCTGAAAATCTTTTGGTGTTTTTTTTAGCTGAGTGACATGTTTATAGTCCAATGAGAAGAATCCTTCATCACATGACTCTTGATGGCATTTTTACTGGACAGGAGACATTGTGCTTGACATGGAAATTATGAGAAAGTCTGGACAAAAACGACCCTCACACTAGTAAACAAAATGAAGCACTGCCCTGACTTTAGATCGGCTCCTGTGCCACCCCCCCCCCCCCCCACATTGTGGTGTCCGGACCTGTCGGCCAGTTGGGCTCCTTCAGAGATTTCAGTCCCTGTTTTTGGGCTAATTATGATTTGAAATGCTTCAGTCATCATCCTACTTCTGTACAAAAACAAAACAACAACAAAAAAAAAATATCCCAGTGTTTGGCGTGCACCTGAGGCCCCTCATGGCTGTCCTCTCATCTTTTCCACTGTATCATCTTTCAGATGTGCTATACACAGCTGGAAACCGACACGGTGGGAGTGTGTTTTTGGCTTTTGACCGTGCCCAAGCACAAGCCGTGAAGGTGTGTTGGTATAAAGTGTAAACCATTGTCATAATCGATAGATTTAAGTTTCATAACCGTAGGTGATGTTTAAAAAAATACACAATTTTATAATTATATAGGTATTCTCAAACATTAATGTAATTAATTATTATTTAAAGGTATTTTTGATGTATTAGGTTTCTAAATGTTGGCTACTTTGGTTTAAAAAAGGGAACAAAGTACAGTATTCTCATCAACCAACACTGAGAACATTTTTTCCAAGGCCTCAAAGAGCACATATGTATATGAAAAATATAAGATTTATCTATATTGAGTTTATGTGTAAATAGATCTTAATCCACTCAAATTACCATCACAAAATATGACAGCATCAGGATTCTATAATCAAGACATGTCAAACATTTTTGTATAAACTCCTGTAAATTTTAACAATATTTCATAATGACTTGTAAATATATCTTATGTAATGATTGTCAACAATTACAAAAATGTATCTAAATTAAATTATTAAAATGAAACAAATACTATTTTTGTCGTTTAGCCATTTGAACTGGGAGCATAATGTCATGTGTCTGAATGTTAACATGATTGTGTGGTCTATTCCTTTTTCATTTCTAGGGAGTTTCCACAAATGGAAACAGATTCCGGGGAGAAAATGTCCCAGATTTGGTTGGGGATTGGGGTGTATCTGGGATGTTGACTAGCAGCCTTGATGTTATAGTGTTGGTTATGAATTGGAGGCTATGAATTGTCATATAAATAGACATAATGTAATTGTGTTCCACTGCAGCTCCATGTCTATGCACCTCCGAAACGTACAGTGTATGTAATGCGCTAATCATAATGAACGCAAGATGGCTTCTAGTTGGCTGCTGGCTATTGCAGGTCCCTTGCAATGCATATCACTGTAAGGACCATGGGAGTTGATACATGCCATAGAAGAGCTATCGCTCATTAAAACCTTGCACCACATGCAGGTTTCTCTTAGCGTATATTCTCTAATCATTCCCCTATCCCAAAGGCACTTGGTTTAGAGATCCCTTTGACTTCTGGTGATAGGTGCTGAGAATGGGAAACAAAGATATTTATTCATTTATTTATTCGCACTGTTGACGATTTCTGTTCTAGGGTGAAAATAATCACAATCTGATTGTGCAGTCTAGCATCCAGCATCAGATGTTTTAATTGCCAACAAACCCATATGGTCTGTTTACATTCTACCTGAGCATGAGGATGCTGGGATACAGAGACAGACGTTAGAAAGAGAGAGCGAAAATGAGAGATGGTGCACACTAAACATGAAATGTATTTATGAGTTCTGACCCAGATAGTGACTGTCTTTGCCGTGCCGGGGATGCATGTTGATGTGATCTCGGCCACATGTGGCCCAAAGTCCACTGTTTTCTGGGGGATGATACCGTGGTGGGTATTTTGTCAGCCTCATGACTGACTGAATAACATGGGATGCAGATGGAACCCAAAGAATGCATAATGGATGAAAAGGCAACACATCCGGCACTCTTTCTGCAAGTGTGTGTATTAGTGTGTGTACTTTAGCATTTGTATTTGGTGTGTGGGTGGGCGTGTGCATATTGGTGTGTGTGTGTGTGTGTGCATGTGAATAAAAAAAGGAGAGTGAGAGGGAAAAAAGAGTTATAGTCTGCAGTTAGTTAGCCACAGGGGACATTAACCCAGGAAGGCATGAACGTGCAGGCACACTCTGGACCTGGAGCTGAGGAAAGACCCTCCAGGCCACTGGGACTGCTACATGAAAGCCAGGCGGAAATAGAGATAAATTCTAAGCCCCCTTCACCACTCTCAGACACACATAGGCTACTGTCATGCACTCTCTCTATCTCTTTCTCCCCCCCCCCCCACACACACACACACATGAACTTGTGCTGCCTCTCTCTGCCTCTTTTTCTTAAACACACACATAGATGAACTTCTTTCTCACACACACATACACATGTGCTCTTTCTCTCTCTGTCACACATTCACAGAGGGAAGGAAAGTCACTTTGCCATGTGAATGCCACCATAAACCACAGCCAGAAGCTCATATTTGAAAATGTCACCTTATTCACTGTGTTGACTGATCCAATGGGTGATCTTTCCAACCCTTAGGTTTGGGAATCCAATGCAGATGAAGCCTGCTAAATTGCAGTGACAGAGCCATTTTGTGTGCTGCAAAGCAGATTGCCAGGAGCTTCCTATTCGATGGGCAGCAAGGTGTTAAAATGTTAATTATCTTTTTTTCTTCTTGAGGGGACTTAGAGAATTGCTTTTGAGGGAGAGGAAGAAGAGAGAAAAACACTGTTCAGTCACAAGGTGAAAATTACAGTCAATATTTGACAGTCAATCTGCAGGTAAGCCCATGTCTCAGAAGAGAGGTAGACAAGATATCTCATTAGTTGGGCCAAAACAGTGCTGTACCTTTTTTTTCTTCCCTAAATCAGATTCTGCAAGAAACCTACAATTTGCAGTTTGAGTGTAAAAGGGTTGTCATGGTGATTCTAGGTATAGGGATGCTCAAGTCTAGTTGGTCGTGTAGAGCTCGTGTCAGTGCTGGCATATCCTCAGCATCTTCCTGTTAAGATTTTAAACTGGTGGCCATGGTTTTCTGTTGTCATGGTTGCTGATGTCTTGACAGTAGGGACCAGCAATCAGACAGCAATGCCCTCACCAACTACAGTTCATGAAGTTCATCAAAGGCCGAATTACAATATCGCCTCTAATCCTGAGAACTGTATCAAATCAAACATTTACCTGGCAGATTTAAGCCAATGGTCTGGGTTGAGGTCTTAGGAGGAACATTAAGATTCTATTAGAGGCTCACAGGAAACTGATGTTTGAGAAAAACTGAGATCTAAGAAACTGACTTGCCTACTAGAATGATTTTACTGACAATGTTTATTAACATCCTTTATTTGCACCAATGACATGTTCACTCTGCTGCTTCATGAGAGCTTATGCCTTTTTGTTACCATAAATAGATCTCTTGTTAGCCTGCACAGATGGGATAAATCTCAAAGTCTATTAAAAAAGCAAAGGCCAGTCCTTATGGATCTTGACCATTTTTTTCGTTAGGGGAAAACATCCAACAACAGCAACGGTCAAATTTTCACTGAAAATAGAAGACACGTGCAAGGAAATATTATAAACAATTTATATACGAAAATATAGACCTGGACTTTCATTGTTCGGAATGTGTCCAAAAGCATAGGCCTGCTTGACACAAAAGCAGCAATGCTATTTCACATAGAGAAAGGACACCAAAAAAACATGACATTTGCTAGCAGCCAATTTATGTCATATGACATCATTCGAGGAATTTCAACAAGGCACGGGCTGTTTATTTATTTATTAATTTTTAGCTCTTTAAGGCTTTTGGTTTCATTTGACCCCACACTGACCACCTATTTGGTCAGCATCTCCAACGTGAAAACACACCAGGTGAATTGAGAGTATTTTTGTTATCCATTCACTGTGACGTAAAGTCAAGCTTTAGGCTACTCTGTTCATTCTAGTCCCCCCATGCAATAACAATCACGAAGCCAGCAGGGAACAACTGCGACCGCACGGTACAGCTCTTTGATACGTGTTCCGTTGTCTTAAGTTTAGCCATGCATAGCAAAAGACAAACGCAACAGCGGCGCGGGCCTGTTCTCACCTATCAGCGGACGGAAGCGCGAGAGCGCTGCCATCATCACGCTACGATACACAGATGCAGTACGGTAACGCGAGGGCCTAATTTCCCCTCTCGCTCTTGAAAGGGCATTAGGGGGAGATGTAAGAGACAAAAAAAGAAAAAGGAAAAAAAAAACAGATGCTCTCCGGGTTTTAATGCTTTCATGTCACTGGCGTAATTAAAGTTCCACAGCCCTGCATCATCTGACTTGAAGAGGAGAGTGGGGGAAGAGACATTGTGGTTGTCGCAGCTGCGCCACCGTGTCGCCAGCAGGAGGGCCAGTGAGTGAGTGACTGTGCTCAACTCAAGTATGGTTTGTTTTCATTTCTCTCACCTGCTAGCCAAAATACAACTGCAAAACATAAAATAAGCGTAGGAATCTACATAGCCTACCATGAAGCCTACTACCAAACTCCAAATAACGACATAACTCTACTCAATGAATGTTCATTGATGCGCATGTTGCAGCACATAAACAAATAATTATAAACATTCGAAATATGCTATTGTATTTTATTAATGTACAAAAATAATTATTTCATCACGGTCCTGGTTTCCTTGTACTGTAAATACTAGTAGAACAGGTCTAGCCACATACCTGTTACTCAAGAACATAAACTTCACATGTTTTGAACTCATTCAATGAAACTGGGTTATTATTCTCTTATCACACAAGTATTTCATATCTACATACATATCTACTGAATTTGCATTATATCTCTTCTCAGGTTGTCAAACACATGTTTTCACAGCCAGGCCCAGACTGCATACCTGAGGCAGATGCCTCAAGGCATTACGGGAGGAGCTGAGTTAAGGTGGAGGAGAGTGTGCATGTTTGTGTATGTGTATGTGTGTGTGTGTGTGTGTGTGTGTGAAAAAGGAAGAGACTCTACTAGGTTGTGCATTTCCCAACCTTCTCAGCAGTTGTCCACACCAAGCAACCACTGCACACACCACCAGTGTGGAGATCTTGTGAGGCAGGAGTCACGGTGAGCCCAGAGCTGACAGGATGATATTAGGCTGCCTCTGAGCTCTGTGCCTGCAATGGGGTGGAGAGACCCTGTGGATTTAGTCCGGCGGCGATGGTGGAGGTACCGTGAGGACCAGGAAAGCACAGAGCGGACTATCGTCTCCAACCTACTGTATGAAGACTTTGAGAAGAAAGACCAACCAAACAGGCAGTATAAAGGCAATGCAGTCAAGACCACGAAATACACAGCGTGGTCATTCCTCCCCAAGAACCTCTACGAGCAGTTCCACCGCGTGGCCAATATCTACTTTGTGGGCTTGGCCCTGCTTAACTTTGTGCCTGTTGTGAATGCCTTTCAGCCTGAGGTGGCCCTCATCCCCATCTGCGTCATCCTGGCCCTCACTGCCATCAAGGATGGCTGGGAGGACTTCAGGAGGTTCCAGACAGACCAGAAGCTCAACAACCTGCCATGCCTCATCTACAGCAGGTAATCGGCAGGATTCCCCCCACCCTTCCTCTCCCCCTTCCTTTTCCTCCCTTCCTCTCTCTCAGTCATTCTCAACATTTTTCCATCTCACACAGAGCACTGAGGGGCTGGCTGGTGGGATATCAGATGGCGGTGTTATCAGTACACAAGAAGAGGTTTTTGAAGTAGATAGAAAGCAAAAGCAAATCAGTGCGGCTGTGGTGTGTCTATGGGTTTTTTCATATTCTAAGCATACTGCATTTAAAGTCTCTGCTCATGACAAGTACTGGGTGTGCATGTGTGAGCAACTGTCTCTCCCTCTGTCTCCCTATTTTCTGTGTGTTAGTGTGTGCGTGAGGATGTGTGTATGTCTGTGTGTGTGGCGTGTGTGTCTGTGCGCACGCATGTCTGTGTGTGTGTGTGTGTGTGTGTTTTACTTCATCTGTGTTTCAAAACCCCATGGGAATTTATGACCTAGAAATAAAATTTGAGTGGGAGATTTCTCTCCTTTTGAAGAGGCTCACAACAATGTCTCGCAACCAACGCATTGTGAGCAGGTTTGATGAAATCCCCATCTCTGTGTTGCATCATAGGCAAGGCAGTGTGCAGGTCGTTTAAATCTATTTTAGAGAAACCCAATGTGAAAACGGAATAACTAGGAGAAGCAGCGAGTGAGGAGGAGAGGGAAGAGAGGAACAGGAGAAACCCAAAACACTGCTGCAGTCGTCCTCCTCTTCTCTATTATCCAAACACAGTCAGGATTTGATAAATACCAAACATGCATGGTTCATATACTCGATATGTTGTCTTTTATTTGCAACAGTGCAGTTCTCCTATTGTTTTTAAAAATAATATTTGTAAATAACAGTTTGTTATTCAAGCAGCTAAACACCAGTATGGGATTCTCATGTGGTGTAATAGACTAGAGCTTGTGTGAAAATACTCTCACAGGATGGCAAGGACTCATGGTTTGACAGAGGTACTTTAACTCTTTGACCAGCTGTTTAAATGGATTCTTGTGAGGACAGAGAGGTGCCTTTCACTGGCACTCGTGGGTATACTAGAGGGCATGTTAAGATGTCACTAAAATCGTCTAAGCATATGCTATTATGCTTTGTCCAAATGCTCTGGGCTCCTATTTCTTAATACCTTGATACCTTTGTTAAAGCCTTTTTCTGAGCCTGTTGAGACACTTACATTGGCACCTGTGACAGAAAGAAACATCACTTTTCCCAAACCTGTCTGCGCACAAAAAGCTTTTTCTGGGGAAGTGGCCAGGTTACATTGAAAGACTGACATTGAAGTTGAGACGTTGCTTGACCACATTTTAGTCATCTCTTTGGAACTTAGAGTGCTTGCTCTGTTCTTTGTGAAATGCCTGTAAAAGCCTTTCATCCTATCTATCTATCTATCATTTCTTGTTTTGCTTGTCTTTCCATTATGTCTTTGCACATCATTTCATCACTTCTTTCCACAACGGATTATAAATTACTGTGATGTGATACATTCATATTTTAAAAATGTACAGGTGTGGTTGCATACTGATGGGAAGTTAATTTCAAAATGTGTATTTTAAAAATGGTGTCATATTCAATGCCCAATGCATTCAATGCATATTCAATATTCAATTCAGTACAATGAATATTTTAATGTTATCATGACTATTTAAGGGGAGTATGACTTTGAGGGTTTTTTTTAATTCTTATAAATTGGACTTTAATTGGACATTATATTTTTCAGGTTTTATATAACAATGTACTATAATTAGCAATGCAGTAATAATAACTACATGACACCATGATCCTGTTTCCTAAGTAACACTCACTTTATTCCAAAATTATCTTCAGGGCTCATTTTTACAGCTTGACAGACGTGACCTACAAATAGACAGGTGACTTGTGCTTTGAGGAGCCATTTGTAGTTGAAAATAATCCTTATCTTGGAATCTTACACGAGGAGCTCTATCTGAAATGATCTTCGCATATCTCAGCCTGTGTTTAGAATGTGCTGAATAGGCTTCTTTTAGCCTCTTAACGTTTCCAGTTTGGGATTCACTCGTATGAATCATGTATTTGGTCATTTATGTCATAGTGACAGCAAAACTAAGGCACAAAAGAGTTTTATCAATCACATAAATGGCTAGCCCATTGTACCTCTGTGCATCGCTAATATCTTTGCATAAATGACAATGAGTCAGCAGCGCATTCAGATTGCTGTTTAACAGCATCCAGTGACACGCAGTCAGTCACGATGCGAGTTTATGTAACAGCAGCTATGCACATTGAGCAGTGTTAAAAGGCTTTATTAAAAATGCCGTGGGCAGGCTATGGAGAAGGCTGCTGTTGCGTGTCTGCTTTTGTTTGGCTCAGGGTGTGAGAGGGACGCGGTCCTGCATCACTATGCGCGAGTGCCTGGCCCCTGTGGCCGCCGCCTAGTCCTGCTCTGCGTGTAGAGCAGCATGCCTGCCGGACTCTGTCACTCCACAGTTGTCTGCCGTGACGTTGTGTGTGTCGGCGGAGAGGCTAGCTCACACATGCCGTCCCTCTACCCGGCAGGCACAGCCTCACACTCCTCTCTCCCCTGGGGGAATAGAAGATATCCCACCCGTACTATTCCACCACAAACCCCAAGCTAAATACCTTACACGGGCACGTCATAGATAGGTGAAGATTCTTATGATAATTGATACTAAAGACAAAAGTAATTAATCATGGTCTATCATGGCTTTAAAATAAATTTCACATTTGGAGCAAAGGAACCCAGTAGACAATTGTAAACTAAAAAAAAGAAATTATGCCTTTGTCTGAAGACCAGCAAGCTTTGTGTCTTATAGTAGCAAATATACACCCATATCTGCTTTACGAGCTTTTTTCCTGATGCCTTCAGTTAAATGTTTAATTATAGGGAATCAACTAAATGTCAAGTCTGCCACCATGCACTGAAATGAGAATATGGTCTATAAAACCCAACTTCAGACACAAAAGATTCTTTAATGAAAAGTTTATAGGGTTTTGACATGTCATACCTATTGATCTACTTTCTTCACACTATTTATCTATCTCTCTCTCTATCTATCTATCTATCTATCTATGTGTACACACACACACACACACACACATTAAACGTTCTATTAAAAATAGGTCTCCTGCGTATCAGTCATTCCCGCATCAATGTAAGATACATTCTTCATCCATGCTCAGGGTAGACCAATATCTGCCTCTGTCAGTGCTGATAATGATGTCATCTTTCTCCTCTTTCTCTCAATCTCTCTCTCTCTCCCTCTCTTTGCTCTCCTCTCAGGAGAGAGATGGGCTTTGTGCAGCGCCGCTGGAAGGACGTGCGGGTGGGTGACTTTGTGAAGGTGGTCTCCAACAAGGTCATCCCTGCTGACATCCTCCTCCTCCACACGTCCGACCCCAACGGCGTGTGCCTAATGGAGACGGCCAACCTGGACGGGGAGACCAACCTGAAGCAGAGGAGACTGGTGTCAGGCTTCGCAGCGTCGGTGAGGCGTCAGGCAAATTGCCTTCCCTGCCAGAAGGCATTAAGCTTAAGCACACCCAAACTTGCGTACACAACACACACACACACACACACACAGATGCTGTTGGTGATGTGATGTAATCATAGCATGTTAAGCAGTACATTTCAAACAAGCATCCAATACCATAATATCAGTATTCATTCTATTATTGAGTGTAAAGGGCCTAAAGGCTAACACAATGGCAAAGTATTATCTGTCTAGTTATTGTGAATGACAAAGTCCACACCACAAACTAGAATATAAAAAGCTGGAAGCCAATCAGGACCCATTGAATTTTGTGCAAATGTGACATTCATTGACATGCTTATGAGCTTTATGAAAAACTTAGCTTGCTTAAATAGAATCTGTTGAACCTGTCCTGTTGAATACCTTTTTGTTTCCCGTTGACCTCATAGTGATGGTGTTCACCTCTGTGTTGGGTGCAGCCTTTGTTTGCGTGTGTGACATATTAGTTTTGGGCCGTGGGGGATGAAGGTGACGGGAAAGGGTTGTATGTACAGTACGTTCAGGTTACAAACGTCAAAAACAACTACTTGACTGGGTGGTGTGCTTGTTTGTGACGGCTGGAATGATCTGGAATGTCCTGTCATTTGTTTACACGATAAATGTGTGCACTCACTATGAAGGAATGTTTTTTCTTACCACATGTATGTATCGGTTGTGTTGACAGTTGTTTGAGAGCATTTTACAATGATAAAAATTATGATTTTTCACTTGATAAACCTGTCACCCAATATGTGATGAATACAATTATGTCATTTAAACACCAGTTACTGAATCAGGGTGACATTCATGTTTATAGGTGTGGTGGCAGTTTTTTGAAAGGAAAACTGAAAGGAATGTTCTGTCATCTGCACCTTAACGACTACCTGTCCATCCTGTTGGCTACCTAAAATCGCTGGAGAAAAGATCATAACCAAATGCTCTCTGCTTTTTTTTTTTTTTTTTTACTTCTCTCCAACTGCTCGGTTGTGTAGGTAGTGAATGATTCATTTTATTTTAATTTGTTTTTCAGGATATTCCTCTTAAACCTGGTAGTTTCAAAAGCACAGTAGTCTGTGGAAAACCCAAGAATGACCTCAATCATTTCAGTGGTTATATGTGAGTATTAAGCAAAGCATTTGTAAGTGTTTTCTCTCTTACCATCATTATTATATAAAAAACACACAAATTTGACCAGCGGTATTTGCCATGTTGTAGAGAGAAGCCTGATAAGAAGAAATTTGGCTTTGGGATTGATAGTCTTTTATTACGGGGATGCACCATACGCAACACGGATGAGGCTTCTGGAATTGTAGTCTATGCAGGTATCATTTTACTCTCTCTCTCTCTCTATTCTTTATTCTCTCTCTTTCTATCATTCTATTTTCCCTCATCCATCAGAGCAACCTTTTTTTCCCTTAACATTCTTCTCTCCTTTTCAATTTCTCAACATCCTTCCGTCTGCTCTATCATGGTGATGGTATGAGATAAGCCAAACATAAACAGGACATTTTACACTCACTCACTTGTATCTAGTACCTGACGACAAGAATAACATTTCCTGCCTCGTGCCTGCGGTACAGTAAGATACACACACCAGTGTGAAGACACATGAGAGCTAGTATTATACGCAGTCATGCCAGGTCGGATGAGTCGATGATATTTGTGTGTTTATGCTGCTCTGAGCGCCAACCCCTGTGGTTCTGTGTGGAAGTCATACACATACACACACACACACACACATATATATATATATATATATATATATATATATATATATATATATAAATCCAGTCTCTCTCACTTTGTCTCACTGCCTCACCTCATCCTTTGTCCCACCGCCTGATTTTTTTACTTATTTACAGGCCATGACACCAAGTCGATGCTCAACAACAGCGGCGGCCGATACAAGCGGAGCAAGCTGGAGCGGAAGCTGAACGCTGACGTGTTCTACTGTGTGCTGCTGCTCTTCACCCTGTGTCTCATTGGTGCCGCAGGTATGCAGAGCGGTCTCTGACTGCCAACTCATTGATCCACACCTGTTCACAGCGGTCACTGTGGGCACTCCTTATGTGGGCACTATTTAGTATTCTCACTCACAAGTCACATAAGAAAGTTGCTGAAATGTTTACAACAAAGCATTTAGGATGGCCTGCAGTACATGGACAGGAACAGTCACATACATCGAGTTATTTTGTTGTATTTATGAAAGTTTCAGCAAGTTTAGTGTTCAATGTAGAAAGTGTTTCTTCATTCTCATTTTATAAGAATATTCACTATTCTGTTTTTTAAAAAAGCCGTGGCCTTCAGGTATAAAACCTAAAGAGTTGCTGGTTTGATTTCTGACCAGTAGACTAACCCATCTCTGCTTGCACCGGTGTAGCAGGCAGCCCACTACTCCGGAATAGTGTGTCTTAAATCTCACTGTGTGTTTACTGTGTGCTGTGTCTGATTGATTGGAATAAATACAGAGTCAAATTGACTCCCATGATATCAAAGTATTTATACTTAAACTACACTAGAGAAAGTGTTCTGTAGATTTATTAAGTATATGCAGCCTATGTAAAAGCAGTAATTTTATGGAATAGACTAATAACAATTATGATTCTAATTAGCCTTTTCAGTCATTGTCCTGTCAGTAATACATCGTATTTTTTTTAATTATCCAACTAGGCCTAATTATTTTTCAGTTGGATCACTGCTGGATAGCTGAAATAACCATTATTAGGCAGCTGTAAGCAATAGTTCCCACAGTAGTAGTACATAATATTTCCCCCTCTCTCTCTGTCCCCCATAAAGGAAATGGGAGTGTCAAGGGGGAGTCAACTATTTTTATTTATTCTCTGCAAACCCTGTGACTCCTGACAGACATGTTACATTTCATGGATAAAGGTACAAGGTGTTAAGGAACAGGGCTGTGCAGAGACCTTTGGAGGGGCAGGTGCTCAAAGTTAAAAAAGGGCACATGGAACAAGAATTTGAATTTGAAACACCATACAGCAACATACATTACGATATAACTGTCTGAACTGTCGCAACCCATATTCATGAAGAATGCAACATGGAATCACAACATACCATATCAAGATAATATAAGATAAACTTTATTTATCCCACAT
This sequence comes from Limnothrissa miodon, assembly GCA_017657215.1. NCBI lineage: Eukaryota > Metazoa > Chordata > Actinopteri > Clupeiformes > Clupeidae > Limnothrissa > Limnothrissa miodon. The sequence goes on along the minus strand of JAGFZM010000152.1, from coordinate 358,601 downwards.
TTTCAAATTCACTCGTTACAGCAGCAAAAACAGTTAAGATAGACAGTAAACACAGTAACACAAGACAAGCACGGATTTATAAAGGTACCCATGGGAAAAAACAACAACAACTATAGGCTGTAGTCTATGTGCATTTTGTACAAGAAAAGACTATGGAGATATGGAGTGAAGGCTAAATAATATTGCTTGTTGCAGGTAGTTGCATAAATAAATACAGTGTATAGTCAATAAACAGATACAGTAAAGAATTTAAATGGGTCAAAATAACTATTGCACATGTTAATGCACTGGTGTACAGTCAATTGGGACAAGATGGTGGGAGCAATAGTGGTGGAGTAGTGCAAGTAGAGGTAGTTATAGTGCTACATTGTAACTTTTAACGTTAAGTGTTGTACAGGCATTGTCCACACCTGACATCTTTGCGGTGCAAAGCAAGTTTAGTCTGTTTTACCTGATGGGGTACATTGAAAAGCTTTTGTTGAAGAGGATGGAGGGGAGGCTGCTGTTGCTGATATTGCTGGAGGTAGGCACTGATCTGAGAGTGTAGCAACTAAAAAGAGCATGAGAGAGATAGCTGATTAAATGATTTTGTGATCATGAAAAGATGCAAAGAAAACTGAACTAAAACTGGAAATACTTTTTTTTAGCTACATTAAAACATACTACTTAAACAACTAATTAATGTAATTGTGAATAAGCATTAAGAAGGTATTTTTTGTGCTCACAAATGAAAGTGTCAGCAGTAACACTGATCAATTGGCCTATGTGCTGTTAAACTAATAATGGAGTTCTATACATTCTATACAACACATTCTATGAAGTCCGGTTTATTTCATCAATCAGATGAACAAAAACACATGCTAAAAATGTAGACTATTTTTTTGTCGGTATGCCTAAAGCATGTATTATATAAAGTATTGTGATGACCTTGGCTTTATTTCAATAACTTCCAAAGACCAACCACTTCAAAATAAACCTCTTACACACTGTAACCTACCAACGTTACTGTACATAAACAAATATATCTCACAAAAAAACTTTCTCACACACATATTTACAAAACAAACAAACAAACAAAAACACATTGACAAAAGGGCACTTTGGGCATCCCCCGCACGTGTCTGTTAGGGAATGCAGATGACAGAATTGTTCTTTTTGACTGAACTTCGCTCTTTCAGCTAGTCGTGAGCAAGTGCCTGGAAACACTGACTAGAGGGACGGGGTGACCTTGGGAGGAGTCGTCTTGCTCTTTCTGTCTGTTTGACTGCATGCTAATTAAAGAACGCAACGCCAACCAAGACCAATTGAGTTCTCACTCAATCACTCTCTATACCCTTTCATTTCACAGTGTGTCTCGCTTTCCCGCTCTTTTACATTGTTTCTCTTTTACCCTTTCCACTGTGATATTGATATAATTACTGCAATCTCTTCTCTCTCTCCCTG
>JAGFZM010000152.1:279658-352158 GCA_017657215.1 Limnothrissa miodon | reverse complement strand
TGTAGCCACATTCATACTGCTGATTAGCACATCGACTCTGTGTCTCTGTTCAAGCTCTGTGTGAAGATGTCTTAACATCTCTTTTGCTGGAATCATTAGGGTGGCCCAGAGATGCAACACATCTCCAGTCAATTACTGTTTAGCTTTGTGGATGCTAATCGCTATTCAGTTAATTCCTGGAATTTATCCCAATGTAAAAGTCATGATTGTCTGTGTTTAGATCATAGCTTGACACTGTACACTGTTGCTACCCACCTCCTATTCTATTCTAATCTATTTCAGTAAAGTCACTGACAACTCAATTTTTCTGTCATGTCTTCTCACTGCAAATCCGACTGCAGAGAGCGTATCTCAACGTGAGGTCAGAAAGCAAGTCCGCAGTAACACACTGAGACATCTTAACATGTATGCCAGAGATGGGCTACGGACCTTGTGCTTTGCCAAAAAGGTAAATTATGTCACACAAATCTGCTCTATTGAGTAATTAACATAAACCTTGTGTTAGCACTAGCATACTGTAACAGTGAATATAATGGGTATCATTTTGTTTTGTACCTTGAATCATGAACCAAAGGATCTTCCTGAACAACTCTTTTTCTCTTTCTCTTTCTCTGCTCCATACATATGCATGTTTAGGTTTTAGACCAGAAGGAATATGAAGAGTGGTCACTGGTGAGACAGCAAGCGATATCTGCAATTGAGAACCGGGAGGAGCTTCTAATGGACACTGCTGTCTTGCTGGAAACAAGCCTCACTCTGATAGGTGAATAATCTTGCCCTGCACAAAATTCAGCTTCAGTTATTTTCACTGTGTTGTGGTCAAATTCTCTTTTTAGAAGCCTGATCTTTTATGTCATATTTCTGCATAGCCTTGACTTGATAGCTTTAGGGCCCTTGAGGTGAGTGTGAGTGTGTGTTTCTGTGTGTGTGTATGCACTGTGTGTGTGTGTGTGTGTGTGTGTGTGCCTGTGTATTTGTATTAGAGAAAAACTGTGAGAGGGAGAGACCTTGATGTCTTTTTATTAGTTTATAGCAGTAAAAACACTGCCTCTTTCAGGAGCCACAGGAATTGAGGATCGACTCCAGGAGAATGTTCCAGAAACCATCGAAGCCCTGCGCGAGGCTGGTATGCAGGTCTGGGTGCTGACCGGGGACAAGCCAGAGACAGCCGTCAACATCGCCTATTCCTGCAAGCTGCTCGACCACAGAGATCTGGTGTTCACTCTCAACACAGACAGCAAGGTGCCCAGCACCCTCTGCCCCCCCCCCCCCACCCCTTCTATTCGCTCGCTCCCTTGCTCTGTTTAAAAGCAGTCTATTGCACTGGGTTTTTGTGTCTCATCCCTACGTATCGATTTTTGGGCCCTGACTCTGAGGTTTAATGGAGAGTGTTTGAAATTGTGCTGATACCAAAATAGTGTTGTCTGATGTCCAGAGTCAGGCCAAAAGGGCTCTCTGTCCTCAGTAGTCTGTCAGTAGTCTGTACAGTGGGCTCAACATCTCACTCTGTGTGGGAGCTGGTTGATCCAGGGGTCAGAAGATGATTGGCTTAAAGAGAGAGTCACATCAAGGACCAAAATACACTCCTCATTAAAATGCATTCATATTCCCGTAACAGCCTTTTTCCGCGTTTGGCAAATCTCACGTCACCGTCAAAGCCTTTTAATGGATAGACTAAAGCAAAGCAGAATTGGCTGCAATGAGCTTCTCATTTTGGTGAACCATAATCCCATTTTCACAGATCTGGAAAAGCAGAAAACTGTTCTCATTTTCTTTCTCCTCCTCCTCGTCTTCTTCTTTTTCCCCTTCTCTCTCTTTCTCTTCTTCTTCTTCCTATCCAGACACAGTATGTTCCTCTTGGGCTTACAAGTGATGGGGTCTAATTGAATCAGGATGTTAGTTATTAAAAAATTAAATCCATGTTCCATATTGGAAGTACACTGTGTGTAACGTAAAGCTTTGAGTGTTTCCTTGCATTTTTTTGAGCTAAGTCCAGACAGGGTTCAAATAATCAAAGTTCCTTTCTCCCCCCCCCCCCCCCCCCCCGACCTGAGTTGTTTTGCCAAGGACCAGCTAGGGGGAAGAACTCAAATTATTTTTTACTGCACCCAATTAATCTACAGAGGCATTGGACCTCAGTCAGAAGATAAACAGTCAGGCGATAAAAAGAATTTCAATAGACCTAACCCAAATATTTTCATTACAGCACACGTCCTTAGGCCACTGTCAGTCAACAGCAACAACATTAGACCTAAATGGTCCCAGAGTTTAACACAGAGGGAGCTTCTGATTGGCTAGTGACTTGATCTACCGGGAGAGCTCGCTTGCTAACAACCTAGAATGCACACAGACTCCGGGGTTTTGTGCATAGTTGCTGTTTGCTGGTGATTATTGACAGGAATCTGTAGGGAGAGTGATTTTCCATTTGGAAGTGATTACAGCTCATAAATATCCACAGGGCTGAGAGGCAATGCTCTAGTAAAGAGGCACCAGGGAGGCGAGTCCCTAAAATGTGCTGTTGTTTTTGTCTTCTAGGCCGTGTGCAAGTCCATCCTTGAGTGTACTCTGGAAGAGGTACAGCGTTACAGGTCAGACATGGCCTTCAGTGGCTTTGCCCAGGGTTTTGGAGGCCAGAGACCCCTGGCCCTGGGGGAGGACCCCACCATTGGCCTGGTGATCGACGGACGGACACTTAGCCTGGTGCTCGAGGAGGAGGATCTGAGGTCAAAGTTTGTGGAACTGTGCAGTCACTCCCGCTCGGTGCTCTGTTGCCGGGTGACGCCCCTTCAGAAGAGCACCGTGGTCAAGCTGGTGCGCGAGAAACTCCGGGTCATGACCCTAGCCATTGGTAATTAGCATTTGAGTTGCGCTAACTACAAGCACCTTGCTCGTTTTTTTTTTTTTTTTTTTTTTTTTGATGGATCAAAGGAGAGTGACATGTAGAGTTCTGTTGCTGCCTGAGAGAACCAGGGCTTTTTCACTGTTCACTGCTTCGTTTGAAGATACCCTCTCCAGCCTTGACAAGCTGTTTGTGTGTTCGTGGTGTTGTAATTTGGAAAAAAAAAGAGGAAGAAGAAAAGAGAAAAGGTTGCTATGGCAACGATTTCTTTTAAAACCTTTTTTTCTTCCCTCTCTTTCTCTTCCTCTCTCTCTCTCTCTCTATTTCTTTTTTTAATGCTTTATCTGCAGGTGACGGAGCGAATGATGTGAACATGATCCAGGCAGCTGACGTTGGTATCGGGATATCTGGTCAAGAGGGGATGCAGGTTTGTATTCCCCTTCAGGGCCTTTTAACAGTTACACCGCAGCTACACCCACCCCCGCCCCTGCTACACATAAACACACCACCACCATCACACACACACTCACACACACACTCACAAACCGTTTTTTTCAAAAACATGCTTCTGTTTTTCTTGGCTTGGGTGAATCACCTGACTCAGACACGTCTTTTATGCTTCGATGCGAAGCTGCTCTAATTGTGCTTGTCCATGACTCACTACATCTTAAATGCTGTCTTGCAATGTCACGATTTAAGAAATAACAACAAAAAAATATATAATAACGTGGCTTCTCTTTCACAGGCTGTTATGGCCAGTGATTTTGCGATTTCTCGCTTCAAACACTTAAGGAAGCTTCTGCTGGTTCACGGACACTGGTGCCATTCCAGACTGTCAAACATGGTCATCTACTTCTTCTATAAGAATTTGGTAAATGCTCGAAAGTTGTGCATATTAGCTGTACTATTTAGTACTATTTAGACATATTACGTCTAGAATTATTAAAAAGACCAATTATTAGTTCCAAATTACTGTTTTGCAGATTATGCTATAAAAATACACAAAACAATAATTACAAACATAATCAAGATAACATGTTCTCGCCCTCAACTTCAGACTTTTTGTTAATGCTTTGTCATTTTGTCACTATTAACCCATGTGTCTTTTTTCCATTGGATTCCCAGGCCTATGTGGCTCTGCTATTCTGGTACCAGTTCTTTTGTGGGTTCTCAGGCACGGCCATGATCGACTACTGGCTCATGATCTTCTTCAACCTCTTCTTCACCTCTGCTCCTCCCATCATGCACGGTGTCATGGACCAGGACGTCTCTGCGGCAACTCTGTTCTCCATCCCCGAGTTGTACAAGACTGGTCAACACTCTGAGGTGAGTAGTTAAACAAAACCCAAACTCGCACCCACGCGCACATACATACACAACCACATACTCATACTATAGACTGCAAGCCACAGTGAATGTGGTGACCAGGAGATTCTAACAACTAGTAATAGACATGAAGTCTTAATTGCAATATGTTGAGCCGTCCACATATTTTGGAGCGAAGATAAACAGTGTAAGCGTATCGAAGGGCCCCCTAAATTGCCACCTACGCTCTCATCCAGGTGTTTGTCAGCTAATGGAGAAAATGCAATCAAGCCACATTTGCTGAGGAAATGTGGCCATGTCTGCATTATGTTCCATTATGCTCCTCTGCTCTCAAGCCCTGGATGCCAGACCTCAAGATATTGAATTGAGAGAGAGTCAGAAATAGCATTAGCAAAGATAACACAACAAGAGGGAAATAACGTTAGTGGCAACAACAGTGAGCTGTGCAATATTGCTGTGAGACATGATATGACCAGAGGGGTTGCCTCGCTCATTTGCAGGGCTACAGACGCTCAGCTTTCTGGATCGCCATGCTGGATGCCACTTATCAGAGTCTGATCTGCTTCTTTATCCCATATTTGGTGAGTCGAGGAGAATCAATTTAAGCTGTATTTTTTCAGACAATCCCCAGATGATTCTACTATCAGTTTATTTTTTGTCTGATTCATTTTTTTTTCTTTGTTTGTGCATCCCAAGACTTACCAGGACTCTGACATCGACATTTTCTCATTTGGAAATCCAATGAATACTGGGTGTCTGTTCACAATAATCCTACATCTAGCCATTGAGATAAACACATGGGTGAGTAGGTTCCTGAATCAACCCTATCACCACACCCAGCCTCTCACAAAATCTTGAGTCTGCAAACAGTTAGAACATGGCACAAACAATGTAAATAGCATTGACACTGTATGATGCAAACCAGTGTCAAAATCTCATATTTCATTTTTGAAAGATCCTTTTAAACTTTTAAACTCAACTGACCGCCTGTCCACTGGAATGGAAAAAGATGATTATGTAACGATCAGAAACATCCTCTTTGATTTCGTTCTCTCTTCTCACTCTCTTTCTCTCACTCTCTCTGTCTCTCATTTTTTCCTCATCTTCTTGTTCTCTTTCAGACGGTGGTGCACTGGGTGGTGATGGTGGGCAGTGTGCTGCTGTACTTTGGCGTAACGCTGGCCTATAGTGCCATCTGTGTGAGCTGCAACGCGCCATCCGACCCCTACTGGATCATGCAGCAGCAAATGGCCGACCCTGTGTTCTACCTCATCTGCTTGATCACTGTGGTGGTGGCTCTACTGCCCAAGTAAGGTCCCCAACCGACCCCAACGCCTTTTCTTGCTATCATTTTTGCTGCCAGAACTGATGTGTTTCTTCATTTCATTGGCGATCATCTCTGTTTGGTAGTTAATAGTGGCAGGTGTTTTTTCCTTTGTTAAAAAAGGCAGAGGTCACGCACCTGGGGGTACTCTCGTACTTCGATGCAAATGAATCTCAATTGTATGTAGGACGAAAGATGGAAGGTCCTTTGGGTATAACCCTTCAGGTCTACAAGCATTTGTAGTCGGATGACCTTTTTAATAAGCTTTAATGAACGCTGCACTCATCCCTACACACACATACACACAGAGACTATTGGTTTGTGTATTCTGGGCATGTCCTCCCCACCCCCTGTGTGTGTGTGTGTGTGTGTGCGTGTGTGGTGTAGTTCAGGTCAGGAACGGCTGATTTAGCCTCTCAGGCATGCACAGAGCTGCACTAGCCTCCTGTTAGCCACGCTTCTCATTTGCAGTCAGACCAGCATCAAATCCACTGGCTTATTTTTCACCTGCCCCCCTTCTTTCTCTCTCTCTCTCTCTTTATACTCTACCATTTGAATTCTCTTGCTGTCTTTCAATTTTGCTTTTCTTTTCTTCTCTGCCTTCCACTGACCTGTTTCCTGTTCTCATTTCCCCACTGTTTCTTATCCAAATCCCTCATCCCTCTCACTCTCTATCTCTTCAATAACACATATTCCTCCTCCCACTCTGTGCATCTTTCTCTCCCTTTCCATACCACTCTCTCCTCCTCTACCACCTCTTCTTGCTCCCTTCCCTCTGTCTCCTAGGTACTTAGTAGCAGTTCTGAGGGGGACGCTGGCGCCCACCCCACTGTTGCAAGCTCGGCAGCTGGAACGTTCTCCCCCTTCCCCAGAGAAGCAGATCCGGATGGATGACCCGTCGATCTCGGCAGACCCACGCTTCACCCTCTCAGGCCTCTCCTCGCCCTCACCCCCGCCCTCACTGGCCTAGTCCTCACCACAAGATCCACACTCATTCCCTCCTCAACTCCCTCAAAACCATGACGGGAACAGGCATCAGCCGTTAGGATGAGGGCTGCTGTCCCAGAGGTCCTCTCTGTAGGCTTTGGAAAAGCCCCAGGGGGAAAACAGAGAAAGAACCAGAGAGAAAACACGCAGGGCGTTCCATGTAACGCCCTTTTTGTTGTTGTTGTCGTCTAGTAAATATAGAACTGCTTTATATAGTTTGTGTGCATAGGTAAAGATGCCTTTGAAGGATATCTGAGCTATACTACACACACTACTGGTGCCAACAACAAACAACAAATATGGCTATTTTTGCTTCGGACAAATGGGTTGTTAATAAACAAAAAGCTATTTATATGTAAAGCTTAATTTAATTCCTGTTTTTTGTCAGTTTCTTGTATCTGACACTCCATTTCAAATGTGTGTGTTTTTTTTCTATCCCAACGTATTTTTTGTTCCCTAATGTTTCAGTCTTCCTGGATAAAAGCACTTGTTACAGCCTTCTTTAGGCTTCTCCAGAAACCACCAGTAGCTTTCAAACCACTTGGAAAAAAGATCTTTCTCTACTGATCGATTAAACGCATTGCTGACACACAAGAAAAACTTAAGCAGGAAATGCTTGGTGAAGGAATTAGCCATATCCATCTTCCTCACTTACAGAGCTCCTTCTCTTCCCTCGGCAACATGCAGAGCCAATTTGTATTCACTGGGGCTCCAAGCAGCTCAGGAAATAATTGAGGTTTGCAGATGTTACGTAATGTTCTGGTATTTTTGGTTCATGTATCCATATTGAGCGCATGTTGAGCAGGATGGTGACAGACAAGCGCACCCCCCCCCCCCAAATAATATTTGAAAGAAAAAAAACAGCACACGGCAGGTTTCTTACAGCTGGGATCCGCACGCATGTGTAGAGTGTACATGTTTGTGTTGAGAGGGTCGGATGGATTAAGTCTGCTCTGCGTTTCATTTTTAATTGTTAGATGTTGGTACAGATGTGTCGAGTGTGAAATTCCTCGGCCAGGCATGAACGATCATCCTCCTCTGCATCAGAATGCTTAATTGTCCCGTTGACGTCGTTCTGACGCGTTTCGCACTCAAGTGCAGGGGGTCTATGATGAGCACGCGGGATTTCTTGCTGCCAAAAGCAACTGTGTAGGTGATAGATTGGGGAAAGGCTCACCTTTTCCGAATCGGTCTCACTGAATGTAATTGAAGTGTCCTTTCCAGCTCTGACTCTTAATAAAGGAACGAGAGAAGTGAGGAGGCTGCGCTCTTGAGCCGATTCTATTTGGAGAGCTCATTGCATCTTTACGTAATGATGTCACTCAGTGGAGCGATGGAGCTCTTCTGCCACCTACCATGTACTTTTAGTACTGCAAGAACTCAACGAAAAAAAACGTTCCTGCAGGGGCACTCTTGGACACAAAACGAGACCTCTGTCAAAAGTACGATTTTATTGTACAGTTTTTAGAGATATGGTATTGTACTGACTAGCTACTAACATCCATGTCAGCTCACAGAAATATTATTTTTTATTTGTAAGAAGAAATAAGGCCCTAGTAAAAAAAAGTCTGTTCTGTGACAATCAAACAACACATTTGCACAAAAGGCAAACACAACATGTGGTAGAGTAGAACCGCTGAAACAGAAAGGTGTCCCTTCATATATATATAAACTGACTCCCCTTTTGAACAGAGAAAATACAAGAATCCCTTTGCTGTACTAAGCCGGCTAAGGAGACATGAAGAAGCCTTGAGTGACAGCTTCATGTAAAACAGTGCACTGACAGATAACTACACATACAAACTCATAAAGGATGCATCTGCTTAAGATGACTGCAGTAGAACTTTACTAGATTTTTTAAACAATCCACAAAATGGGAAATGTAAATATACAAATATACTTACAACTTAAAACCTGTTGTTAAGTTGTTTAACATAATATCAAATGTTCTTCATAAAACAAGACAACTAAATATGTAAGAGTTTTAGAAAGATATAATCCACTTGATAGATTGCTGTACCAATTATTTCACATAGTGAAATGTGTAATTAAATAGTACACAGATGCATATCAAAGCATAATTATTGCTAGAAAAAGACAGAAAATACAGAACCTAATTCTATCTAGGCAGACAGAAAAAAAGGTCATTACATATAACCAATATCAATGACCATCAAACATCCTCAAATATACTGAAGTCCACTGTGCACCATCAATCTGGCAGACACACAAGCCACAGACACGACCAACATGAAGAGAAACAAAGAGAAATCTAGATTTAAAGATTTCCACAGACCAACAGGAATGTTCCAGAACAGCAACTTCATATCCTGTGTCATCGAGGTGCAGAATGATAGGGATGTGTGTACTGTCCGTGGGTGGATGCATTTAAAACACCAGTGTGTGAGTGTGTGTTTATGTGTGTGTGTGTGTGTGTATGTGTGCGTGTCAGTGTGTGAGCAGGGTTCATGCCCTACCAGGTGGGCATCATGTCGGGGTACCACATGCGGCCCAGATGCTTGGACACCTCACTGTGGATCTGCTCCATGTTGTAGCTGTTGTCTGGGATGAGCACCTCCTCCATGATGGACAGCTGTGTGAGTCGCCCGCCGCACATCTTCACAAACTCCATGAAGCCGCTGCACGTCACCTCGCATTCGCCCAGGCCGATGGCCGTCAGATTCTTGCAGCGCTCGGCAATGCGAATCAGCTCCTCGTCCAGCGGCTCCAGGCCGTTGGCGCACACCACCAGCTCCACCAGGCGCGGGCAGTTGAGGCCAATGCGTCCCAGCATGTCCTTGCTGACGGCGCGGCCGAAGTACAGGTGCGTGACGGGCGTCTCCTCGCGGAAGAAGGGCTCGAACTCCTCCTCCTCTAGGAAGAAGTACATGACGATGTTGACCTTGGGCGAGTGGCGGATCAGTGCCTCCCAGCTGCTCTTCTTGATGGTGTGGAAGTGGGTCTGGCCTGGGTTCTCGCTCACCACATCTATGCGCAGGTGCTCCAGGTGCACGTGTTTCTCTGAGGAGAGGGCCAGAAGCAGCTCGTCGCTCAGTAGGTGGTAGTTGAGAGCTAGCTCCCTTAGGCCGTGGCACTGGTCGGCCACACACAGGATTCCTGAGACAGAGTGGGAGAGGGGTTAGATGTGAACAATGTCCCACACAGGAACACCATTGAACCTTATTCACCTCATTCAATTTTCTTCAGGTTCAACAAGTTTTTTATTTTTTACGTTTGTTCTTTAGGACTTCCAAAAAAACTTTACTTCTAAATATTTACTTCCAAAGGAACATTTACTACTAAGGGGGAGAAGGGCGGGTGCGGGGCATGACAAACGAGGAGCTGTTTTCTATCACAAGCGATACAGACATACAGACTACAGGGGTAGGAGAGCATTTTGAAGTTGAGCATGCAAGTGCAACTTGGGCTGACCTATGGTGATGTAAAAAAATCAAGTATTAAACGGTTTATTTTGGAAGGAGACGTTTAAGAATAAAGATCATGCACAAAACTCAACTGTTTCTTCAGAGTTGGAAATGAGAGAGAATGCCTCCAAATTATATTACAGGCTACTATAATATACTGTAATAGCCTAATATAACATAATCCCTCAGTGTTTCTGATTTAATCAACTCTGCTACATACTGTAGATTTAGACTTTTCTAAGCCATTTCAGAAAAATATTAGATTTAAATGTCATGTCATGACATTGCAAAATACATACTGCATGTACCAATATATCTGAGAACATTTCCATGAACAACGAACGTTGTAACGGCATGAGCCTTGCCCCGACACAGGAAAACACTAACTGTCCTGTTTGTTCCAGCACTTTGAAATGCCACATTAGTACAGTATTATACAGATGCTATCATTATCCCTCCCCTGACTCAGTCGCTACCACGTATCCATGCAGGTACTCTTTGTCCCTGGATTTATTACACTGGATTAAATGGTACTTACAATGTAATAAGAGCCACGTCTTTCAGAAACAAATCTCTCATTCTCATTCCCTCTACTAACTCTTTCTCCTCCTTCAGTTTCTTCCTTTTTCCTCTTTTTAAATTAAACTACCCCATCTGTTTTATCTAAACTGTCTTATGCCTCTCCCACGCTCTCCCTCTCTCCCAAAGGCTGTATTTCGGCACTTACCGGCTGGGGACACATGGGGACAACTGCTCATTTTGAGCAGTTTCAGCGTATCACTGTTGTTAGCCACCAGGACCTTGAGGGACGGGTCGTCCACAGGTGTGTCGTCAATTTTAATGGAAGACAGCGACTTGGAGTTCACAAACACCACAGTCAGCGCTGACACAAAATGTGACTGTGAAAAGACAAGGTCGATGGTAATGGTTAGTTATAATGCACAAATTTTAAAGGTTGAAAGTCCCTTTGCACTTTCCTCTTCTTGTCAATAGGACCATATAGCATGTAAAACACAAGCAAAAAACAACAACCATTCACTGCTGACTAAAGCTGGTAATGATTACTAAGTCTTGATAATGATTAATAAGTCTCATAACCTTTTGACCATTTGGACCTCGCATTCTTTAACTCTGAATTCAACCAAGACCCTCTTTATATACTGGTGCATATGACACTGCAAAGTAGTGACACAGCCTGTCAAGGAGCTCATTGATGATCTGATTCAGGTGAAAATGTAGCAGTACAAAAATCAAAGAGATTTCTGGGTAAACGTTGTGCACAGTTTATCCAATGTACTTGCATGGTCTCCATGTGTAATTGGCCTGCAATGCTCTGCCCTGGTATTAATTAGATTACATTCAGATGGAGTGAAGTACACTCTACCATGTGTCGTACCTGTGACACGTCCATGAAGCTGGGTCGAGCTGTTGAAATTAGACCCAGTGTCTTTATGGTGCAGTTCACCAGCTGGGACAATATATTACACGCCGCCTCGGCAGACTCTGTACAACTGTCAACCTAGACATTAGGAAAAATACAATGTTCAGATAAAACAGGACAGAGAATTTCAATTGCCATTTACATTTTTATAAACATATTAGAACAGTTGTGATATTTCCAAAAGATTGTTTGATATGTTGTTGAATTTCTGTGGTTATGTTGGTATGTATGGTGACCATTATGGTGGTCACAGGGTCACAATTCCATCATCTCTTCTTTTTACACATGTGTCACCGCGAAAACACTCCTGAATGGGTTTCATGAACAAGGTTGGGCAGTCTAAACAGAGATAAAGCTAAGTAAACTGAAGGACAAACTTGCTGTTCCCGTCTAACAGTGTGTTTTTCCCCTTCTAGTCCTTGAGCCACAACCCTAAATTTGACCTGTCAGTATTATTCAAGGACAGTTTTTTTGGGCAAAGTGTGATACACCAGTTTAAAAAAATGATGTGACAGTACTGCATTCAGGTTAACTTTTGTGTTTTATCAGCTTCTATATGTATTCAATAAGAATATATTCTGAAGAAAAATGAGAAAAAATGAGAAAAATGTCTGTCCAGCAAAATGTGTGGTAGGTATGCAAAAAATACTAATTTCTAACTAAATTGGACACAAAGACAATGTCAGAAACTCTCAATGGTACAGTAAGTGTTTCTGTTATATTTTGGGGCCAGGCTTTTGGTTGTTTTCGGCTGCAATCAGGTACAACTTATTTAGTTAATTAAATTAGCCTAAGGGTTGGCCCCAATTGCTTGTTTTCATTATTATATGTTTATAATAAAAAGACCAGATTCTTCTACAGTGACAAAAGAAGTACTTTTGCTATAGAAAGTGAAAACCCTGACAACACATTCACCTCAAATTTGACCAAATGTACAGTAGAGTTGTTGTGGTTTGCCTATGAAGATCAGTAAGGATAGACTACTGATGCACTTAAGAGAGTGGTAGCACACAATAATCTATGCCCAATTATATTGATGTTATATTTTTATTTATTGTCTATCTCTGTTGTGGTACATTCCATAAATAGCTTCCTCCCCTCAGATGGTTTCAAGCATAGACTGTATATAACCAACCCCGAGGGGTAGAGAAAGGCTCTGAACGGACCTAGCTACTGAGTACTGTATATGAATTTGCGCCCCCTTGTGGAATTAGTACGGTTGATGTCAGACAGAATGGGTTGTCCAGCACATCATCATCTCAGGAATAGTTATTTAAAAAAATTACATTCCCTACCTTAAAGCTGACATACTGGAGATGTTGAGCATGTCTTTTAATTATCTGCTGAATGAGATCTGGGTGTGTAGATTTCAGGTACGACGTGGCTGGCTGGTTCAGCTCAAACTCAAAACGCCGCCACAGATCCGGAATATGAAAGACTTCATTCCAGCGGCGACACACTGAAGAGGCTCTAGCCCGGTCCACCAGAGACAGATACTGAAAGATGTGCATGACCACATGGTGTGGCAAATTGCCCCAATCCTCCGCTAGTCTCAGTGCCAAAGAGTGTCCCAGGGGCCCTGGTTTCTGTCTTTTAATGCGTCCATCAGCGCTGGGAAAGCTTGGACATTTGGATGTGATGTTTACCCTTCCTCTCTTCATCCTGCGCATGGAAACAAATAGGACACAAGCACATAGGACGATATCCGGCAGTTTTAATGACAAACATGTGATTCACACGAGGCTAAGTGAAATGGGATAAGACTAAGAAACTGCTTTAATAAAAAGAGTCAATTTCAGAGAATGAAATTAGGGATCATCTGCAACATATACGATTTTACATCGGATGGACTGCACAAATAACGTTAGTGCAAGCCTGTGCCAGTCTATACCTATGTAGGTCGAAGCTAGCAGTCACTAAACGTTTACATTAGCTTTAGCCATAGCCACGCACTTCGCATGACATTATTTAGCGTACCAGCAGAACGTATAGTAATATAAATAACTGTCGTAATAATATAGCGACATTGTAGTAACTTCAATCATATGCAATTACATTAAACTTTGTTTGAAGACCAATTATAGCCGACGGAAACACTCACTTGTTTTTCAGCGCCTTTCAACAACAAACGTCAGATACATTTTTCAGCCAATGGTAAGGTCAGTTCTTCCTATGAAGCGTTTGTGAACTCATTTATTCCCGTGCCCAAGAGTTGGCGACGCAGTTGTTTCCCGAATGTTAACGCACAAACAGCCGTGCCCCATAATAAGCCCCACTTCTGGCATTAAGACGCCAGTATTCAACAGCTTGGTAGACAGAACGGGCGCGGGAAGGGGAGGGCGGGGGATTCTAGTGGCACGTGAGTAGGGAAAAACATGGATTTGGTTGAACTACATTAGGTCCCCCCGATCAGCATTTATCACACCATTAGCAATTGCGCCTTCCATATGGTTTAAAAATCTCATATCACGATAGTTTGGGGTGTAGGTAGGAGATGTAGTAAACGCATAGGCTACTCCTTCATAGCATAGAACCTCTGCACTCTGGACAGCGCAGAAGACACGCAATCTTCAAAAAGACTGTCCATTCAAAATAATTTTGGATTTGCATGATATTCTTCCTTGGTCCTAGCTATAAAACATTTTTGTGTTTCACAGTAGTATAGACATAGGCGTTGAGATAGACGCTTGGGTTCACTATTCGTTGCCCGTGGAGCGTAGCGCACTTCGAAAGTAGGTCAGTGTGTCAAAGAGAAACGTCACACAGCGGAACCGCATAGAAACCAGCTACTCCCAAAGCCGGGGCTAATCAGCCACCCGAGAAGATAGAAAGCGAAGCTGTTGTTGATTAAAGGATCACATCTCTGTGCCACTGTTGTAAACGAGTGAAACCTCCGTTATATATATATATATTATAATAGGCCTCCTAGCACAAGTGTAGCTTTGGAAAGTCTCGTGGTTGGCTTGTTATTTGCAACCAGGCTGAAAAACGATGTGCCTATTTTTGGGCTGATGCCTACATTCGTGTAATAATGTCATAGGTCAAAAGAAGTTTTCTATGCTCACTTTCCTTAAATTTGTCTGTTTTGGAGAACCAAAGGATTTTGAAGGTGCCATAAATGATAGGATAAAAAACATTAAGCCTAGCCTAAAAGTGTTTAGATGAAAAATCAGTTTGATATGAATTTAGTCTATAGCTCTATACATATAAAAAATCCAGCCAGCTCAGTCCAGCTCCAATTGATTATTATTTTTTTTTTTTGCTTGATATATTTTTACTTAAAAATAAAATTCTGCTGTTGAATAAGGATTACTTGGAAATCATTATTGCATATTTCTGAAGATGGCTCTACAGATGTTTTTCAGAAATATTTCAGTGTTATTATTTTTAGAGATATATCATCCATTTTGTTATATCTTTGTGTAATGTTGGGCCTTTCTGGAGAACTAAGTGAATTTCTTCTTTAGGTATTCAACGTTCATGCAGCAACACAGGCATCTCTGCAGACAGTACATTTGAATTAGGATGTTTTGGATTTATGCATCTTTTAAAATCATTAAATCAACTTTGTTTGAGAGGAGAACATCTGCCTACAAATGCCACTTTTATACTCTGCCTTGATGCCTTTGGATGTATTGAGGAACGAACACACACACACACACACAGATACACTCCAATCACTGTAACCCATTCTCTATTTGAACCCCCTCCAATCATCCCCTTTTACAGTGACATCCTCATTGCAGCTTCACTCACACACAAGCAGGCAAAGGCCTACCTGCCTATGCAGACTTCATGTGTGACTAACACAGAATTATGTGTAAATGTAAATTATCCTCTCTGCAAAATGAGTAATAGATCTCTTTATTTGTTGATTACACATTGATCCATAGGGTTTAACAAGAAAACCATCTTAGATAGACCTATATTTGCTGTGGATTGCTCTCATGCTTGTATCAATGTTCCTTAAACTTTCTCATAACAAAGGTAATATATATAAACATTTTTGGTTAAAGGTCATTAGCCATTGTTCAGAGTTATTTTAAAGGTTTTCTTTGGAAACATAATAATTAATAGAAGCTCGTAGACAGTTCATGTATTGAACCACTTGGGGGCAGTAAAGATATACGTCTTTGATTTTTCTCAATGCAGAGAACCTGACAGAAATTGCAAACAAACAAACAAACAAACAAACAAAAAACTCACTGTGAATTTCATTAAGTAAACAAGGCCCAATAACCAAGGACATAATGATATATGTTACTTATATGATTTGTTTATATGTAATTCCAGAAAAAGCTGTGATGAAATTTAAATGTAAAGAAAGTAGGCTAGATGTTTAAAGATTAAGTGAATTGCCACATTGGTCCTATAACCAATTGCTATCCTCAAAATGTTAAACCACTGCATCATTTAGGCTACACGTTCACTAATAAACTATAAACAAATGGCCAGTATTGCAATTATGATTGCAATTATAATTGCAATTATGATTGCAATTATAATTGCAATTATGATTGCAATATTCACCAAGCTACATGACCAGTTTTTCCTTTTCAATTGTGGGTTTCTATCTTAAAAGATGGCGTTGAATTGGTCTTTTCAGTAGCGTACTTTTGTAGGGTAATATTTTTATTGTTGTATTGCCTGTGTTTTTTGTTCACTTTCTCTCTTTTTTTTTTAACCCAAAGCGATTTACATTTGTCAACTCAATTACTTATGGGCTAGTCTCCCCTGGAGCAATTTAGGGTTAAGCACCTTGCTCAAGCAGATAGGCATATGGGGTATTATGACCAACAGCTGGATTTGTGTGTGGATTTAGAGGAAGAGACAGAACTCCCGTATATATAAGACATGAATTAAACAAACAAAAAAACTGTAAATAAGACTCGTGAACTGCGTTGCCACGTCATTGCGTAGAGATACTGCGTCGCGAGCTCGCTCGATGATTTTCTTCAACACGTGACCAAATGGAGTAGTGGGGAGGAGGAGAGGGTGAAGGAGCCTAATGACCCTCTGGGAAGCGTTATCACATATAGCAAGTAGACTAGACGTTTTATTTAGTGTCGTTAGTATCTCTATTCGTTCTATGGAATTATTATACCTCGCTGGGATTTGTTAGTAAATATGTTAAGGCAACGTTTGTGTGTAAATGGTGAGATAACAGTCAGATTAGCTAGCTAACTTTTGGAGAACACTTGCTAGCTATACTACTTGCTGCTAAATAGTTAGCTAGACAACTAGCTAACCGTGTTTTGTAATAACCAGACTTCACACATTGGCAAGGTAGGTTGATCATTTTATTGGCTTAGATCTAATTGTTATTTCAGTGTAAGCAATTGCATGTTGGTCCGTGATAAGCAATAGCTTGATTTTTCAACGTCAAATTAACTTATTATGTTTTTTTGGCACGTTATCAGCTGGAGTCAACCGTTATTATATACAGTCTATGGAGTCAACCGCCAGGCTGCTGGGCACGAGTGCAGGAGTTGACAGACAGGACTCGTTCCTAGTAATAACTCTCAGGTTGTTAGAAATATCGTGTTATGCTTGTCACGTTATAGAATAATATTGATACGCAGCCAATAAATGTTGGTGTTAGCGTTCACGTATTCAGCAACGACGCACGGTACAAGTTCGTGTACTTAATATCATATATTTAACCTTACGTACCGTTATTTCTTTCAAATGCAACGTTAACGCTTGCGTTGGTGTCCGATTAACGTTAGAAATGAAACATATGTATAACGTACTATAATGTGAGAAAAAAAAAACACCCAGCATTTCCCCCTTCTCACTTGTTATATTCTGGGTAACACAGAACTGGTTCTCTACCAAATTTAAGACAATTTCTCATGGCCATTAAGTTTCTACTCGTGTCATTCACTTTCATGTACTTGCAGGTACTGGATAGTGTTTTAGAACTTCGCCACAGGTGTCAATACAGTAGACTAACGTTAACTCCCCAGTTCGATCCCAGCACATTTGGGGAGTGAAAATGTTGTTTCCGACTGGTAGTAGGATGTTTGTAGTAGTCCCCTTCAGAGTCAGTGTTGATCATTACATACTGCTGTGGTATATAGTGCTCAGGCCGCAAAATATAATTTTAGCATTCTTACCTTTGGTGATTTTGCTCACAACTTCACAGTATATTTCACGTCTTGGTACAGAGGCCATGAGGCCATACGATAGATGTCAGTAGGTGACCATTCCAACTGAATTCAGTGTCTTTACAAGAGTGCTGGTAAAATTTGACAGAGATCTACATCAGTAAAATTGAATAACTATGTTTCTATTCTGAGTGTGTATTGATACAAGTTTGTGTACTATATAATACACACACACACACACACACACACACACACACACACACACACACACACATATATACAGGAGAACACTGTCATCTATCTATCTAATCCCAAATTCCCTAATGAAGTATGCATTCTTGTGGTGACCCCTAGGCACAATGAAGACTGATTTGAAAAGTGTCACCCTGGGGGTAGAGGGCATGACCTGTGGGTCCTGTGTCCAGTCCATTGAGCAGCGAATTGGAGGCCTTCCTGGGGTCATACACATTCGGGTAATGGACTCATTTTATTGTTTACAAAAAAACAAAAGGTTACCAGTTATATAAATTATTTTTAAAAGTAAAATAACTGCACTGCAATAAATGCACATTTCACATTTTTTTCCAAGTCATGATTTTCTATTTGAATGTGCATGTATTCATTGAACAGAAACACAACATTGTTAGATTGAACAGAATCAGTTTGTTTATGATTAACATTGTTCCTTTATAGTTATGCTTGGTGTGCTGAGATGTCGTTGTTCATTGTTCATTCAGTCTTCTGTGTTTTTCTAGCAATAAGTCTGACATGTATGTGATGCCTATTGAATGTTTCCAGACCTGTTAACCTGTCACACAGGCAAGGCTATTGTCTCTAGGTCCTAGTGGGTTAAATTGAATTAGGCCATAATTCTCTTTAGCTTGTTTTTCAGTACAAAGGCTACAATGAACTGGGCATTGGACATCAACAAACGGGGGCCATGGTAGTGTGTCTTAACACATGGTGCCAGTGAGGCACATTACTCCTTAATAAAACAACAGTGCTATAAAACCAGATAAAGAGCCTTATTGCCTTCTACCCCACAGGGCAGTGGGGTAATTGAGAAAATCTAGTCAGATGTCCTCATATGGTTTGGTAATTTGACATGCCCTTTCCCTTCTTGTACATCCAGGCCCTCAGGCAAGGTGGGAATCAGGAGTTAATATGATAGTCTTCATCTGATTGAGCTTTGGCCTTTTTAGTGCTGCACATGCTCTGTAGATAGATGGATTGATTTAGACATGCCAGGCAAAGGCTATTGAATGATGGTGAGTAGTTGAATGTAGGGGTGGGCAATATAGACGATATATACCGTATGCAATATGCATTTGGCCAATGATAGAGATTTTGGGTCATATCGGCATACCGTGATAGGCTCGTTGCGTCTCCACAACCATGTGAAAAAATGTTGACCTGTAGCTTCACCTTATTGATAGCACCTTTTCATTCTAACGACGAAACTGTGTAAGAGTCTATAAATTGAACAGCTACTGCCTGACACAAATGCAGCTTACCAGTTTACTTCTGTGTGAATTTGAGAGTCCAATATAAACACTTCCGAACGATGACTAAACAACTGTTGTAAATATTGACTTTATGCTATGGTAACCATTAAGAAACTGTTATGCTGTAAGTTACATACCAAAGTATACCGTGAAATATATCATCTACCGTCTATGGTTCAAAATATCGCAATAAATTTTAGACTATATCACCCACCCCTAGTTGAATGGCATTTTGTGTGTAGTTTCACTGTAGAAAGCGTCTTGCGTTGAAGGGACTGATAGGAAGTTGTATTAGAACCCAAATGCTAAAGCCTTGTTGGTTGGGTAACAGTTTCCCTCAGAAAAGGGAAAGACCTCACTGAAGGCCTGACTTGCAGCTTTGCGAAGGTCAGGTGATGCTATGGGTGAATCACAAGTTCTTGCACTGTGTGTGTGTGTGTGTGTGTGTGTGTGTGTGTGTGTTTGCATTTGTAGAGAGAATGTGACAATGTGCAATGTGGCCCTCAGAGAGCAAAGGGTTAATTTCAAGGCTAGAACACACTGTCAGTTGTTAAGACCTATAATATATAAGTGTCAAAAAGAGTATTGAAATATTAGCAAGGATAAGTATACATGTTGACTACACAAAAATGAAATATTGTGGAAAAGTGTATTAATTTTTAGTAATTCAGTCCATGAAACTGTAGTCAACTGAAGTACTTGAAAGCATTTTAGAAATCAATGTCTTACAGTCTGGAGGAAAAAATGGAGTGGCATAAAATCTTAGTTGCTTGATGTCAAGTGAAATGAAGTTTCCTTTTTATTTCGGGAACTCTGTTATCAGCTCTGCCTGAAAAGTTTAGAGCACCCTTGTCCTTCCTTTTGTGACAAGCTTTATGGAGATACTGAATTCAATGTCTAATTAAATGTCTAATGATTCTACTAAATCTATGACATATTACTGAAATTAATCAACTTTTACAATACCTAACTGTATGTGTTGAAACTCCCTAGATGTAGTTATTTGCTTATCTGTGTCGTCTTTTTTTCAGTGTTGTGTAAATGTATTGGCTGAAGGTCATGCACTTTTTCAAATGTAGGTTAGGAGTTCACTGTATGCCCTCTTGTAACAATCCATAGGTATCACTGGAACTAAAGAATGCCACAGTGGTGTTTGACCTTGCATCACAGAGCCCCGAGTCCATAGCAGAAGCCATTGATGACATGGGTTTTGAGTGCATCCCAGCAGCTGATGTCAGTGTAACGCCCGTTGTCACAGAAACACAGTTTTTCCCCATCACGGGTGTCGCAGCAAAGTCACTCCAGGAAACCCTAGCGGCACTGACGCAGCTTCCGGGGGTGCTGGGCGCCAAGGAGGGCGGTGAAGATCTGGGGATCTCTGTCACATATGTGACCTCCATCACGGGCACCGAGCAGCTCGGAGAGGTGCTGAGCAGGCTAGCGCCGCCAGCCTCCATGCCTAGTCCAAACGCGGCAACACCAATGCTGTCCCCTCTCAGTCCCCCTCCAGAGGCACCAGCACGTGCCTCTGGAGCAGAGCTGGTGAGGATGCGTGTGGAGGGCATGGTGTGTCTCTCTTGCACCACAACCATAGAAGGGAAGATTGGCAAACTCAAAGGGGTCGAGAAGATCAAAGGTAACTCCATAGTATTGCACGTTATAAACAACAAGACTGATTAGTTTGTTGTGACTCACATCATGTGTTGTGCATCTTTCTCTCACATTGGACCTAACAGTGCTTGGTGAACCGGAATTGTTGATGTTTTTACAAATATATATATATTTTTTTTTCCAAAAGTTTAATTGTGACTATTACATTTGGCTATTACAGTTTCATTGGAGTCCCAGGAGGCAACGATACTCTACCTGCCGTATCTTATCACAGTGGATGAGATTGTTAGCCAGATTGCCGTGGCCGGTTTCAAAGCTTTTGTCAAGTCGAAACCTCGACCTTTGCAATTATCTGCTGCTGAAGTGGAGCGGTTGTTGCACTCCTCCGTGCCTGAAGGGAGTTCTACCTCGCAGCCTGTTGAGGTTACGACTCTGCTGATGGTCAAGGGTATGCACTGCCAATCCTGTGTGACCAACATCCAGGACAATGTTGGCAAGCTGCCTGGCGTGAGCTCAGTGGTTGTCTCCCTAGACATGGAACAGGCCACCATCCAGCATGATCCAAGAACAGTTACCGTGGCAGCGCTACAGCGAGCCATAGAGGCCCTTCCGCCCGGCAAGTTCCAAACTCAGGCTGTCAATGAAGACACATACAGGCAGACCTCCTCCTCTGGAGCTGCATCCACGTTCTGCTCTCCCCAGCCTCCTTCCCCTTTGTCTCCCCTGGAGATCAGCTTCCTCCAACCCCGGCACCCACTCTCCTCCCCCGATGCCAGTGGCTTTGCCCACCCCTTGGCATCTGTAGCAGAGATCCACATTGAGGGTATGACCTGCAACTCTTGTGTTCAGAGCATCGAGGGCATGATCTCACAGAAGAAAGGGGTGAGATCTGCTAAGGTGTCGCTGGCCGACCACCAGGGCACCTTTGAGTTTGACCCCCTGGTGACCTCTCCAGAAGAGATAAGGGAGGCCATAGAGGACATGGGCTTTGATGCCTTCCTGCCAGGTTAGTTTAATTTGATTACATTTTTCAGTGTCTTGGCAAAACAGAGTTAAAAGCTGTTTGCATTTTGTACTTGCTATTTGACTGCCTTATATGATGCAGAGACCTTAGTTTATTTTGATCCCTGATCTAACTGTCTCCTAAATTTTCAGGATTAACTATCTTTCCAGCCTCCTTTTTTAATGACAGGTCTAATGTCAAAACCTTTGCGATTCTAAAAATGCAATACGTATGTAATTGTAATATGTAATATGTAATGCTAATAGGCATGATTTTAATGTAATGCTAATAGATCTAGATGTTGATCTAATGCCACTAGGACTGATCTATTTGTTGGAATATATTGGGCCATATTTTGTATTTTTTAACATATCAGGAAATTAAAGGCCCACTATGCAACATTTTTCATTTCATTAATCCGTTTCATACTGTTTATGATGCTAAAATGAGTCATTACTTGAAAAATGAGAAATTAACTTTTTTACTTGGTAGCACTGGTTAGGAGCACTGCTGCGTGGAACGGCTGGCAGTATCCTGACGATTAAAAGCCTTAGCCTAATGATGATACTGAACTTTTTGCCACACATCTGCATTTCTTGTGTTTGGCACTGTATCCGTGTTTGACCAAGCTCTCGCGCTTAAAGTGCGTAGATTCATTGGCGAATGCTGTGTTACCTGCAAACTCCATCCCACAGGTTTTACAGTAAATGCAATGCATAGAGCCATTTTCATAGCAGAGCCACTCTCTCTTTCAGCCATTCTTTCTGAAGACTGTACGCCGCCTTTTCTGCTGGTGAATCAACATTCACCACACGATAACTATCACCAGCGCAATTATTTGTCATTTAGGTGGTCTGACAGTGTTCTCTTCATTGTTCCACTTCTTCACCTCTTTATATTTACATTTCTCTGGTGTAGTTAGCACTGCCTTCTCACTGAGTGATTGACAGCTATTATTAAAATTCCTCAAGATAAATTTGGGTTAACTACCTGTAACTTAACAGGTAACCTACTAAAACCACCAGATATTTTTATTTTTAAATGAGGATTTTTTTCCTGCTGAGTGCAGAAGCTGCCTTGCCTGCCTGCAAAGAGAGCATGTCGGCCCAATAAAGTATTTTCTCTATGGCTTGTGCTCTCTCGGTCACACAGATCTGCCTAGAAGGACTTTGCTGACACTCACACACTCTTCGCTCGTTGAATAGCTGTATTCCATACACCAAAGTGGCGCAGCAGCTAACATAATTAACTTGCCAAATAAAAAATCTGCATGCCACTGGCGCTTGTCAGGTGCTAATTTCAAGTTGTAAATAGTTTTGGGACTTGATTGAGTGTTTAAGTTTGTATAATTTAGTGAGTAGTGTCATAGCCAGCTTGATTGTTCAGTACCGGGACTTTACTATGTGATAGACTTGTTCTGCCTGTCTTTTTATTTTTCTAAGCTCATGACTCCTAATGTATTGATTCACAACATTGATTCACTGCCATTGCCTCCAGCTTCAGGATAGCACATATCCAGGTCAGTGAGGCCTTAGTTGATATCAGTAACAGTCAATTCCTGTTTTACAGAAACTAATTCGCTGGTGCCCAAGCCAGCTGGCTCGTGCAGCCCAATATCTGTGCGCAGCCAGGCCTTGTCTCCATCATCCGGGAGTGGGAAGGAGAGGGAGACGGAGGAAGACTCGGAACCAGGCCTAGCTAACGGAAGTGCTGCCAAGACGTACTCAAAATGCTTTATTCAGGTCGGAGGAATGACCTGTGCGTCCTGCGTGGCCAACATTGAAAGAAACCTCAAAAATGAATATGGTATTTTGAATTTTGTTCCCAGCAGGCATATTTTACAACTCTTGGGTGTTTTGTTTTCTCTGTGCACATGGTGTTATAGTTTCCAGAAGAGAGACTGTTAAAACACTATTGACTAAATCTTACAATAACTATATCAAAAGGTTGTTTGCTTGCAGTTTATGACAGCCAAATGATAAAAACAATTGTAGCTGTAAAATTGTAGCAGTAAAGTCATACCATTACATTGATTCAGTGGCCAAGGGCAGTGATTTTGTGTGGTTGAAAGTGCTTCCTGTGCTTGTGTTC
Source organism: Limnothrissa miodon (assembly GCA_017657215.1). Lineage (NCBI taxonomy): Eukaryota > Metazoa > Chordata > Actinopteri > Clupeiformes > Clupeidae > Limnothrissa > Limnothrissa miodon. The sequence goes on along the minus strand of JAGFZM010000152.1, from coordinate 328,496 downwards.
AGGAGTGCATTCAGTACTGGTGGCTCTGATGTCCAGCAAAGCCGAGGTGCGCTACAACTCCAGTGTCATTGACCCACTGAAGATAGCCGAGTGCATCAGGGAGCTGGGCTTCACCGCCTCAGTAATGGAGAACTATGATGGCTCTGACGGTTCACTGGAGCTAGTGGTAAGTGTGTATGTGGAGGGGGGGGGGGGGTGGGGAGAGAAGGGATGAGGAGGGACGGAAGAGGAAAGGATGAGTGAGAGGAAATGGGTGAATGACTGCTACATCACTTAATAATGGCTGGATAGGGTGGGCTTTGAAATAAAAAAACAGTTTTTATAATAACCAAATGGCACAGAACACAAGCAAAGTTGTTCTATCTAATGTAGCCTTAATCTTGCGACTGCCTCTCAAACCAATCAGCAGCCGTTAGTCTCTTCATGTCATGTTTCAGTACCTATTCAGCCCGAATAGAACCTGTCTGAACAAAAGGTACAAAAAATGGTACATAGTACCTGGTACCAGGTAGAACTCCCAGTGGAAAAGTAAAAACGCAAGTAGAGTAGACCCGGGCTGAAACATGTTGTGGAGAAGTACCATATGTAAAAATTTCTAACAACTGTCACAATGACAAAACAAGCAGCCATAAAAACTACTAACAAACGACCTCTCATAAGACTGCTCAGATTGAATCCTCCCCCATTCAGCTCCCCCATGACCCATCCGACTTGCCTGTTGAAGCATTGTAGTCAGTTGTGGTTATCCAGCACACAAGGAGCACTGGGAATACAGGGAGTGGCTGGACTGGTTTATGTGCCTTGAATAGAAGAGGGAGAACCAGCCTGGTTGCCTTTTTAAAGTGCTCTGTCGACATGCATAAGGCACCTTAAACACTCATTCTATTGTTCCCTGTGACAGGTGCGAGGCATGACGTGTGCCTCCTGTGTTCACAAGATCGAGTCCAACATTATGAAACAGAAGGGTGTCATGTACGCCTCCGTTGCCCTGGCAACCAACAAAGCCCACATCAAGTATGACCCGGAGATAACGGGACCTCGTGACCTAATCAGGCTGATTGAGGTAAGAGTCAGTCCATGTGTTTACATTTTTTTTTTTTTCTCCAAAGACAGTTCAGGAGGTTTGACCTCATTCTTCTTTTAACAGAATTTGGGTTTTGAGGCATCACTAGTGAAGAGAGATCGCTCAGCTAATCATCTGGATCACAGTCGAGAGATTCGGCAGTAAGCTATCAAAACATTCTATCCGCTGTGTAAATTAAATCCTCTGTGTAAATTTAACCAATTTTTATTTTAAGTGGTGTTTAACTTTTTCAACCATTGATTTGTTTGTCTCAGGTGGAGAAGGTCATTTCTCGTGAGTCTGGTGTTTTGCGTGCCTGTCATGGGCATGATGATCTACATGATTGTGGTAGATCAGCAGATCAGCTCGGCTCACCACCACAACGCCACACCTGAGGAGCGTCTGGCATTCCACCAGAACATGTATCTGGAGCGCCAGCTGATGCCCGGCCTCTCCATCATGAACCTGCTCTCTTTCCTTTTCTGTGTGCCTGTGCAGGTGTGTACACTCACGAATGGCCTTGTTGGATGCATCCTCCACATCTAGTCCATTTCTGTCAGCATCTCTGAAAATTCAGTCAAAAGTCTTCCTTTTTGAAGTCTTTTCTATCCACCTGGCTTGTTTACTTCTGACTTAAGACTAATCAATAATGTGTATTAAAAACAAATTAAGTAGCTTGGGCTGAGGTATGGGCCACTCGATTCCCTGAAACATAAGTGCTGTGTTTCAGAATTTTTAATGACTATTGAATTTAAATATAGGGAGGCAACAGTTGTCTAATGTGCAGTTTCCCCACCCATGAAAGAAAACAATTATATTAGAGACACTAACACCTGGCATGACTGTGACATTCAGAAGAGCAGGGAATTTAATTATGGATGAGATCAATTAGAAATTGATTTACATTCGACTACTTTTGTGTTCATGATGTCAGGGTTCCCGCGGGGTCTTAAAAAGTCTAAAATTCATTAAGCATTGTTTGCTGAAAAAAAATAGCAAAACGCTGAAACTAACAAATAAAAAAAAAAGGTGTCTAAAATCGCGGGCAAGAGCTGCGAAAAGAGCTCGCTGCAAAATATGCAAGAAGAATCTATAGTTAGCGACATTGGGCGTAAAGGCACTGGAGTCCCATTCCAAAGGTGATAAACACCAGCTTGTTCATCAATAAAAATGAAATGTTTTGAGAATATCTGGCATCATATGAATGTTTCGATCAATGTGTTGTGTTGGTCTTAATTTTCTACAATAATGGTCTAAAAAGGTCTTAAAAAGGTCTTAAATTTAACTAACTGAAACCTGCAAGAACCCTGTGATGTCTTACTTCAGAGTGCAACTTCAATCAGTCTCAGATCACTGAAGATGACCTAATTGGGCCTTGATGACAGGAGGAAGAGGCATTTGTTTTACATTTTCATTTTTGAGTTTTTTTTTTAATTTAAAGGTCCAATGTGTAGAAATGTCGCAAACCTACTATTTAGCCTTGCGCCACGCAGTTCAAAGTATGTATTACAGCTACGGCATGCTACTAATCCTGCTAATGTATTTCAAGATGGCGAATGCCTATGTAGCGACGCCAGCCATTCAAGCCTAGTAAATCGACCATTTAGAATACTTGAAGTTAATGGTGGTGGTAAATATTTATGAAAAAGCACATCTTTGTGAAGGGGTAACATAGACTTAGATTAGAACAACTAAAAATGCTACACATTGTACCTTTTTTATAATAATTTTTAAACTTATTTCGTCCACTTTAATTGTGGAATGTTTAATACTGGAAATATGTAAATATCTACATACTTTGCTATTAACTTCTGTTCGCTCCACAGTTCATCGGTGGCCGCTGCTTCTACATCCAGGCCTACAAGGCCTTGAAGCACAGGACGGCCAACATGGATGTCCTGATCGTCTTGGCCACCACCATAGCCTTCTCCTACTCTCTGGTAATTTTGCTGGTTGCCATGGTGGAGAAGGCAAAAATCAACCCCATAACCTTCTTCGACACACCCCCTATGCTGTTTGTCTTTATCTCTCTGGGCAGGTGGTTGGAACAAATCGCCAAGGTAACTAGTGTCACCTGTGTCATTGTTTATTTACTGTTTACATGTGGCACTCTGCAGTGTGAAGGTCTTATTGGCCCAGGGTAAAGTAGCAGTGGAGAGTGTGTGGGTTTATTATTAGCTCGTAAATCTAATCCAAAAGACCCAATACAACAATTTAGGTGAAGTGGTGTGCTTGTGGACCTCTCTGGGTGCTCTGTTGTGATGGTGTGTATCAGACAAGGTCAAGATGTGCTTGATTCTCCTGTCCTCTCTGAACAGAGTAAGACCTCTGAGGCACTGTCGAAGCTGATGTCCCTGCAGGCCACAGAGGCCACTGTAGTCACTCTGAATGCTGACATGTCTGTGCTCAGGTACGTTACCCTCACATTGGAATTTGTAATATAATGACAGTGATATCCCAAATATAAAGGTTTTAATGGCACACATGTATCAACAATTAAAAACATATGAATTAAAGGCTTTAAAGTCCTTAATGGATATAGAATTTTGTGCAGTAGGTCCAAATTTAATCTGTATGGTGCATTTTGTGTCTTCTTTTTAAAGCCCTAAGCATTTTAAGCATTGAAACCAGCATTCATCCCTCTTTCCTCTCTTTCACTCTCTCTCATCCACTTTCTCCCCTTTCTTTTCATCTGTATCACTCTCTCACTAATTACCCTCTCACTCACACGCTCATGCTCATTCACTCACAAACCTTTGCTCTTTCCCTCCCTTTCTCCTCTCTTTCCCTTGCTAGTGAGGAGCAGGTGGATGTGGAGTTGGTGCAGAGAGGGGACGTGGTGAAGGTTGTTCCTGGAGGGAAGTTCCCAGTGGACGGGCGCGTCATCGAAGGCCACTCCATGGCGGATGAATCACTCATCACAGGTGGCTTATCAGATTAATTTAGATTAAGTTGCCAAAAGAGTTTAAACCGAGGGTTGAGACAGTCACCTCCAGTAGTCTTATTGAAATGTCTGCGTTGGAAAAGTACAGAAGAAGCTTGCAGACGTCCTTTTCAGAGCCTGCAATTTAAGAGTCAAAAATACAACTCACTTAAGGTGATGAAAATTGGAAGTCTGTTGATTTTAAATCTGAATTTTTCCCCATACTACTTGGTATGTGTGTGTCTTTATGCATGACTACGAATGTGCTCCATTTGTACATGGATACAAATTACCCTCATTGCAAAGCAGCCAGAAAAGCCATCACATTGTCAGGAGGTCATGAAAAGGATTCTGGCATATTCTGCTCTGCAGTTGTAGTGAGACTGAGTGTTCCTATTTGAGTGGGCGGAGCAGCACATTGCAGGTCTCTCTCTTCACAACACCTGCCTCCAATTCAGAGGGATTATTGCTTTTTTTGCAGTACGAGAGGTGCTATTCTAAGCAGTGACATTCTGCCGAAACACTATTGTAGTCAATCCTGCAGAAGTAATCATAGGCATCAAAGGGAAATGAACAAAGCACATAAAGACTGACTGACTGCTGTGTGTGTGTGTGTGTGAGAGAGAGGGAGAGAGAGAGAGAGAATGAATGACATAATGGCTCAGTCTGTTTGCTGTATATCAGCCATCTTATCTCCCATGCACAAGATTTGGACGGTGTCTGCTTTTCTCCATTTCTGGTAGGAGTGTCGATAGCTTCAAGAGGAGGAAATGTTAGAAATCTCCTCATGGTTGTTTTGCATGTAAGATGCAAACTTCCACCCTCAGTTTAAATACAAAGGTTTGCTAGTGTGTGTTTGTTTATGTGGTGGATAGATAGACATTTAGTAAATAAAAGATAGAACATGGACGCTTTATGCTAATGTTGCATCTTTCATCTAATTAGGTTTGAGGCCATTTTCTTTTGGTTTTGACTGTTACTTTGTATGTGGTTATGGCTGATGTCTGTGCGTTATAATACAGTTTCCCAGGTCCCCAAATGTCGAGACTAAATTTTGCATGACAGTGGTAAATTTAATTGGATTGCTCTGTCTCTCTCTCTAACTTAGTTAGCAACCATTTTTTGGTCTTGGCTGCATTCCTAAACCTGCTTTTTTTTTTTTTTTTTTTTCTTTTCTTTTTTTTGTAGGGTAGAGGAGGTTAAATGCTAACTTTATATTGTGTTAAAAGTGATTCATGCTTACAAAACGCTCAACATTTTCAGCTGCAACTTTGCCTTCTTTCTTTCTCCATTTGACCTAATCTGTCTATCTATCCATGTGTCCAGGTGAGGCCATGCCTGTGACTAAGAAGCCAGGCAGCACAGTAATTGCTGGCTCCATCAACCAGAATGGCTCTCTCCTAATCAGGGCCACGCACGTGGGCACAGACACCACACTCTCACAGATCGTCAAGCTGGTGGAAGAGGCCCAGACCTCCAAGGTAGCGCTGCCCTTCATTTGTTTTGTGCATGTATATGGCACTTTTTTTTGTGTCGAAATGTGTGCACAGCACAGTGCATGTGTGTTGTGTTTGTGTCAACATATGACTGTGTGTGATAGTCAGAAAGTCCAAGCTTGATTAACTTGTAAGCTGTATGTCAGCCCATATTATCTCAAAACCAGTCGGATAGCATGGCAGCTTTCTTTCATCTCAAAAGAAAATCTTTTTGGAATGAAAGTTAAATTAATTTGGCTTGGGCCTTCTAGCACAGACTGGCATTATTTCTGTCCTTGACCATGACTCATCAGCTCGGAATGTGCTTCACATTATACAGATTTGTGACAACAAAAATAGGCGCATTCCGTCAAGCCAGCAGAGCTTTTTGAAAGTGGTTGACCATGACCTTATTTTGTGTGTGTGTGTGTGTGTGTGTGTGTGTGTGTGTGTGTGTTCTGATTCCTTCAGGCTCCCATTCAGCAGTTTGCTGATAAGATCAGTGGATACTTTGTCCCTTTCATTGTGGCTGTTTCGCTCCTCACCCTCATTGCCTGGATCCTGATTGGCTTTGTAAACTTCCCTCTGGTGGAGAAGTACTTTCCAGTGAGTCCAGTCTCTCTCTCCCATCTCTCTCTCTCTTGCTTTGTCTTTTTCCTTCTCTCTGCGTAGCTTAGATCAGCTCATGTGGTCTCCAATGAGTTTTTTTTTTTTTAGGTCAAATGACAGGAACTGACTTGTCCATACAGTCATCCCCATGCAGTGTGCAACAAGGACACTGCTTTTAGAAAAAAAAACACATTGTGTAAGCATTGTGCAATAGTGATTCAGAGTTGAAGAACTGTACCCTGGCTAAAAATGACACAGATGGTGCTTGAATTGTATTGAATCTGAAAATGTACTAAATGACCAGTTGTGAAATAAAAAGTTCAAGTATAGTGCAGAAATAGTCATTGGTAAACATCACCAAGCACTGTTAGAAATCGTAGGAATAGTAGTATTTGTGATAGCTGTAGGTATAGTGATGACTATGAATCCACTTGGCAGTGGTGCATGATGCCATGTTGTTGTTATCCTCACCTGTCTTGTAGGGTTACAACAAGAGCATTTCCCAGGCAGAAGTGGTGGTGCGATTTGCCTTCCAGGCCTCCATCACAGTGCTGTGCATCGCCTGCCCCTGCTCCCTGGGCCTGGCCACCCCAACAGCCGTCATGGTGGGCACCGGTGTGGGCGCGCAGAACGGCATCCTCATCAAGGGCGGAGAGCCACTGGAAATGGCACACAAGGTGAAGAGACTGCTTCACACAGCTCTGAGGGTACAGAATAGTGTCTGAAGCCTCGAACATCCATTGGTCTGTATAATGGGACGAATAGAAGTTGATATTGTTAGGGATCATGTACCGATTGACTGGTTGGTGATTGGAATTGATTGCTATGTGATTACCCATGCATGAGTGTGGCGCATGATTTATGTAGTGCAACATCAGAAGCAATAACAGAAGAAAAAAAGCTTTCGTTTTGGGATTTTGGATTTGAGTTTGAGGCCATGATGTGAAAGATCAAAATAGCTAATCTCACCATATCAATATGATTGTAATACTACAATACAATATGTAGACAGAGTTATTATAATGTTCCTTGATGATTTAGTTAATTTGCTGTTTTTAAAATGTTTGTCTCTGCATCTAGATCCAATCTGTTGTATTTGATAAGACGGGCACCATCACGTATGGTGCTCCGAAGGTGGTGCATGTGCGCATGGTGGTTGAGGGGAACCGAATGCCTCGCTCCCGCCTACTGGCCATTGTGGGAACTGCAGAAAACCACAGCGAGCACCCACTAGGAGCAGCCATCACACGCTACTGCAAACAGGTGGGGCAGACACACACACAGTAGACTCTTGCATTCTCATATTTCATCAAACTCAACTCCATCTGATCTTATCTCAACTCCAGATGCTGGTATTTATTACATGTTTTGACCAAGCTGCTTTTTCAGACTGGATGTTTAAGTATACAGGTCCTTTTGGAGGGTTAGTGTTATAATGCCAGTTGGTGTCTGTGCCTCAAAGTGATTTTTCACACATATAAGAATGGATTTTGGCCTGTATAGGAGTAACTGAGTAAATGGTTTTTAACTCATCAAAGTAACTGAGAGGGTTGGTTTTGACCTGTGTAGGACTAGCTGTCAGTGCTACTGCCTGGGTTGAATTACTAGTTAACAGTAGGAGTGTATTTTTTGTGAAAACAAATTCACAGGTATACATGACTGAGTAATCAAAATAGTCTTTCCCCAATTAATGAACTTTACCTGTGCCTGTGGTTTTTCTATGTGTCCTCAGGAGCTGGGCACAGAGTCGTTAGGCACCTGTACAGACTTCCAGGCAGTGCCAGGATGTGGCATCCGCTGCCAGGTGAGCAACGTAGAGAGCCTGCTGCGGCGGGAGGACAGCGACGGCGAGAGCGAAGAAAACCAGCGCAACGCCCAGTTGGTGCAGATCAGCGACGTGCACAGCCAAGGAGCCTACAGCTCACACCCCCTCATCATGGACCCTCAGCCACTCAGTAAGAGAAACACATGGAGGACAGTGTCTTTATTATTATGGACAGTGGAGAGTGACCAGAAATAATTTGGGGAAGGATTAGAAAACATCCTTGGGTGGAACTCACTCGATACATACCCAACATGGCATGACACCAAGCAATAGTGCCCTCGACACCAAAACCTACATCAGAATAGTTTTGAAAGTGCATTTCAGTTTATTGCGCATGCATTTAGTGTTGCCCTATGTACTATCTGATTTATTTACAGTTTTTTACATCCACATAATAGTCTTCTATCAGAAAGGTTGTCTTGTCATATTTGTTTAGTCTGCCATGTCATTCTGATTATTCTCTCTTTCTGGGGTTCTTTTAGCACTGGTGCAATCAGCCTCTTACTCGGTTCTTCTGGGGAACCGGGAGTGGATGCGTCGAAATGCGTTACAGCTCCAGCCAGAGGTAGATGAAGCCATGACTGAGCACGAACGGCAAGGATGCACTGTTGTGCTGGTGGCTGTTGATGGTTAGAAGGCATATTTATATATATTAATTTCTAGTTATTTTTTAACCTAAAAATTTACATTTCTTGGAAAATATCAACGGACAATGGATAGAATTCAAATTCTCAGAGTTAAGCTTTTATAGCTTGATTGACTATCAGAAGTTGTCATCATCTTGAATGTTGTTGAAGTAACTCAGCAGCTTCAGTTAAATTCTATTCAGTGTTTATTTCATTTATACAGCTTCTCTTACAATAGTATTATCAAATATACTGTAGTAATTAAGTCAGTCTATATGATTCACACGTGATTGTTCAGTGCTACAGGGCTATATTTTAGTCTTATAGAAGCCGTGTGTGTGTGTGTGTGCGCGCAGGTGTCCTCTCTGCCATGGTGGCAATTGCAGATACTGTGAAGCCAGAGGCGGAGCTGGCGGTGAACACTCTCACCAGCATGGGGTTAGAGGTGGTGCTGATGACTGGAGACAACAGTAGGACGGCGCGAGCCATCGCCGCACAGGTAATCCTCAACGCAGACACTGTTTTTGGGCTCCTATAAAAAATTGTTTTAGTTTACTTTATTTCCATTCATTTCGTCATGATATTTCATAATGACAATGCAAAACAGGGTTGACTTTTAACCTCATTTAATAAATAATTAATGACAGAAGAAAATAATTTAAGCATTTAAATTGGATCATGGACTTGCAAAAATAGGGTTCTCAAATTCAAGTCCCCTAGGCTGATTGTCAGACAGTGATGTTACCGTTGCCGTTCAATCCCCCACCATTGGTCCACTGAGCAAGGCACCTAACCCCTTACTGCTACCTGGGCACCGCTGTAGTAGGCAGCCCACTGCCTGGGTGTGCTTCAACTTACTGTGTGTTTCACTGTGTGCTGTGTTTCACTAATTCACAATTGGGTAAAATGCAGAGATTAAATTCCTTGTGTGTGCTAACACACTTGGCCATAATAAGGATTCTAAAATATAATACATTGTCTAGAGGCATTGCAAACAATACCGGTTTTCTCTGCTCAATTATGTCTAGCTTTAGTGCTGCAAGGCTCTGCATATGCTCCCTGTTCTCCATCTTATTTTTGTCCGTACAGTCTAGGTTATCCAAATCTGGCCGTGTTGGATGTGATGCTTCTTGCATATGGCTTGCATGAAGAAAAAAAAAAAAAAAAATTTTTTTGCAGTTGTCTCACCCCATCCGAGTACAAATATCTTTTTACATTTAGATAGAGGGGCTTGACTGGAATGTAACTATAAAGACTATAACTTTACATTTTGTAAACACATATGTAGTGACAGAATAGTTTATTCATTTTTCTGATTGTTGTCATCTATTCTGATTGTTGTCACCTACAAACGGGCCAACACAACCTTTGACATGGAAAAGAAATGGTTTATTTTAGGGTTGAGAGAGGTTAGATTCAAAGCAGAAAATGTATGTGATTGTTAAAAAGGGACAACTGGCAAACCGCTATTCATAGAGAGGAATGTTGTACACCCCTAGAGTCATTAGGGTCTCCTGGTTATCAGACAGTGAAATTAGGTGCAATCAACAAAATAAATTTCAAAATCTTTACATCACATTGCTGACTGTATTGTCATTTAACAACAATCAACATCTTCATGTTAAAATGATTTGTGTGCCAAAAACTAATGCACAGGAAAAAGGACTAAGTGCATGGCAGTACCTTTATTTTATAATTATTCTGGTGGTAATTTGATCTTTTTGTTCTTGGTCTTTTTCTTGCCACTGAACACTGACCCCCCCAGGTTGGAATCAGGAAGGTTTTTGCAGAGGTGCTGCCCTCCCACAAAGTTGCCAAGGTGGAGCAGCTGCAGCAGGCAGGCAAGCGTGTGGCTATGGTGGGCGATGGCGTCAACGACTCCCCTGCCTTGGCAATGGCAGACGTGGGCATCGCCATAGGGACGGGCACCGATGTGGCCATTGAGGCGGCCGACGTGGTGCTGATACGGGTGAGCAGAATGTGCCACCACACTAACTTTACAGCTCCTTTGATGTGCATAGCTAACACACATTTGAAGCATTTTCAAATAAGAAGAGATAAGGTTATAACTTGACAAAGTTTGATGCACTTTTGTAACGTAGAACAAACATGCTGTATTATATCAACACCACCTTCAAATCAAATCCGCAAATATTGAACAGTCTCTTTATCGGCTTTTTCTATCTTAGTGAGATACTAACATCCTTACACAGAGAAACCTTTCTCTTTTGATGATTCAAACGTGTTTACAGAATGACCTCCTGGATGTGGTTGGGAGCATAGACCTGTCCAAGAAGACAGTCAAGAGGATCCGTATCAACTTTGTTTTTGCCTTAATCTACAATGTGGTTGGAATTCCTATTGCGGCTGGTGAGTTGAGCTACCCATCTTTCTGATCACAGATCAGACAAACTAAAAGCAAAGCTAGACCTTTGGCGTGGAAAAATCTGAACAAAGATAAAATGTGCTGCACACCGATAGATGTTTGGGTTTATGTATGATGATGGGGTTTATTAATGTATATCCATGTCCTGGTGTGCTGCAGGAGTCTTCATGCCTATTGGCCTCGTGCTGCAGCCCTGGATGGGCTCTGCTGCCATGGCAGCATCCTCTGTCTCCGTGGTGCTCTCCTCTCTGCTACTTAAATGGTGAGTGCCTCCACTGCCAAAGCACTAGGACTGGAAATAAGGGTAAAAAAAAAAAACAATGATAAAAATAATTACTGCTTAAAAACAAAACATTTTTGATACTGGTGAGGTGGTAAAATTGTTACAGAATTGTTCTGTCAGAGTAGAAGGGAGTCAACTTGCTCAAATACAATATTACAAGATTACATAGATTGGCAGGTGATCTCAGAGTAGTTGGCCATACTTTATATTCACTTACATGATTACACAATTGCCCCGAATTTGTGGTGTACCAGTTCACCGAGTCGTATCTGATTCCGAACATACGGGCATGACATCAAACGTGGAGTGAGTTGAGTAATGTGACATACTTAACAACCTGCGATTTGTTGTCTGCGACACTCCAACGAAAAGTTACTTACTTGTCAGAATTTGTTGAGGGTCATGTGATGTGTTCTTTGTGACCTTGTCAAGATTCTAGAGGGTTACGCATTTTTGAGGCCAAACCCACACCAAGATCCTCAGGCACAGACAGACACACACACCAACATACACTCATGCATATGCACACACACACAAACACAACTAGGCGTGTGTGCACACACACAGACAAATAGACGTGCAGACGTTCTCTTACACACACACACACACACACACAAACGGGCACAGACAAAAAAAAATAGATATTTTATCTATTTAAACACATATATATATACCCATACAAGCCAACACACACCTAAAAATCACATTTTAAACTATTTAAGATTTCTAACGTTACAAATCATGCCAAAAGCCATGCGAACAGACTGGTAGTTAATGACCGTTTTTTGGCAGATTTCTGGGCCCGAAGGCATAAATAGACAAAAAATAGAGAAAAAATAGACGCACACACACACGTAAACATACTGAAACCCTTCCTTTGCCATCTGGATGGGACTTGATACAGTATGCTTTAAAGGCCCACTATGCAACATTTTTCATTTAATTAATAAGTTTCATACTGTTTAGGATGCTAAAATGAGTCATTACACGGCAAACAAACAGTGTAGAATGCGCCACCGTGGCCAATAGCGGTAGATACAGTAGATGTTCAGTAGCGCGGTCCGCCTCCAATAGAATGCAGTGCAATACAATGCAATACAGCGGTCTTTAGAGGGTACTTGTGAGAGAGAAAAACAGAACGTTGCTTAGCCCCTCTTTAATTCTCATGGCATAACTGTACATGGTACTGTAGATTTGTACTGTATTCCAACATGCCATATGTGACGTCAATGCCGGGATTGTCAGTTGGGATTGAAAGTTGGACAGATCCATCTGTTACTATGAAGAGTGTAAAGATGTTGTGTTGGCATTAAGGTGCACGCAAGCATCTTAAACTAAATTATTTCGCCATGCTGACGACACGGCGACGGGATTGAGCAAGCCCACCTAGCGGCACTGCCATGTTTTGCATTGATGGTCATTCACAATCTGTAACTCGAGCCAAGGAAGTAATGGTCCTTAATTCTGTCCACTTTTAATGTGGCTTTATGAAAAACATGACATTGCTCGCTTCAGCAAATTGATTGTTTATTTAATTGTCTCATCATAAATCTCATTGATTGAGATTAGATGACACTATCGATAAAATCCTAATAAAATCCTACCAATGTAGCCCTGCTTTTGACCAGTCCTGGCATGAGTATGCAGATGAGTATCCCCCTTTCGTTTCTGCCCTCAATTAAAACAGAGAAGCCAACACACACACACACACTTGCTATTCATGTCCTCTCAACAAGCCTAAGGGCTTGACGGCGGCTGTGCTTCAGTGCGTCCTTCACCCCCTCTCTCCCTCTGCCTGAGTAGCCTGGAGCAGACACACACACACACACACACAAGTAATCACAGTACCTCTACAGTGTGTATACCCACTATACAGTACATACACTGACACACACACAAAGAGGTTATGTTTCTGCACTACAACAAACTTCACGTGCGTGTGCCACATACTAACATACCGTACATTTGCATATGCGCATAGAAAAAGAAAACTCTACCACACTTTAAAAAACATACACACACAGTACCACTATCCCTGCTAACTCTTGTGTCCGTTTCCATAGTTACACTAAGCCGAGCGCCGAGAAGCTGGAGCAGCGGGTGGGCGGTCAGCGGCGTGCGGGCAGCCTTTCGGATGTGAGCGTGCACATTGGCATGGGTGAGCTGCGGCGGCCTTCGCCCAAACTCAGCCTGCTGGACCGCTTCGTCAATTACAGCCGCGCCTCCATCAACTCGCTACGCTCAGACAAGCACTCGCTCAACAGCATAGCAATGGCTGAGCCTGACAAGCACTCTCTGCTTGTGGGAGACATGCACTGTGAGGAGGAGGTGGTGTGAGAAGGAGGAAGAGGAGTAAGGGGTTGTATCGAGACTGGATTACAAAAAAAAGGGGGGAAGAAGGAGAGGAGAGAACTTTACGTCCATGTGTCCTGTGAAATGCTGTGAGGTTTTAAACTTCACCTTTGTTCCCTCCCTTTTGTTCATTTCTTTTTACCACTGCAGTGCCTAAGACAGGGGGGTTATATACATTAGATATTATGTTTAAATTTTGTTTGTATGTGTGTTGTTTTCCTTGCACTCTAAATGAAGGCACACTAATGTGTGTGTCTCAAAATCGGGCAGACAGCAACAATTTAAAGGTGCTCTAAGCGATGTGACGCGTTTTTAGGACTAAAACATTTGTTGTTACATACAGCAAACATCTCCTCACAATCTGCTAGCTGCCTGTCCCCTGAACACACTGTAAAAAAAATGCGGTCTCTGTAGACAGCCCAGGCTCCACAAACGGCTAAAAAACACAGTGGGCAAACCTAGCATAACAAACGAAATGAAACATAACAAACATTGTTCCAGCCAATAAACAACAAGAAGGATTTGGAGGAGGGGTTGGGTGGGGGTTAGTGCGCGTGAGTCTTTCAGGAGGCATGGGAGGGAGGGGGAGGAGGGAGCTATCCTCCGTTTTGTTTGACAATACTTCGAACGTCAACAAGAAGTGACATCAAACACAATCGCTTAGAGCGCCTTTAAGATAGGAGTTTGGAATGTGTCTGTTTCTAAGGTCAGTTGTACATCTAATGATGGGAGACTTGCGGACATTAAGGAAGGATTTTAAAGAAACGACAAATCAGAGTGACAAACTGTCTTGATTTTTCAGGAGCTTATTGTATTCGAAAGATTGTTCCAAAGAGCAGTTTCAACAATGCCCTCTCAGAAATTAAAGAAAAGGTTGAGAGGATTTTATTAGTTTCCTCTCAAAAGGAAATGTGACCTACATTTATAATATTGTGTATTATGATTTTAATACAAAGACTATTTATACACGCTAATTTAAAGTGTTACTATGTCACAACTATATATGTTTCCATAGAAATGTTTAAGTGAACATCATTATTTATCAAAATATCTTTTTTTCCCAAATGAATATTGACCGTCCTGTTGTAACACACAAGGAAGCCTTACTTCAGAATGTAGAAGAGTTTGACCCATGTGTGTATTCACAAGGACTCTAGTACCAGTCAGTGACTATCTCCTGGGTGATTTAGGAGAAAGAAGAAAAAAAACACATTCCAAAGATTCCAAAGCAGTTTGACCTTCAGGCATCAAAAAAATACAGTGAACCTCCTCCTTGCTGACTAGTGTTGTTAACCAGGTTAATAAGAGATTCCAGGTTCATAGTGGACTCCGTCTCCCTCCAGACTGGACCATACAGGGAGTGCCCGAGGTGTCAGAAAGGAGAATATATCCTGTACTGTATGCAGTCACTGTCTAGCTTTCATGTTTATGTCTCTTCTGGTGTGAAGGTCAATAAGTGAATGTGAACATATTTTGCTGTGAATCAAAAAAAAATTGATCCAGTGATGGATGTGTTTTTAAGTGCTTAAGCGTTACTGGCGCTGTTTGCTGCCTGGGAGCTTAATTGACTTTCTCCCTGAAGTCTTTGTGTTTCAGTTTCATCTACACATTTATGTATTATCCTCAATTGCCAAAATACAAAAAGATAATCGTCACTTTAATTGTGAATCCACTAGATACAATCATGGCAAATTACACTTTGTTTTTAAGAATATACATTTATTTTCAAGACTTGGACTACCATGACATGTTATTTGGTCTCATTTTCATACATACAGTACATGTGACGTGTAAAAAGTATCCTTGGCCCTAATTAGGAGCTTGGCACTTTTTCTCAGCGGTCAAGAGGCCTTTAAAATATTGTGTACATTTCAGAATTGCTACAACACTGCAATCTTATGCCATCTGGCTGTAGGAACTTTAGGACACAAACAGACATAAAGTAGGAACACAAACTGAAGACGTACAATAGTAGCATTTGTTTTTATTACTCCAGTCCACTTTATAATAATGCAAACAATGTACAAATAAGCATAGGGTCAGTTTAGGACACAAAGCAATTTGATGTTCTTTGTTTGTGCTGCACTTTTTATTATGTACTTGATGTGTAATATTTATTGCTGTTTTGCCTTATGAGAGCATAGGTTGGCAGTATTTGGACAGATAGTAAAGTGTTTAGGTTGCTGACTTAACACAGTTCACAGTTGGCTCTCTCTAATCTACTTCTGTTGTATATATGCTGTACATTATGCCCTTGGAATAAATAAAATTCCACTGCCATTGCTCTGTGATCATTGTGACTGATCCCAAGTATTTAGGAAACTGGTTAATTGCTTGCCATCAGTATTCCTCCACAATGTGATCGATCTGCCTTTTAAAACCTGCAGCAATGCAGTGTTTTTCGTTTTTCACATTCAGCCCCAACTGTGTGTGTGTGTGTGTGTGAGAGAGAGAGAGAGAGAGAGAGAACTCGGATTTGAAATAGGCTAAAGCTAGAATGAAATTTCAGATTTTTTTCTTCTAAAATATCTACGCACGTGAAAATACAATTGTTTTACTAAATATTTGAACAATTTGTAATAATTTTGTCTAATCTACATTCGCTGTTGTTGTCGAGTGAACGCGCAATGCGCGCGCATGACAAACTTCAACTCATCTCGCGCTCACGGAGCTAGGGACGCGGAGTTTTGTCAGGAAACTGATTTTCGGGAAGCACCGGAAACAGCAGGTAGGATAAAAGAGGAAAATCGCATCAACCGCATGTCTAAGAAGACGACCACAAAAAGGACTAATTTTGGAAACGGTAGTAGGCTATAGTTTAACTATAACGGTTACAACAAGAGATGGCCCTCACTCAAGAGACTCTATTGACGTTTTTACAGGATCACGGGGGCAAAGTGAAGAACTCGGATTTGTTGAGCAAGTATAAAGAGGCACTCAGCTGCAGCGATCCTGTGGAAAAGAAACAAAATAGGGATATTTTCAAGACTTTTGTGAACAACATTGCAGTCGTTAAAGTTATAGATGGAGTTAAATTTGTTGTGGTAAAGAAAAAATATCAAGGATTTGGAAAAAATCTCTCTCTCATCGCGCCAAAAAACGAGTTGGAGGATCCAACTCGCTTCAATTGTTCTTTATCGACTTGCTCTCCAAAGCGCCCGGACGGCAAACATGACACGGATGATAAGTCTGCAATCGAACACAATAACAACAATAGTTACTTTACTCCAAACTGCAATACGGTCGGTCTGGTCAGTAACCGAATAGATGATCTCCGAAACGGTCCCGCATCAAGGGGATGCTGTTACTTGGACTATGAAAGACAACAGTCTCCGGCCAACGACAGTACAAGTGTGCCAAGGGACGTCAAACCCCGGAAAACCGGCGCAGTCTTTGCCGTAATAGCTGTGAAATCACCCCCAGCCTCATCGAGCCATGAAGAACAATTACACACTAAAATTCTCAGACATGAACATGCATCACAACCGCAGTTGCAGGCCATCAGAATAACCTCACCTCAAATACGTCATGAAAAAAACACTACATGGCTTCATTCATTTACAGGGGAAAATCTTGATGAGACAGATAAAGGCCGTTCATCTGAAATCAAAAGAAAGCAACTAGAAACCAAGTTCCCAGACATTCCCCAACTGAAAAGGAGCAACAAGACCACAAAACCAAACAATGAGCCCAAGTATTCTGAAGGTGTCCCCTTGGAGGTTGCTGAGCATGAGTGGCTTGTAAAGTCGGCGGCAGGCCACTGGGACCAAGTTTATGGTCTGCTGCTTCAAGATGCACAGCTGGCAGACAAGAGGGACTTCATCTCGGGGTTCACAGCACTTCATTGGGCTGCCAAAGATGGAAACAAAGACATGGTATGCAAAATCATTGACCTCTCAAGGGACAGAGGTGTGGGGGTGGATGTTAATGCCTGCACACATGCAGGCTACACCCCACTACACATAGCTGCAATTCATGGCCACGAGTTTGTCATGACTTTGTTAGTGCAAGACTACTGTGCTAATGTACACATTAGGGACAACAGTGGCAAAAAGCCCTATCACTACTTGGACGAGAGGGCCAGTATGAAGACCAGAAAACTTATGGGAGACCCTCAAGTCTCGCAGCATAATCAGGAGGATCCCTGTGAAAGGGCGGAGGAGGACCACAGTCTCCCTGAGCTCCCAAAAGGCCTCAACACTCTGAGCAAGCTGTTTTACCCACACTCCGGTCACAGGAAGAAGCATCGCCACAGGTCCAGCTTCCACATAATTGGAAGTGAAGACCCTGGAGATGACAGGAGGGATGTCCTCTCTCGCAGACTCTCAGAGATGTTCAACTGACTGACAACTTTGGATAAGAACCACAGAGGACTAGGACTACATCAGACACTATTTTTGTTCTTGAGGCTACTAACCTAAAAGATAAGGACTTTGTAAAGGGGGTTGATTTATGTCTTTTGTTAATTAATATTATTATACATTTATAGAAAACTGGTTATTAAAACAAGATTTTGGTGTAAATCTATTAGAATATCTGCCAAATGACACATAAAATCTAGAGCATTGCTGTTTGACAGCAACGTAGACAGTAATGTCGTGTTGTTGATGGGGGATATCCTGGGTGGCTAGTATGAATAACATTATTTTACACCCCACATGATGACATACCCTCCAAATTAATTTTGAGATTGTACTTGTCAGATAAAAATGATTCGAAAATAGTGACAAAAAATTACATTGCTAGCACATGCAGTTTGGACAAACTGGAATGCATTTTGAAGAACACACTGGAAAACTGATACTGGATATGAATTGTAGTTGATTATTGTTAATTTATGAATCTACTTCTATATATAAATGCATAAATGTCTAATTTTATACTTGTCTGAAAAAATGTTTCTCTCAAACACTGTAAAGCAGAACACTGTACAAAAATATTTATTAGATGCTGTCCTATGTCAATATGTTGTTCAATATTGCAATGCACAATCAATTGATAGCCTACATGCAGAGAAGTCTTATTTCAGAGACACCGGTATTCTAACTATTCTAACTTCTGTGGAGAAACTGACAGTTATGACCAGTGTTATATTATACACACAGGACATGCCTCAGCATAGAATGCACCCTGTGTTCCCTAGGAACAACAACCTCTATTCCCTCCTCCCCTTCAAAACTCCCACTTTTGTCTTGTAACATTCTGCACTGTTAAGGTGTAGATCAGTATGGGATGTAATTATGCTATGTAGGCAGTAAATCAGTTGTCTTTGACCTTATAGCCTCAATTTTGTGACTATGAAAAAGTCCTTTACATTACACACATATCAGAAGTCAGAACTCATAATGTTTGTGTAGAACAGCTTAGATGTCTGGCATGCTACCACAGGAATGTTGTAGTAGACATCTGACATGCTACCAAGGGACAAGTAGTGACTGATGTCTAACCACCTAGTAATTAAAAACTAACCACCAGGCTAAGGCGTCATGCCATGACTCCGGCGACCCGGGTTCGATTCTGACCTGTGGTCATTTGCCGATCCTTCCCCATCTCTCTCCCATTCATTTCCTGTCTGTCTCTTCAATGTCACTATCCAAAGAAAAAGGCAAAAAGCCCCAAAAAATATCTTTAAAAAAAAAAAAAAAACTAACCACCAGACAATTGTCAGGTTGAAAACACATTTCACCTTTTCAACTAAATATTACTTGCCTCCTAAATGCATAGTTGTTTAATTGTCATTGTGGTAAAAAAAATAATAATAATAATTTGTGAGGCATGAGGTCAAAGGGCAGCAAACAGGACATGTTCTCTCAAGCAGTGTTTCTCTGTTATAGCTGCCAGTTTTCTCTCTTGGGTCCTTTTCACCTTGATGTACCAGCAGGACTATTTAAATGAGTCAGAAACAAACAATGGTCCGCAGAATTGTTTTAAAGAGCATGCTAAAAGAGGGTGGACAAAAACGTGGTTTGTTGTGTTGGAGACTGAGATTACATTCCTTTTTGGACATGTAAATCTGTACTAGTAAACGCGTTTGACATTTTCTACTAGCTCATCATACCATTTCTGATGATGACGCAACATCCCACCCCAACCACTAATTCTATGTTGATGTCAACAGTCACAAATTAGCACACGTCCTAGACCTAGGATAATTGAGGTTCACCTTGCCACGGGCATGAGTGGAGTGGCAGTGAGTGCTTTTTCAGTTGACTGTAACTAGCCACAAGTCAGAATTGACACATCTGGGACAATTTTTAAGGCTATAATAAGGGTTACTTTAAATGCGGTGTATGCATAATATTAAAATTATTTATGTAGGCTGCATACCTTGTATATATCTTCTAATTTATTTTTCATTAAGGATAAGATATCAAATTTGTAAAAGATTCGCCTTACATTCGCCTTTTATGAAACTCTCCAGAACTGCAAGCAGCCTAAATTGTTGAGGAATCCTGTCCATCATATTTCATAAATTGTAGAAATGTAGTAGTAGAAATATGGCAAATATTGATGCTAGGTTTGCATTTTATTTCTGGTAGCCTATAGCTACAAGTAGCTCGAGACACAGGGACAATAGGGACAAATTAACAAAAGTAGCCTACATTGTTGTCACATGACACAGATCATAACTTTGTTCAACTTGACAACCAATCAATTGTATGTGCGTTTCCATTTGAAGTCTGGTGACCCACACAACCCTACCCCCTACTAAAGCAATGTAAGAGAGCACTCAAGTGGAAAGAATGTAACCAAACTTCCTACACCAATAAGGCTTTGTTCTTACAAAGAGGAATGACATACTCAAGTTCAATATATATCAATTGAATGGGGGACCTCTAGGCCAACATTCCTAGAAGTAAATTAACAAACAGTCAAATTTACACATTATGCAAGTTCAACAAAGTCCAAGTAGCTTAAAACTATTTGTCCTTTCCAATTTAAGCCTGCTTGTTCACCAGACCCTGGTTTTCGGGTATATTCTTTAAATGCCATCTTTGCCCTACAACTGATAAAAGTTGTTTTTTTTTAATCAAGTACATGAGTAGGCCTAGGTCTGTAGCTTTTAAGCTAGATTTTAAAAGCTTACGAGCGCATATTGCAAAATATTCTGTAAATCGGCTTTAAGTTCAATGAATATTAAATCCACATTTTTCCACCTTGTGTTCTATATTGACACGACGTCTATAACAATCACTGACCAAGTACGACTTAAAACAACCCTTAATCACGATAAACCATCTTGCTTTGCCTACTTGGTCGCGCATAGTAGGCTATTAAAAAACACAGGCTTCAAAAGCAGGCCTGTTAAACTTTCAAGCTTTCGTTTTTTTTTATTATTAGTTTTTAAAAATCCTGGAACATAATTTGAATCACCAAGATCTTTTAATTAGCTCCTGCGTCAATGCTATCGTGCGTAAAATAATTTACCCACCGTGGAAGGATGGTTCATAAGACAAGCTTGGGATGACCCTCATCCTTGATTACCCGCACCTGCCAGCCTGAAACTTCTGTCATGGAGTTTAGTTGTCCTGACTCTATTCTCGGTGGTTCCCAAAACTTAGACGGACGTAGCCTATAAAAATGTCAGCTCTGACTCGAGAGATTTGTGCAAGATGCTTAAATGGAGTGATATTGCTGCTCATTCTAAACGGAGTATTACCCATATCACTTCATACTATTTCAAACGAGCCACCAGAACCGAGTGGCCCAACTGTTCACGGGAGCATTTTGAGTCCCTTGTTGAAGGCATTGTCGGAGAATGAGCCATGGCCTGATTTATCTCCAAGAGCAAGACCAGAATCAAGATATGTCAGGTACATGAAACGGCTGTACAAAATGTCGTCTAAACCGGAGAGAAGTCATGAAGCAAATCATCTGTATAACACGGTGCGACTGATCACCCCACGCGATGAATGCCTGGAGCAAAATGAAGGTTGGTTGTAACGTTAGGGTCAAAGTTCTGGTGTTGCATGAGATGCCAAAGCTGTTGTCAGCTAAAGTTTGCCGTAGGTAACGTTATACCTTTTGAGCCACAGCTAGTTTATTTTTTCAGAGCCGCATTTTGTTGTTGTTGTTGTTCTTGTTCTTGTTCATTTTTTACCTGGTTTATCAAATTGAGTAACGCAATGTAACATCATTACAAGTCAAAAAAATGTGATATTGATGACGGAATGGCCTAGAGCTTAGGCCATAAGGGTTAATTTTGAGAATCTTGCTGGTTAGACTGTAAACAAATGAGTTTGCATGTTGGAATTGAATATTCCATTGATAGAATATCAAAGCATTGTTATAAATCTCTTGAATCTAATATTTTTGGACAGTTACACGAGATTGACTACTGATGTGTTTCTGCAGAGATTTTCATACAGGATCTTTCCTACAGTCTACATCGAGTGAGATCCCAGGAACAGCTTCTCAAGTCCGTCTTGCTGTACTCCTTTGATCAGGACAAGGCTGCATCTTTTACTGTGCTCTGCTACTTGGACATCGAAGAACATGACCCCTTAGTCCGGCAGTGTTGCCCCGACAGCCACTTCTCAGTAGCGTTTCCAGTTCACTTGGAGAGACGGGGTCGCCTGAAGTGGGTGGAGGTGAATGTGACGACCTTCCTGCACCCTCTCTTTAGCTCCCACAAGAAGGATATCCACCTGCTCCTCAACCTCACTTGTGTGGTGGACAGTGAGCTTCGCTATGATCACAGGGGGCCGGTTGAGATCACTCTGAGGTCCCCATCCCTTCTTCTGTACCTCAATGACACCAGTGAACTGGCCTACCAGAGGTGGCCTCCACCACCAATGTCTAGTAGGCTGAGGGGCCATGCCACGTTCAACCAACGAATGGGCTTTAGCCCAGCAAGGACGATCTGGAGGAGAAGACGGAACATTTCCAGACGTAAGCCGACACCCGAGCCTGGAATCTCTCTCCTCCTTCCCAAAGACGACTTCCTGTCAGATGACTGTGAACTGTATGACTTCAGGGTGAGCTTTAGCCAGCTCAAACTTGACCACTGGATCATCGCTCCGCACAAGTACAACCCGAGGTACTGCAAGGGTACTTGCCCACGTGCAATGGGCTACATGTATGGCTCTCCGGTGCACACTATGGTGCAAAACATCATTTATGAGAAGCTAGATTCTTCTGTTCCTAGGCCTTCATGCGTTCCTTCAGAATATAACCCTCTTAGTGTTTTGACCATTGAAAACGATGGCTCAATTGCATATAAGGAGTATGAGGAGATGATTGCAACAAAGTGCACCTGTCGCTAAAACTCTGCCATCTGATAGGGGTGTTTCATTAAGCATTTTGGCATCACTTAATAACTATCACTTAGTGTCAAAATCTAATTGCATGTAAATGATAAGGTATATGGGTCAGCATAGCCAAGTCCTGGTGCAACTATTTATATATTCGTGGACATTCATATCATTTTTCATTCAAATGCTAAATCTTACAATACACTGAAGAGATGCCTGGGGCAAAGTCACTGCTTCTCACTGGAATAATTCGGAGATGAAATCACTGGCTTCATTTTGTATGTGAAGAGCATTTTATCTCTGGAAAGTTTGCATGAATTCATCAGTGAAGTGTTTTTTTTTTTCTCCTTTGTTACTGCAAAAAAAAAAAAAAGAATGCTTGCTTTCTTGCATCACTGTACTTATATGTGTAATGTGATACTGAGTGTTACAAGAATTTTTGGTTTACCTTTATCGCCATTGATATAATTTTATGTTACTTTCTGTTAAATTATTTTGTTTTGTTCTTTCTGAATATTCTGTTGTCTCGGCGAAATTTTAGAAAATCTGGGCGGATGAAGAAGTGTAATCTAATGCCCCTCCGCAAACTTTTTTACACTTGTCAATTTTATACCCGTGATTCGCGAAATATTGTATACTAGCTCCCTGTTCATCAGGTCCACTTAATAAGTTGTCCTTCTGATAGACAATCTTTGTGAATTGTTGTCAAGAAAATTACTAAATGCATAATGATTATATATTGCAATTGAACTGAATGCATTTGACATGCCTATCAATGTAAATTCATTGTTATTGTTGTGTTTATCACATACTGATTCATAAAAAATGAATATATATGAGTATTTGTGAAAAAAAAAGTTAAATAAAACAGGCAAGTTCATGTCACCCAACAAGAATAGTTTATTAGGTCTAAATAATCTAGTATGACATATAACAGGTTACAAACTTTCACTGGTGTTACTGTCATCCATCCAGTTGGGGGCAGCGGTGATATCAAACTACACCTGTTTTGTGGGTATGACCATATGACGTTCACGTCATTGTTGCTAACTCAAAGCTAGGCTAGTCTTTTGGTGGCATACGAAGTCCTCAATCACCACCTTTTCTAAAACGGTCTGGAGAAGCAGTAAGGTTTGTTGCAGTTACAGAATTCTGTGTTTGACTTGTCTGTATACTGATTAACACATTTTCTGTGGGTTTGTGGTTGACTCAGGCCAGTCTGTTAATGTTTTTATCATCTAACAACGCTGGTTAGGAGATGTTTAAGTGTGCCGAATGTCAAACAAGGTCTTTACTGGATTCGGCCAGCC
Source organism: Limnothrissa miodon (assembly GCA_017657215.1). Classification (NCBI taxonomy): domain Eukaryota; kingdom Metazoa; phylum Chordata; class Actinopteri; order Clupeiformes; family Clupeidae; genus Limnothrissa; species Limnothrissa miodon. The sequence continues at coordinate 304,390 of JAGFZM010000152.1, read as the reverse complement.
GTGCAGCTAACTTGTGTTAGTAGATGCAAAGGGCATTGTGGTCAAAAGACTAAACAACTACACCTTTAGAGAGGTAAATGATAACTTAACTCGCATTAATAACAGTGCACATGTGTAGCGAAGGCTATTTAAAGGGTAACGCTATTGGAGGTTTGTATCAACCAAAGATTATAGGGTTGTCAACACGGCTAACGATACTGTCGGCTAACAATCTGACTTCACTGGAATCGCGAAACCGAAAATTGCGATTACTAGGTGGAAAACCATTCGTTCTTTTTTCTGAAGATTCAATTAATATGGGTCTTGTGAAAGTTATAATACTATTTACATTTGATATCATGTGGGGCAACGTTGATGTTGAGATGGCAGTCGTTAAAATGTTGCGCAATTCAGACCATTAACGTTAGGCCAGTTTTTTTAAGTTTAAGCGACCATACGTTAATGTTAGGTCTGGGTGCCGTCTAGTCCGTGGTTATGAGTATATTAGATGCACTGTTTCACATGACAGTTTCCATTTAATATTTGGCCACTGGAACAACTGTACTGCAGTACATATGCATTCATCCAGATCTTATACTCGCAAAACTGAATGCACTACACGGTATTGAACATTACAGTAGCAATGCAGTATGTTTAGCCATGAAAATACATTTGCATTGTTATTAGTTATTTGTTGTGTTAGGAATATGTTGTGTGTGGTTCATCTGGCTTTGCTGTTTGTTTGTGTGTGTGTGTGTGTGTGTGTGTGTGTTTATATATAACGTTTACAATTCTATCTCCCTGTCTCTCCAAAGACCAGTTCTCTAGATATAATGGGACGCCACTTCGGGAACCTTGCCAGGATTAGGCATGTAATCACCTACAGTATCTCCCCCTTTGAGCAGAAGGCATTCCCTAACTACTTTTCCAAGGGTATCCCAAATGTCTGGAGACGATTTAGAGCATCTGTGTTCAAAGTTGCACCACGTAAGTAACAATGTCTCAGGCCTTAAACTATGTTGTGATTCGTCACTATTCACCAATAGTGTCAAATATTTAACCTCCCCCCCCTTTTTTTTAAAGCTATGATTGTGATGTACCTCACATACACCTGGGGAAACAATGTCCACGAACAAGGCAAAAGAAAGAACATCGCAGATTATGAGGAGGAGGAGTGACATCTCCTTGAGGACCCTGTCTGTTCAACCTGTCCTTTTTTTCTGTACGATTACCCAATAAAGATATTTATTAAAAAAAAAAAAAGAGTCCTGTGTATGGATAATTGTTTATGTCGATTTATAATGGTTATGTAGATTACACATGGCATGTGTTGCAGTCTTGTGTTTTTTTTGTTCTCAAATAAACTGTAATGAATTAAAAATCAGTTTGGCTGGTCTAACTATACGTATTCCATCCTAGAAGGAATAGATAAGTGGCAGCTGCTGTTAAGTGTGCCTGAAGCCGTAAACTAGTAGTACTGAACATTCCCTGGGAGGGATATTGGTATATGGAGTCAAATTGGTAACCAGTCTGCTTCCGCCATGTAAAAGATAATGCTGCCGCTACTCACAGCAGTATATTTTCGTAGCATTTCCTTGAAATGGTTACTGGTTACACTGAAGCATTGTACGTGGTCTTTTTCATAGCCATCCCACCTGTTCATGACGAACCGTAGTTCGATTCAGTGGTAGATGTAAACTGTATGAATTAGCCTTCGTCATAATCTCAAAGCAAATATATTGGATAGGGCTTCACGTTATCCCTGTCTTATCAAAGGTTGATGTCTAAACTGCTCCAGGAAAGACTTTTATTTTGATTGACGGAGAAAGTACTCGAATTTTCGTGATGTTTCCAAACCGGAAATTGTGTGCTCTGTCACGCTGTCTTCAATGAGAAACCGGTGAGCTTGACACAAAGCTAACTGGCTGCCTTATGCAGTTTCAAGGGATAATGAATTAACAATCCAGCCACTAAATTAATTCCAAATAAGCAGAGATTTGGGTTTGTACTGTTTACAGTGTCCTGAGTATAGAAACTTCTGTAAGTAACGCTACAAAGTAAGATAACATGTCTGTGGTGGGATTCGACGTTGGTTTTTTGAATTGCTATATTGCAGTAGCCCGAGCTGGGGGAATTGAGACGATAGCTAACGAATATAGCGACCGATGTACTCCGTAAGTATATTTTTAAACAAATAATTTACATTTCAGTGGTATGTGAAGGTGTGTTCAAGAATCAATCGTTTGATTTTTCAGACTTTTTTTTCACCAAATGTTTTCTTAAAGCCTAACAGAATAGCTATTTGACTAGCATGTAGCTTAGCCTGCTTGCTCATAGGTTGAGCAACATTGTTCGAGAATGTTGTAAGATGGCTAATTTAAGATATCTGGCCACTGCTAACTTTCACTGTGGTGAGATGTCTGTGTCTTTCGATCTGTATGTTACGTTAACATTACAATCAGGTCATTAAATAAGGAAATATTTAGCAGTGGACATAAAGGTGTAATGTTACGGCAAGTGGCTGGGAGTGCCTCTCAATAAGGGCGCCTAGGGATGTCAAATCATTTTAGCAAGGTTGGCACGCTATGGACATAGCTGTCATGTTACATCAAGTAACTGAATACCATTACGATTGATTGTGTATTTTGTGTATTTCAGAGCATGTGTTTCCTTTGGTCCACGAAATCGCTCCATCGGTGCTGCCGCAAAAAGCCAGGTGGGATATTCTGATAAATTTGGTCGAACAATAACATAACGTTGATGTATATCACTAGGTCACTCTTGTAAAATGATTTTGGAATTAAATAAGCTTATTTATCGCTTTACCAGTTAATTGTATATACTGGGGAAGGGACGATGTGTTAATATTAAAAAAATATATTGCTCCATTTTTATGCAGATGGTTACCAACTGCAAGAACACTGTCCAAGGCTTTAAGCGGTTCCATGGCAGGGCATTTTCAGATCCATTTGTTCAGAGCATGAAATCCAGCCTGGTTTATGACATTTCCCAAATGCCAACAGGGACAACTGGCATCAAGGTACGAGTTTGTTTTTTATAAAACAGTACAACATGAGTATATTCACCTTAGTCCACATAATCAAAGGTCTGTCCGTACATGTACGGTAAAAACTGTACATAGAATCTAATCGGTCTGTTCCTCAAAGTACCACCTTTATTTGTGCAGTTGTACTTGCTGTATGTAATTCCAGGAAAGGTTCGACTATTGACGATAGTTAATTATCCTGTGGTAATTGTATTTGAGCATATTGATGCATGTGAGATGAAGCTTTGCTTTGCAGACCTGGCTGATGTGTATATTTTACTTGTTAAAGGTCAAACAAATTTCATATCCCATACCAATAAACTATGTGGTGTATATTAAAATGGAGATTTAAAGTACCCCCCTTCCAACTTAGGTGATGTACATGGAGGAGGAGAAGGTTTTCAGCATTGAACAGGTTACTGCTATGCTGTTGACTAAATTGAAAGAGACTGCTGAAAACACCCTGAAAAAGCCTGTTGCAGACTGTGTTATATCTGTAAGTGAATTATTCTTTGTTTTCCTTTGTTTCCCCCTGAACCATTTCCTTTTCTGCACTGTCTGTTTACCTAAATATGTTGTATGTAATTCTCAGGTCCCAAGTTACTACACAGATGCTGAAAGGAGATCTGTTATGGATGCTGCACAAATTGCTGGCCTGAATTGCTTACGACTCATGAGTGACACTACCGCAGGTACTGTTGGTCTTGCAAGAAGTTAGGCTGCATGCATGTAACAGGGTCTCTACGTGGTATGGAAAAGTATGGAATTTTAGTGTTTTCCAGGTTTGGAAAACTATGGAAAAAGGAAATTAGGTTATGGAGAAATATTTGTGTCTCCAGACCTTTGCCACATTGTTGTAAAATGCTGCTCAACTTTGAGAAATATAGACCAGAAATCACTATATGCTCTGACTCTGAGTGATCTTGTTGGACAGTTAATGCCATGTGGCCTCCATAAAACACAGCAGTAAAATAAAATTTTACTAAGTTTTTTAGTAAGTTTTAAATGTTTCATTAGCTTCAGTGAGCCTTTGTGACTGCATTTGCACAATATCTTCAAACATCTGTGTTTCACTCTGTCTTGGTCAACTTTTCCATGTGAGGATGTGCATGTATCAGGGTGGGGTCATATATTTTGAGCAGTGTATAGTTACAACAGTGCCATGCACTGATACAAATATCAGGCTAGCTAAATATTGTACATTTGTTTCATAATATGTCACAATATGAGTATGCGTATAAATACAACTTGAAATAGGAGAGGTTATAAACTGAATTCTCTAAAAATATGAGAATTAGAGTTTGTAAAAAGTCTGGAATTTTACGTTTTAAAATGTGAAGGAACCCTAATGTAGGTTGCCGCTAATGCTTGTTGGTGTATTTCTTTTTTTTTTGTATTTTTTTTTCCAGGGAAATGTGTTTTATTGATAATATGTGCTAATTGTGAAAACATCAACAGATCTTGTTGAAGAGAAAATGCTCACTGCATTGCTTTGTGTTGCAGTTTCACTGGCGTATGGTATTTATAAGCAGGACCTGCCTAACCCGGAGGAGAAGCCCAGGACTGTGGTGTTTGTGGACCTAGGACACTCTGGCTTCCAGGTGTCTGTGTGTGCTTTCAACAAAGGCAAGCTGAAGGTATATGCCCTTGTCAAACTTTGACAAGTCCTTGACACAACTATATATGCAGAGTCAAACCAAGAAAGGAATAATTATTGTAAAGAGGTGTAACCAGCCAGGTTTTCATGTGATCGGGTAATATGCCTTATTAGTGCAGATCATAATCAATGTTGCACAATATCAACACTAGACATAGTGAACACAATTCATTGTGTTTCAAGGATGCATATATGCTGCCAATGGTAGTGCATTTAGGCCACGGTTTCAGTCATGCCCATTTAAAATGAGCAGGGACGTTGTTATCCCAGTCATTATACAGTTTCTTGCCCTGAAGAATTTCATACAAATGTTAACACAAAAGTTACATTTTTGCTGTATCCGTGGATAAAAAAAAAAGTTAAATAATTCTAACTTGATAATGCGACTTGAATCAGTCTTTAGAATGCAGCTGATATCTTTTAACTTGCCACTCAGTCTTAGTGTGATAACTGACTGATCTCTACTTGCACAATTGGCTAAATCTTTCTGAGTATAGGTTTGAGCCTGTCACATAGCTTGTTGATTGAACATGCAATGTCTTTTCCCCTCAAGGTCTTAGCAACTGCGTTCGACCCGCAGCTCGGAGGCAAGGACTTTGACGAGATGCTTGTGAGGCACTTTTGTGAGGAATTTGCTAAAAAGTACAAGCTGGACGTGAGGTCGAAGCCAAGGGCCCTGGTGCGCCTCTATCAGGAGTGTGAGAAACTGAAAAAGCTGATGAGTGCCAATTCTTCTGACCTCCCTCTCAACATTGAGTGCTTCATGAATGATATTGATGTTTCCAGCAAGTTGAACAGGCAAGCACTTTTAGTGTTACAAATAATGTTGACCAGCAGGGCAATTTTCCTTTCATCATAGGCTCAGAGTGTGACATAAAGAATGTCTGTTAATATTAAGTACAGTTTTTCCTCCAGAGTAAGCAGTGTATGTAAAGTGTGTGTGTGTGTGTGTGTATATATATATATATATATATATACTCTTTTGATCCCATCAAGGCAATTTGGTTTCCACATTTATCCCAATCATGAGAGAAACACACACAGTGAATATACCATGAAGTCAAGCACACACAAACCCAGAACAGCGGGCTGCCTGCTGAAGAGGCACTCAGGAAGCCCTGAAGAGTTAGGAGGGGTTGGTCTCAAGGGCACCTCAACCATGGATGTACTGGTCCAAAATCAAACAAGCATCCCTTCGATTTCAAGCCCAGTTCTGACTAGTAGACCATGGCGCCCCTCTTCCATTTAGTGATATAGTTTGTTGAATAAGTTGCAATTTTGTCATCATAAATCATGTGTTGTGTGCGCGTTGCAGGGGTCAGTTTGAAGAAATGTGTGCAGAATTCCTGGCTAAAGTGGAAGCTCCCCTGCAAAGTGTAATGGAGCAAGCAAGTGAGTAACGCAGGGTGCCTCTATCTGGACTATGATTGATGCTCTTGAGAATTTTTTATTTTTTTTGAGCAAGTCAGAGTGACTGACTTGTTGTGGCTTAACAAGTGTCTCAGGGGATATTGCTGTGTTGACTTTATCTGTTGCCTCTGTTGTGCCCGGGTAGACTTGAAGAATGAGGACATATATGCTGTGGAAATCGTGGGCGGAGCCTCCAGGATGCCCGCAGTCAAAGAGCGAATCAGCAAATTCTTTGGGAAGGAGCTGAGCACGACTCTAAATGCAGACGAGGCAGTTGCCAGAGGATGTGCACTACAGGTTTCTTTTCTCCCTCCCCCCCTTTTTTGCTTGCTTTCATTTTGAGCCACAACAGTTTTTTTTTTTTTTTTTTTTTAAACACAGTCCCTCATTTACACCTCTGTCTTGCAGGCTTTTATTAGATAAAGGTGGTAAGAATGTGGATTGCATGTCACATTCAGTTAAAATAGAACAGGGACTTGCATTCAAAATGTGTTAATATTTGTTAAAATCTTGAGATTGAAGCCTTTCTTTGCTGGTCTGACATGACCAATGCCACTGCCGTTTTACTATATTGCTTAAAATCTCCTTCACACCCCAAAAACATTAATCAATCAAATGCTAGAACACAAAAAATAAAAACATGTCAAGTCACCTGTGGAATGGACAGGACTGAAGACACACTATCCAATCATTTTAAGCGACCCATTGAAATGATGAATGGTGACGTGTCCATCAAATTCAACTCCACTGTCCTTTTTTTATTTTTAAAGAGTGTTCTATCTAAGTGGAAGTCCCTTTATTAACCATGTGTTTCTCTTTGCTGTCTTGCTTTTTTCAGTGCGCCATCTTATCTCCGGCTTTCAAAGTCCGTGAGTTCTCCATTACTGATGTGGTTCCATTCCCTATCTCTCTTAAATGGAACTCTGCTGCTGAGGAAGGAGTGAGGTATGTCCTACATAGATGATGCTCTAATTTTTCCACATCGCAAAGCATGGTATTGATTTATTCTTTTTCTCGTGCTCCATTTGACTGGTGCAGTGGAGTTTTGTCCTAGTTAGTGACTTGTTGCTTTTTTTTTTTTTTGCTTTTTAAAATAGTGATTGTGAAGTGTTCCCAAAGAATCACGCCGCCCCCTTCTCCAAAGTCTTGACGTTCTACCGAAAGGAGCCTTTTTCCCTTGAGGCTTACTACAACTGCCCCAAGGACTTGCCTTATCCCGACCCCACAATAGGCAAGCACAACCACAAAAAATTCAGTCTTTTGTCCTCTTATTCTCAAGTTATTTACCAGCTTTTAGCCTTTATCCATTACAGTAAACCTTTTGATTTGTTGTCACCTTAGGCCAGTATGTGATTCAGAAGGTGGTTCCTCAAGCCTCAGGTGAGAGTTCAAAGGTCAAAGTTAAAGTGCGCATGAATGTCCATGGCATCTTCAGTGTGTCCAGTGCATCATTGGTGGAGGTACAAAAGTCAGATGACAATGAGGAGCCGATGGAGACAGAACAGCCCAGTGAAAAAGAAGAAGAGGTACTGCAGTCTTGGAGTTTTAGTACAGAAATAAAATGAATGCAATTGATTTGCTTTTTTTTTTTTTTTTTTTTTCATTTTATTGTGAATTTATTTATTTTCACTCATATGTTGGATTTGGTGTCATCCGCTCCATTGTTAAGAACAAAATGCAGACTGATGCTGAGGATGCTAAAGCTCAGGGGGATGGCCAATCCGAGAATGGAGAGAAGAAGAGTGAAACAGAGGAAATGGAGGTAAGGTTCCAACAGACGGCTACAGATGATATTTGGGATCCCATGCAAGGCATGTAAATGTAATGTAAATGTAAGGCTGTAATGTTTTTCTGGTTAACAGTGTGCCATGCTAACAATTGTGCTAACTGAAGTAAATACGGGATGGGAGGGTTTGCATGTAGGCTAAATGTCAGATATAAAACAGTGGTTCCAGGTGTCATATGCTGGTCTTTATTAACACAATCATTTTTAGCACATTTCTTTTTAACATGTTAAATTGTAACAGTTCTGTTGAAATGTCTTGTTTACGTTTCTATCTTTATTCTAACTATATTTCATAACTGTTTTGCATTTTGGCTCAGACAGTACTGTAGAGCAGTGCCTGGTTATAATGTGTCAAGTGTTTGGTTGACATGGAAACGGGCACCATTTTGGGTCTCCAGTGGGACTGATTTTACACCAGTGTCCGTTACTGACATATAATGTTTGCCAACTTGTAGCCTTTCCTTCTCCCTGTTTTTGTAGACTTGTTTTATCTAAATAAATAGGCACTAATGGTGACTATTTGTTTCCCCAGACCTCGCCAGCAGAGGAGGGCAAACAGGAAAAGAAGTCTGATCAGCCACCGCAGGCCAAGAAGCCCAAAGTAAAGACAAAAATACATGAGCTTCCTATTGAGAACAGTCCACAGTGGCAGCTAGCCAATGACATGCTAAACCTCTTTGTCGAGAACGAGGTAAGATGGCCTTGTGTAATTACTGTTAATGCTAATTACACAGATTGTTAAATGCATGTCTACATTCTGAAGGCTTTGACTCCTTTGTTTTGTCTACAGGGCAAGATGATCATGCAGGACAAGCTGGAGAAGGAGAGGAACGATGCAAAGAACAGTGTGGAGGAGTATGTTTACGACATGAGGGACAAGCTTCACGGCATGTACGAGAAATTCGTCAGCGATAGTGTGAGTAAACTTTAGACACACAGTGTTTGTTTGCATGGATGTAAAACATCAGTCATTCCAGGTTTCCATGCTTTTTGCTGCTATGTTTAGAAAAAAAAAATCTTTGTGCTTTGTGTCTTACTTTGTTTCTTATATAACTGCAAATTTTTCATTTGGGAATTGCTAGTAACAGAAAAAGAAATCTTAATTTTTCCGTTGTGGGTTAACATGAGCATGTTCAACATGTTCCCACATGTGTGGTGCTGATATTGCATGACATGCTCTGCATGTGTGCATTTGACCTTAATAATATTGCCACAAAATTGATTTATTTTCATTTTGACTGTCCGATCACCGGACCGGTCATGGACTATCATGTGAATGACAGCTGATTCTGGTTGCCAGTGCAGTCTTGTTTATATCAGGTGCCTTTGTCTGGTTTAAATGATAGCCTGGGGTACTTCCAAGTCTGAGAGTGCTGTCAGTATAAAGCAGATTTGGTATTAATTTGGATTAAACAATGCCTAAATTATCAAATTCTTTCTTCTTTCAATAGGTTTGGTCATCAGGACTAGGGTTGAAAGTACTTCAGGCCATTGCTCAAAATCCTACAAGATGAGGGCAGTTAGCATGTTATGAATTCTACTTAAAGATAAAGTCAGCTAGTTTTTATAATTCTTTGCAGAAATCTTTTATTACACTAGGCACTAGCAGCTATGTAAGGTTCCACACCAGAACATCTACAATGTGATAAAGGCCCAGCCATTTCATCATTGCAATTTTGTAGGCTTTTTCAATAGAGCAGAATGTATATAGAATTTCTGATGACTTCTCACTTTAAATCCTGAGATTTTTTTATCAGACTTCTCGTCCACTGTAGAAATGCATCAAATATCTATGGTTTAAACATGAGATTGCTGCCCTTGTCCATATTGGCTGTTCAGTTTAATCATTTGAATTTTATCATCCGCCCTTGAATTTTATCATCTGTGCACCCGTATTCACCCGTGCTCACAATGCTTGTTGAAATTCAAGTACAATCCAAATAATTTGTGTTCTCATATTGTACTGCCCTGAATTGAGTGCATTAATTAATGATGTATGACTTTAATCTTAAATCTTTCAGGATCGTGATGCTTTTTCTCTGAAGCTGGAGGACACAGAGAACTGGTTGTATGAGGAGGGAGAAGACCAGCCTAAACAAGTGTACATTGACAAGTTGGCAGATCTTAAGGTAAAGCAGAAATCCCCAATTTATTTCCAACTAACCATTTCTAAACACCTCCCAAAAATGAAATCAACCTGAAAAAGTGTGCCCTTGGTGGAACTAGTGAATAGTACAATAGCCAGACTACCTTTAAAATAGTGTAAAAACTGCTGCTGCTAACATGCTAGATAGTAACAGTACTGTTATAGCTACAGGTTTCTGCTCACTGTTGGGCTGTTACTGCAACACAGCGGCATTTTAACCATTACTGATCAACCAAGACATAAGCAGCTTAACAAAACACTAGTGCAAGTGCAAAAATATAATAGTTTAACCATGTCATTAATATATAAAGAATCTCGAGTAAACCTTTTTTTTGTACTTTTTTTTGTTTTGTTTTGTTTTGTTTTTTTTTTTGACAAAAATTGCCATGTGTATGTGGAGGAGATAATGTCAAGAATGACTGAAGTTGTGTTCTGACAAGAGGAGATGATCAACTGATGACAAACTTTATTTTTCCAGAAACTTGGTCAGCCTGTTCAAGACAGATACAACGAAGCCGAGATGCGACCAAAAGCGTTTGAGGATCACGGAAAACAGATTCAACAGTACTTAAAGATAATTGAAGCTTATAAAACTAAGGTAAACGTTTGACACACCACTACAAAGAGTTATTCTGCTTGTTTCCAAAGTGATTTTTTTTCCCCCCCTTCATGCACATCTGTGCTGTTGCACATCTAGATTGGCCTGTTGTTGGTGTTTAATTGAATGATTATTCATGTGATTTATGATTTAATAATTATTAAGTGAAACGCAATCAAAGATTTTGGTGTATTGACCTCAAAAGGACACTGAAAACTCGCAACCATCACCAGAGTAAAATTGAATCATGTTATTCTGACTATGATGCTTTAATAGGATATATTCAAGATTTTGTTTAGAGAATAGCAGATGCACTGAAGTGTACTGTTTCATTATTGTATAAACGTCTGTATCTCTGCTACTTTGCCCTTTCAGTATTGGTTAAATAAGATAAATGCAGATGCAAGAAACCAATAGGGCTGATATTTTGAGACTTACACTGACCACAAACTGACCACATTCTTTTACTTTTTCTTTTAGGATGAGCAGTATGAGCATCTGGACGAGGCTGAAGTCCAGAAAGCAGACAAATTGGTGGGCGAGGCCATGATCTGGATGAACAGCAAAATGAACCAGCAGAGCAAACAGAGCATGTCTGCAGATCCTGCCGTCAAGGTTACAGAAATACAGTCAAAAACAAAGGTGAGGACATAAAAATGGCATTTGAGTGCATAGCTACAAGCAAGGGTTAAATTTAGACCTCTGATGGTAAACATACTAAAATAGAGCTGGGTGATATGGCAAAAAAAAAAATATCACTATATACTTTCCCATGTTATTTGATCAAATTTTATTACTAATAAGATAACCCAGTTTGAACACCAAAATAATGAACTTTGTTCAAAACATATATGTGCACCTGTTTCTAAGACTGACTTGTGATAAAGAAGAAAAATAACCAGTGTCATTTCTTCACTCTATACAGGAGCTGTATTCTTCCTGTAATTCAATTCTGACCAAACCCAAGCCAAAAGTGGAGGCACCTAAGGACGACAAGGCCCCCGAGCAGAATGGACCAGTCAATGGGCAGGGAGGCAACGACACCCAGCAGCCTGGCTCCGAAAACCCAAGCGCTGAAGGCACAGAGTCAGCAGAAAGCAAACCCGAAATGGATCTTGACTGAAGCTGGGATGCCCCCTCTTCCCTCCCTCTCTTCATGTTTCCCCAGAAACGTTGCTCTTTAGTCATTCCACCATAACCATGCTTTGGGTCGTTTTGGCAATCAGAGAATTTCTGGCCACCTGTGCATGTACTTTCTTTTCACTTGAGAAAGATGAAAGCATAATGCAATAAGCCTGGTTATTGACAAAGTGTATTCATACTGGCGTTTCTTTTGTGAGCTTAAACTGTTGAGGTCTGTGTCGAACTTTCGTTTTAATAAATATTGACCTTAAAAGATTATTTATTTTCTCGTTTATTTGTGTTAAATGTATGGTCTTGCAAACGTCTCAGTGACCGGCGTTTACTTACCGCCAATGAGAACACAAGGATCTGAATCAGCGAGTTCACTCACCTCCCTCTCTAAGTCATATGACCATTAGTTCCTGTTTTGTCCGAAAGGATCACGTTCAAAATATATGTTTATTTATTACAACTCGTAACGGCAGCGTCTTTCAGCACGTTTCAAATGTAGAATTCATTCATACAATATTAATGCGCATTGATATATATATTTCGTTTTCTATACTGTTGGACCAACGGCAACCTAGTGACCAGATAGGTCCTACCGCTTTGCACAGTGAAATGAATGGTTTGAGCTTTACGACTGGGTAAAGTCTAGGGAGAGGTTGGCTTTGGTTAAAAAAAAGTGTCTCATACGTTGCAGAAGAAGTTGTACTCCGATCTTGATCAAATTTTTGATCCACGTTAGGTAAAGAATGAAGTTGATCATCCTTGACGATTATGAACAAACCAGCGAGTGGGCTGCGAAATACATCAGAAACCGAATCTTGAAGTTTCAACCCGGTCCTGAGAAGTACTTTACATTAGGTCTTCCTACAGGTAAGGTGTCGTGCGTTTTATGAAGTTGTGCAATATACGAGATACACAATAGGTTTGTGTAGGTTACTAATATTTGAAGGAGTTTCTGACAGTCTGAAATCTGTTTTAGGAAGCACGCCTTTGGGATGTTACAAGAAACTAATTGACTTCTACAAAAAAGGGGAGATTTCTTTCCAATATGTCAAAACATTCAATATGGATGAGTATGTAGGCCTCCCGAGAGACCATCCAGAGAGCTATCACTCCTTTATGTGGAATAATTTCTTTAAGCACATTGACATAAGAGCTGAGAATGCCCATATCCTGGATGGCAATGCACCAGATTTACAGAAGGAGTGCCAGGACTTTGAGGATAAGATCAAAGCTGCTGGAGGAATTGATCTCTTTGTTGGGGGTGAGAAGTAAATAACTGATCAGACATCTATGGTTCTCACTTTTATGGGGCATAATATATGCTTTAATATTTTAATAGGTTACATGGAACTAGTCTGTCTGTTATAACGCTTCTTGCACACTTCTTAAGTAGCCTACGTGGGCATGGGTGAAACAAACAAAGTCATAAAAATTTAATCATCTTTAGGGATTGGACCTGATGGCCACATTGCTTTCAATGAGCCTGGCTCCAGTCTTGTCTCCAGAACAAGAGTAAAAACCCTGGCAATGGATACCATCCTTGCTAATGCCAGATTCTTTGACGGAGATCTCTCGAAAGTGCCCACTATGGCGCTCACTGTGGGTGTGGGGACGGTCATGGATGCATCTGAGGTCTGTGAACTCTGCTGGGTTTTCTTTCTCTTTCTCTCTCTCTCTATAGAATGCATTACTGTATATAGCAAATTGATTTTGGTCCATTCCACAACTTTCAAAGAGAGTTTTAAAATAAACCAAAATGTTGCTGGAAGATGGAATGGAATGAAGGAGAAAAATAGAAAGTGGCACCTTAATTGAAAACAAAATGGTTAACATCAACCCAAAGAAATTAAGATTAGGCTATCAAACAAGGCTATTTTTCAACCTTGCAGCGCAACTTGATTTGATTATTATGCCGGATCACTTTGTATTTTAAGGTCATGATCCTCATAACAGGGGCACATAAAGCATTTGCCCTGTACAAAGCCATAGAGGAGGGGGTGAACCACATGTGGACAGTCTCTGCATTCCAGCAACACCCGTCAACTATCTTTGTGTGTGATGAAGATGCTACCCAAGAGCTACGAGTCAAAACGGTGAAATACTTCAAAGGTAATACAACTGTGATAGGCTAGAGCAGACTTGGGCATTCTATAGCCCTGGGGCCACATGCAGCCCTTTGGGCATCCCTGTCCGGCCCGGAGTATGTCAAACATAAACACAAATGAAGTGAAATGAAGTGTTTATGCTGGGTATACAATACAGTTGTCCCCGTATTTTGAAAACTCATTATTTATATATGGATGCTCGCACCTGTGCCTGTCTGTACAGCAACTGGTGATTATTTTCCTGTTCTTACACACAAATTTACACAAATATTTACAGAATAGTCTTATGCTCCTGATTACCAGAAGCAGCTATCACTGTATTATTTACTGATATTTCACAATTGGAGAAAATGAATATTGAGCAGAATTTAGTTATCGTTGGTTCGGCCCCAAAACACAGCTTAGATTTTTCATGTGACCCCCAGTAGAAATTAATTGCCCACCTCTGGGCTAGAGCATATCCTTGGTAATGGTAATTACCTCACACAGAACAGGTCATAAATTATATACAGTATGTGTATCTTATTCTTACATTATTTTGTCTAAATTAATTTACTTAAAAATAATTTGCTTCAATTAAGTGTGCTTTGTTTTGTATAGATATGTAATGATCATTATTTCTGTGTGTGTGTGTGTGTGTGTGTGTGTGTGTGTGTGTGTGTGTATGTTTTCAGGGATGATGCATGTACACAATAAGCTTGTGGAGCAATAACCTGCTGGAACCTGTCTGAAAAAGATATTACCTTTTTAGCTGAGATGTCTTGAGTGTTCTTTTGTGAATGTCATGCCTGCATACACATGTTCAGTATGGTTCTTTTCCTCTTACAATGCATTTACATGCATACCTGTGAACTGTGGCCTTACTCTTATTTTCATACTTTTCTATGTTTCATAAATACACTCAATAAAGAGCTTTGGCATAACTGAAATTACAAAACGGATTAGGAGTCATTCTTAGTTGTACAGGGTGTAGATAGGCTATTAAGTAACACCCACTGCTTCATAGAACTATGTAGGCCAGCCAGTCTGTAATGTAACATGAACGGCGACAACGTCTATGATCGTACGTAACAGAATCAACAGCAACTTCCTGAAAGGGTGGAGTAGGAGAACAAGGAAGACGTCAGATTGTGGATTATCCGTTGATCCAATTTAACCGTTTTGACAGTACATATCAAATTGGAAACCTAACTTTAAGTGATATAGCAAGGTCTCAAGAATGACCGACCAACGGAGTGGCTATCAGCAGGTATGGAAATAACGTTATTCGACACGCTCTTGGAAACTTGTTCGCAATGGCTTTTACTTTCAATATTGCGTTATTGTTAGCTGCTTGCTAGGTGAATTGTTTAGCTAAATTATCCGACGTTACAGGCAGAATAATACACTGGTTCCTATCTATCTGGCTTTTTTTGGATTATTTAAAAATTGTGTGGTACTCTTGGAGTCTGGGTTCACCAAACGAAGTCAAACATTTCTAAATGTGTATATGAGGACGATGGTTTTTGTTAGCGTAGAACCAGTAGCTACTGTGCTACCTGCTAGGCTGGGAGAGACTGCTCATAACAAGATTCCTCATGGCGTTGCAGATAGATCAGTAGCCTAGTGCTTAGAAACCGTACCTTTTCAGTCCTTGGTATTACTATGTCTATAGACTGTCAAGTCAATGTAGCAGATACCCTAGTAAAATTTGACCTGTTTTTTTTTTTTTTTTTTTTTTTTTGTATGAGCAAGAATTCAGACGTGTACTAACTAAACCCCAGTTTGTAACAGTGCAACATGCTTTAGGTTACTTTGTAACATAAATCGCATTATAACATTGCTTCTTGCTTTATAATAGCTCACCAATGAGGAGGAGGTTGTCGAATTGTCTCAAGAAGCACCTGGTGCCCCTCCACCATACAACAGCATTGCAGCTGACGGTGCAGGTAACGTTAATACTATTACTAATAGTTTGCGTTCTCAGTCTGGAATGAGATTGAGTACACATTCGTCTTGGTTATTTAGAATGAATGTGTGGGTATTCCCTGTTTTGTTACCATTGCTGTTTAATTTTTTTAATAAGCAACCGCTTACATGCCTCCCACAGGCTTTCCATCATAGAAGTGGTTAGAAATGTGTAGTTTAAGGATTTGAGAACCAATGAAATCGAAGTGATGCTTTTCGCCTATATAAGTGATGCTTTTTTTCAAGCAATTTCTCAGTAGTATCTCAACTTGGTAATCATTATTTTTATGTGTCCAAACAGTTGTAAGACAATGACAAGATCCCATGGATACACTGATGGTCCTAGTGTAAAATAAGTCTTTTGCTGGCAACCACTGTATTTCCCCTTAATTGAGCCAAACTTTTAGCCAAATGTAGCCTCTGCTCACCTTTCTTTTTGTAAGCCTCATTTGATGTTGCATGCGTATTGCATTTGATCGCTTTTAGCTGGACAAGAACAGTTAGATGTCTGTGTCCTTTGGCAGCTAATTTCACCTACAAGGAGGACAGAGCTTACCCCAACCCGCCTTCATACAATGTTGCCACATCATTGCCCTCCTACGACGAAGCTGAGAGGACTAAAGCTGAAGCGACTCTGCCTCTCGTCGCTGGAAGGGTATGGATGTCCCAGCTTGGTGTTTATTTAGCACAAACTTGCTTCTGTGTCCTTGTGCACTTTAAAGAGCATAGCAATCATGTTTCACAATTACTTGACAGTTTCATTTACTTCATATCTATTGTGAAACTAAAGTAACAATATAACCTTTTTTTTAGGAGGAGGATTTCATAGCCAGGGACGACTTTGATGATGCAGACCAATTGAGGATTGGAAATGATGGCATATTCATGCTGACATTCTTCAGTAAGGCCAATTTATGTGTGTGTGACTTGGTTGTAGACATTGCTGCTACTCATTTTGTGACTTGTGTACAATAAATACTGGATATCTGTTGCTGACAGTGATGTGGGTGACTTTGAATAGAACATACAGTATGTGATTTTCATGTACCCAGTCACACCTACCTTCACAAATCTCTGCTTTACCTCCATTGTCTAGTGGCATTCCTCTTCAACTGGATTGGCTTTTTCTTGTCTTTCTGTCTGACCACCTCGGCTGCCGGTCGCTATGGTGCCATCTCTGGCTTCGGACTCTCCCTGGTCAAGTGGATTCTAATCGTCAGAGTAAGGAATTTTCTTGTCTTGGTTGCCATGGTAACTTCTTGAGACATCAGGCCATTTCTCAATGTCAGTGATTTCTTTGTACCAGCAGACTAATTATTAGACTATTTAAAAAGAAAGCAAGGTATACAAACTCTCTATTACACAATCTACATCACAGCCCAGATTAAAAATGAATTAATATGATTTTGGTGATCTGTTTTCACAGTTTTCTACCTACTTCCCTGGCTATTTTGATGGCCAGTATTGGTTGTGGTGGGTGTTTCTTGGGTTGGGTAAGTATCAGGCAACGTCCACACAAGTGCTTTTTTTAATCCTCATATTTGTGTTTGCCCATCTCATCTATGTCATTGATGATCAGATTACAGATGTTGATTTCAAGACCTTGATTTATCAAATTGCATCGATTTCTATGATGAAAACTTGCTTATGCAATTCCAAAGGTGGCAAAATATGTTTTAATTCATTATTATTTTTAAAGCATATGGATTTGTAGTATCAGAGGCAGAGTAGCCTACAGAGAACCCTCCACAGAAATAGATTGAAGAACCCATTCTGGACCGAGATACTTCCTGCTGTTAGGGTTTTCAAGATTATGTTTATTTTCAATTCCTTTTGTTTTTATTTTTCTGTGTGTTAACTCAGTTTGTGTGGTTGTTGCTTCAGGGTTCCTGCTCTTCTTCAGAGGATTCATAAATTACTCCAAAGTGCGCAAAATGACTGACTCTTCATTTTCGACTCTCCCACGAACCAGAGTACTCTTCATTTACTGAAGGTAAATCCACAGGTACACTATAATGGGCTTCAGGGAATTTACTGTCATTTAGTCCACACTAAGCAATGTTCTCAGACAGCAATTACAGTAAATTCATGTTTAGCCAGAATGCTTATATTTAATGGGTAATAAGAGAGTTAACAAATACAAACAAGACACACAAAACAAGAACACTAAACAGCACATCTCCTTCAAAGGTCGTCTCAGAAATCATTTTCAAATCTTCAGAAGCTCACACGTCAAAGAGAGGAGGAGAATGAAAACCAATGTACCATTCAGAGATTAATGATTGATTTCTTTGTTTCTTTGTGCACATTCTTACTAATGGACTCTGATAGTTCTGTAACCTTTTACTCATGAGTGGATAATGTCAAGTGCTATTTTCAATTTACTCTGTGATGCCTTATGTATCATTTGCTGATAGTCATTAATTAGCACAAGGCAAACTGCTAGACTGAACAATAAGTTCTGCTTTTAGCCAACAGAGGGCAGACTTGTGAAACTTCTATGAGGATTACATTATTTTTTCAAAAGGTAAAAGAAATTCCTGGGGTTGCCTTCAGTCGTTATTTTCCTTGGCAAGATTCTTTTTTGATGAGAAATATCCCTGGAATATTAGTGGTGAGGATTTATCTATATGCTTCTCCATAATTATGCTTAAGGAAGAATTCTCAGTTTCCCTTCATGTAATCTTGTGCTTATGGTACACCTAAATTACCTTCGGAAGGAAAGGTGAGGGACAAGCTACAGCAAGTGACAACAAGCAGTCATCTTGGCAATAGTCAGTGTCACCCATTCCTTTCATTATAAGTGCGAGGACAAAGTCTGAAGGCAGCCCTGGCTCTCCATTCCATGTCAATGTTTAGTTTCTGTATATGAATGAAAACCTTGACTTTATAAAGGTTGGGGACTTGTTTGTTTTTACTTTGTAAGTAAGTATGTAAACTATAGTATACCATTACATTTAGTGTTTGCTATAAAAAAAAGAGAATGGCTTCTATTGTATGCGGTGATCCAAATGGTACTGTAGACGTGCATTATTTTAAGAAAATCACAGTTGTAATCTAGAGCATACCCAAGCATTATGATACATGTACACAGTGCTTTTTTAATAATTGGGCCCATATTCTCAAAGACTACTCTATAATCACTCTAAAAAGGGTTTTCTCCTTTTTAACTACAAAGAAGTTTAGACCAGAAGAACTGACAACCACTAGGAAAAGAGCGAAGAACTAAGAGCTTCTTTGCTATGCCTGACATTATCTGTTATGCACTAGCTTTTTTGCTGTTATCTGTGATGAATGACAGATTAGGAGATAACCCCTTTAGACTTGAGTATTACATTTAGTGGGGGAAAGAGAAAATTAGTTCTACAATTTAAATTGGCGAATTGATTATTTTGAGTTTTTTTTTTCCCCCTAGTTTTTTTTTCTTACCAATCTTCCACCAAACCTCTTGAGCTATTCAAGATTCTTTGAGAATAAGGGCCCTGGTCATATCCAGTCAAGTCACACAAAAACACACACACTGATCACAAACTGAGTTTTCTTATTCAGCAGATAACTGTGTTGCTTTATGACATGTTTTTTCTGATTTTATCAAAAGTATAATATCCATTAACACTGCCCTTAGATGGGTGGTCCTACATGGAATTTTTGCAATTTTGTGTCTAGTAAAATAAATGTCACTTCAGTTGCAAACAGGTATGACTTAGTTTGCTCATTTTCAACATCTTATCATTTAAAACTTAAGGTCTTCATGAGAAATGTGCAAATATAATTCTGGAGTGTATCTGCAACATTACTCGTGTTCATGTACATCATACTAGTATACTGCATAGAAACAAATGATTCTGTAACATTACAGGTCTACCTGCTATACAGCATAAAATAATGTATTAATTCATTGTAGTATTTGTGTGTTCTTCCAAATATAGCAGCAGAAAAATACTGAGGCAGATGTTTCTAATTGATAAGCACTTTTGTTAGTCAGGAGTTAATGATCAAATAACCTAAAAAATCATAGTGCAAATGTACAAAATAAAATACGTTAATAATAAAGATCATTTACAAACACCAGGTAAAACTATTACATGTGAATAAGGCTTATTTCAGTGATTTTGCATTTTAGTTCAGATATTTAACTTACGAGGTAAATCTACACACAGCCTACTGTTTTATAGAGTTAGTGGCTATACAGGCAGGGGTTTATTATATAGAATAGGTTTATATATAGATGATAGAAATCTTTTGCCAATAGAGGTAATGGTCTAGAGTTAGCAGCAGCTATTTTAATAGTCACAGTTTTTTCCTCACTTAAAGCTTCGTTTTGTGCCTTTCTTGGTGGTTAATCGACCCTCCGTGGGAGGAAGAATATAGCTTTCTGACCAGTGTGGGTTCGCGAACCCAATTTGGTCTTCCCATTCTTCTTAATTCCAACATACCACCCAGTGTACTGCTGCGATTGGTAGGTATTGTAATAATTCTCCTCCAATTTCTCCAAGAAGTAGCACTCATCTGTTGCAGAGGCCTTGGACAGAATGTAGAGAGAAAGATCCATTGGATGTTGGGATGTGGACATTAGGCACAAGTGATTGATGAATGGTACTTACCGATCCAATCAGCCTTCCATCTCTACCCATTGAGAGGTACTGCTCAGCATCCACACCTTTGATGACCACAACTCCAGGGCTGACGGCCTTTACTTCCAGCATACCTGAAACATTATGACCGAAAAACAAAGTAATGAAGGAATTCAGTGGATAAGCCTGGCTTAACTATTATCGCCCTTTTATGCCTTGATGGCTTTACTAACAGGCCTTGCAAAGTTTACCATAAAAGCGCATATCAGTTTAACCAAAAGCTACGCTATGACCCAAGTGGCCTGGCAAAGTAATGCAGCAGCCAATAAAATAGCCAGTAGAGGTGGTCGCGCACAAACGCTAACAGGCTAGTCGTTTATCCGTAGTCAATTTTAAAACGGAAGTTTAACATGCCGTATTAACGGGTTAACATAAATCGGCTAAATCAACGCTCTGACGAGCACAATGGGCTTTAGCTGTTTTTTTCCTGCTTTAACCTTACTGTATTGATCATTTTCATTTCTGCTGCCCTCAATAGTTCCATCCTCCAGAATCCGAAGGTGATACCCGCCATTCAAGCAATACAAGCGAGTGGGCATTTTGTAAACTACACTTTTATGCCGAAATTCAACGTGTCGAGAACACTTCGAGGTCGCTCTCCGATGTGTCAGAATTCTCTAAAAGCTATCCCAAATTGCTCTCCCGCCACTGTACCCTAATCGATTGAACTAAAGCGTAACGGAGATGGTGAACAGAAAAGCCTGGACTTTGTTGTGATCCGTACGCAGGACAGTGTGACGCGCATTTTCACAGCAATCCACTAGAGTGCAGGCTACATTGTTGCCACTGGAGTTTTTTCAGCAACGAGTAAGGTGCTGGGGAGGGCAGGTCCCAGCTGTGAGGGGTCAGCAATTCATGAATATACAGACGCTTTTGCAAAAATGTAGAATATCATGGAAAAGTTTATTTCCATAAATACATTGCAAACTAAAACTTGAAATTATTAAATAATAATGACAATTTCGGGGTGTCTACTTTCTGTTTGTTTTTAACAGTTAATGGATATAGTGGTTGTAGTAAATTCCATCACAGAGTGAAGACAAGAGAGTGTGAGTGTATGTGTGTGTGATATGAGTAATCAACCCCACATCACATGAGAATCTGTAGCATCAGAGAAGTCAAGTTAAAGGACTGTGGACTCATCATTCACAGCATGTGGTGCAGATGGGGTATGCTGTGTCGAAAGCCGTGCATACATGGAATTTATACTGTCTGACAAAATATAAGTGCTTTGGCCAAATCCACAATAAGAATTGGGGTATGACTTCTTTCCAGGAGTACACTCTGGCAAAGTGCAAAGCAACACAGTACGCAATGCACGCAGAGCTCAGAACTGGAAGCAGAGGAGGCAACAGCAAACAGAAGATAAGCACACCACACATGTTTTGTCATCAGCAGCAGGGACAGGAAAGTGGGGAAGACGGTGCAGTATTGTTCTTTGAACCTTGTAAGTGGGCAATATCATAAGAAAAACACAGCTAACCGTGTCCAGCACAATCAGTTAGGGGAGTGGTTACGCTTGCCAGCGTATCCCGGGGCTTCTTTCTTGACCGTTGAATGTTTGCGTTCAGCAGGAGTCAGTCTTCGAAGTAAACGCAACAATGTGCACAGCTGGGCTGGATCTGAGAGGGAGCAGCAGCAAGGCTGGGCTCTCTCCACAAGCAGCCCTTTCACAGTCTCAAAGCTTCAGACCAGGTCAACTCACTGTCTTCACAATTGCAGCGTTGCAGAGGCTCCACAACAGTAGAAGGTTAGGGATGATCTTCTTGTACCGTTCAATTTTATTCTATTTTATTTATACAGTGCATTATACAAAAGTCATGTCTCGTAATGCTTTACAGAACAGTAACAGGGGCAAGGAAGAACTCCCTTATTTGAAATCTGTTGTTGTCAAGAAAGAAACCATGGGCAAATCCATGGCAATTTAGTTGCTCAGATGACAATTAGTCCATGGTGTTGATATAACATCATAATTCCATAATGATCCAAGATATGGTCCCACATCATTAAGAGCCGTCAAGCCAGATTGCCAGGTTCTGGGCAGTATGCGACTGACATGATGCTTGCTTGAGTGAGATAAATCATAGGAAGCATTGTAGCGTAACATAACTTTCCAGCATCACCAGGACCTAAAGCATGTAGGACAGCAGAAAAAAAAATTACCTGTTGATACTTTTTCCAGGGCACTTAATTAGTGCTGGGGACAGCAGCTGTGATAAAGAAGATTTGATGGGTAAATGCTCCAGTGATGCTCCACTGTATCATAATGTAGAAAAAATAATAAAGGAATATTGTGAAATGCCTCGATTATTTGAAACAGTTGTTTGAGACATGTTCGCTACTGTTTACAATTGCCCCATTGCTGCATTTCTCTACGTCCAGGAGTCTCTGGCACAAATGAGACAACCATTGCCCAGTCCAATGGCATAGCTTATGGTTCTCTGCAGTGGTTTTTCAGAACGTCCATGTTCTTTCTGATCCATTCTTTACAGTCTTTGCTTTGTTCTATGTCATAAAAGCATTATACTTTAATTATACATTATACATTATACAACATTAATTGGAACCTACCCCATCATTCTCAGCCTTCTATTCTTGATTTATACATTCTGAATCAAGTGTAACCTAATTTTTGCCAACAACACACAGATATAAATTAATATGTACTGTACGCTAGAACAGATAACAACCCCAAACTGTTTAAGTTTTTGTCTATGTCATCTTCATGGACAGTCATATTTGCATTATAAACACTTATTCAATACATCTGTTGTAGTAAGGGGACTGATAAAAGGGAAAAATGGTGGTGCATGCCAAATTCTTTAAAGGCTGGGGGTCATTGTAAACACCACATACATACAATACATGCAATAATGAAATAATTACTGAAATAGGCTAATGTTTGTTTAGTAAAATTTAGTATTTAGTAAATTTAGTAAAACTTTCCTCAATTTAGAACAGGGGTGTCAAACTCATTTTTACAGCAGACCATTAGGATTTTTTTCAGAGGGTCACAATAGCTTATCTATGCATGACCACAAACAGTCTGGTAACAAAAATGCCTGCTTCCTTCGGTTTCTGGCTAATGTGTTCTAACTCCCTCATACTTAATTGGTCCTCCATTCCTGATGGCACATCTGATGTATGCCATAGTTTAGTCAGTTAATTTTAACAGTGAAATGATGAGCATATGGAGCTGCCAATTGTGTTGCACAAACACGATACGATTTTCTTGTGTATGGTGAAAACAATTTTTAGGCAGCCCACATGTACAATTATTTTTCAATTAGGCTGCATGAACCATCTAGCCCTTATTCTTGACACCCCTGACCAAGAGCATT
Source organism: Limnothrissa miodon (assembly GCA_017657215.1). Lineage (NCBI taxonomy): Eukaryota > Metazoa > Chordata > Actinopteri > Clupeiformes > Clupeidae > Limnothrissa > Limnothrissa miodon. The sequence continues at coordinate 280,607 of JAGFZM010000152.1, read as the reverse complement.
TGACATTTCCCAAGGTTGTATGCAGTATTACAGCCCTTTTGAAAATGATGCCTATTGACATCATATAGACTAATTGATTCAAATGGCATATTCCACCAACAGATATTTCAGCTGAAATCAATATAGAGTTAATTGGTCCATGCGATCAGTAAAGGCACTTGAGTGTGTGTAGGCTTATCTGTGCGGCATGCTCAATGAGCTACACCTGTGAGACTCATAAGGGCTAATTGTAGTGGCAGGCCTATAAAAGACTGCTGTAAACCAGGAGCAGATATCAGAACTCCCCAGGAAGTGTTTGTTTTCTTACCTAGTGTGCATTAGTTGAAGCAAGATGGTGGGCATTGTGCCACTTGTGATTTTGCTCAATGTGCATGCTTTTTATGGTGAGTGGTTGTAATTGAGTAAGATTTTTTTTTCTTGCCATGACTTGCCCTCAGAAGGCTCCTCTGAAGTTGATCTTCTTTGGTTTTAGTGTTTAGTATTCCAGTTGGTGATCTGTTGTCAGATAAAGTTCAAGTCCCCAATGGTGGTAGGTCATGACATTTATTTCTTTATTGTTTTTACCTTAGTGCTGTTGTCAACTCAGAACTGTCTTGTGTATATACTTTTAACTTAAGAATTCAAATGACGATTGAGATCACTAACCTGAACCCTCTAAATGAGTCTACCATTGTTAAGGAATTTCTGTAGACTACAATGAATAAAATATTCTGAAACTCCTACCCATCTGTTAGAAGCCCCAATAACTGCTGATGTGGAGACCCTGAGTTCCCAAAATGAGACCACCACTGGTAAGGACTTCCAAAATAGAACAACTAATGTCAAGGCAATGAGTTCTGAATGCACTTTTAATTTGTCAGAAGCCCAAATAGCTGCTGATGTGGATTCTGCTGTAGATCTGACTCCCCAAAATGAGACCACCACTGGTAAGGCATTTCTATAGACTACT
>JAGFZM010000152.1:261807-279648 GCA_017657215.1 Limnothrissa miodon | reverse complement strand
GCCACTGTAGGCTTGAGTCCCCAAAATGAGACCACCACTGGTAAGGACTTTCCACAGACTACAGTGATTAAAATGTGTCAGAATGTATTCTGAACCTGCTTAAATTTCTTCTAGAATCTCCACTTGTTGCTCATGTGGAGGGCACTGTTGAGCCAAGTCGCCAAAATGATGCCATTACTAACCAAGCTGAAGGTATAAGGCTTTCTACAGATTGTAATATCTTGGCATCAGTTACGATCAATGTTAAATGATCGTAATCTGTTGCAGATGTGACGCTAGTTGCAGATGCTGTGGATGGTGAGACAACTGTCCTTGCTGGAAGCACAGGTGAGAGCTTTCCACAGATGACTGTTCATGCAGATAACTGCCCAAGCCAATACAAGTAAAGCCCCTACTGGTAACAGTTTGGCAGCCACTGTACAGTGTTATGTTGAACAATGCCATATGTGCTCTAGGTCTTGCAGATGTAGTATTTATTACCCACTTTTTGGGAACCAGTTTGCTAGTCAGTAAGGATATCGGGTATATCAGGATTGTGGATATTAATCTCACCTTATCTAACCAGTTGAGACTATGTTGATAGTATCACTTCTGAATGCTCTGTTAAAAGTGTAAATCTCTGGAATTGTCCCCTGAAGGTCTACAAACTGCTTTTTGGCAGTGCAAGTGGACACTAGTTTGATGCAAAGCCTCTTTTCCATGGTCTCTTTGTGCTAATGTACAGTTGACCTTCACTCATTCTTTTCATAGAATCCCATGGAACGGTAACTGCTGCTCTTGAATCCCCAGTGACTTTCAGTTGACCAGTGATCCAGAAGTTCCTGACTTTATTTAAAAAAAAAAAATGCAATAAAATTGATGTAACTTATATCTCTTGTGGTGTGTGGTTTTTTATTTTTTTATTTTTACCTTTTTTAAAAGTTTCTCTGTTGCATTGGTTGACCGGAATTCTAGAGTGTCTGATCAACAAAACCCACCTCCCTGGGGTCAAATTTCGCATTTTTGAATTCCTAGAATTTACTCAAATGCTTGATGTAACAAGTTCTATAAATCTATTCAAGCACTACTTGTTCAAGTTTTAGTCCTTGTAACAACACTTTACTAGCCTGGCTTGCACGATAAAGCTCATGGGAGCTTAGTCTGGCCATCCTACATTTCTTAACTTGCATCCATCAGATGCTTCTGTATACTACTTAACGAATCGTACAACCAATCAGACCACTCATTCCGATTGACTTATGCGTAAGCTCGTTTCTCATTGGTGCCCACAGATTTGGGAAAAATAATTCCTCAAATGGCAGCCGGCCAGACTTACTAGCTCGTGAAATTGAATGTAGCGTCACAGGAAGTATGGGTGGGCCCAGGCTAACACTTTACAGTAACTCCCAATATGATGGTGCTTTCCAATCAGATACTGTGTTTGGATGCCTGTCATGTTCCCAAGCAACACTGGGATGATGTGATCACAAATCCTTACGCTTCACTGCCTTGAGATTGCCCTTATGTACTTTTTGTGCACCTCCAGTGTTTTTTTAAAAAAAAAAATCTTGAATAAATTTAACTGACGAGGCACTAGTCTTCCACCTTGGCCCTTCTGATAGATTTGCTCTCGAAGTACCCCAGCTTAAAGTGTAAAACCAGGGAAAACCCTGATGCTCCATGCAGCAGGCCCAGCATCTCATTACTGTGAGGGAGTACAGTCTTGGTGGGCTCCTGCAGGTGAACACACAGCCTAATGTCTGGTTTCTTTTCTATGACTGCAATGAGGGAGGCACTGGGAAAAGCATCTATCCTCTCCATCACACCTGCAAGAGGAGGAGCATAGTTTGTGATGTGCAGACTTGACGGTCTGAGATTCCTTTACTTTATCCACAAAACCTTTTGCACAGCCAAAAGTATTGTGGACAGAGTAACAGTAAGGCTGTCATAGTAGTAGGTTGGACAGTAGATCCCTTCCAGAACAGACTTGGGCCATTGATCAAGTTTATGCCAAGCAGGGCAGTGCCAGATTCCTCGATGGAGAGGGAGGTTTGACGTGTAGCCTTATTCCAGGACAAAGTAATAGGAAGACAACCAGTGACTGGAAAACGGGCACCAGAGTAGGTCACTGACTAGTGGATAGCAAATGATCTCGTTAAGGCATGTCAGTTTTGTGCACAAAACACACTGGAGCAGAATGGGGTGAGGTATAAAATAAATAATGACTGGTAGCAGCCACATGCAACGTCACATTCTACGGCATTTCATTAGATATTAACGGTGAACGTCAGGGTGTGTTTGCCAACATTAAATGCTTGCAGTAGAATGAATGGAGAATGTTTTACAAATTCTGGAAAAAAAAACATTGAAGCAGACACGGTCGTAGTTGGTAAGAGAATTTGTACTGGACTGCTCCATAGAAAACTGGACAGCTGCAAGTTATATGAAACAACATAGGCATGGTGGCCTCTCCCTTTATCAAAGTATTTGAATGTAATCAAAACATTGCACTGCACATGTTTGCAGGTAGGGGTGATTGCAAGTAGGGATCAGGGTAAATGTAATTCCTATGGATAAATCTTAGATGAAATGAAGGATGAATTCTGCACAAGTTTTTATAAGACATCCCTGTTCTTGAATAGTGTCATATAAACATGAAAAAGCCCATTTTATTGTTGGCTTTATCTGCACGTTGAAGAAGTTACTATATTGTCTACATGTTACTTATTATTTTATTACTTGTTACACCTTAATTTACTATTGTTCACCTTTAAAGACAGAAAGAGCAGGCATGGAGTGAGAGCACGGTTTGATTCTGACATATTGTTTAGTCTTAATTGGCAAACCATGGTGAATTGGTTAGTGTTGCTACTGAGGCATTAAGGAACTAAGTTATCTAGCAGCATAACTAAGTGCTAGTTTAAAAAATGATACATTACTTTGGTAGGCAAAAGTTGTTCCCAAATCTGCCTTAATTACACTGGACTGAATTTTCAGTTTTTGTTCATCAATTGTGTGATTAACCTTATGCAAATCTGACAACAGTGTTAAAACAAACATTACAATATCCTGACTGATAAACAAAGTTGTCATCCAAAACCTCATATGCAGTCTGCACATATTTACAAACAAGATCATGTACCATTAGATTTGAAAAGCACATTTATTTTTTTATGAATGATTGCTTATCATAATCGCATGGTTGTTAAGTAGCTTGTTAGGGATTTTGTGTGTGTTTACAACAGTGTTAACATCATATCGATCAGCATAAAAGTAATGTTTATCAAAAGTACCTCACAACCAAGACAGACAGCTTAACAGAGAAGTGAAGGAGTGGGAGAATCAACATGAACTACTGAGGTGGAATAATACAGATGACATAAAAAACTATTCATTTTGGACAAATCTGATGCATATTCTTTACACAGGGTAATATGTACATAGTTGAGATATACAAATACAAACAAAAACATAAAGGAGAGCCATACGAGTGACACACATTGTGACCCTTAATATATCTTTTAAGTTAATATCTGATTTTTTTGTCTTAATTTTTTTTCCCCCATTTTTTTTATAAAATAGATTTTTAACAGTGACAGGGTAGTGCAAAATTCCAAAGATTTCAATTTGGCAAGTTACTTTCATATACAGTTTCCCTTCCAATATGTGGGTGTGTTTGAGTTCTATGGTACAGTACAAGTGAAGCCATTCGCCACAGGAGGTTGAAATATTACACCCTCGTCCTCATGTGGTAAACTAGTGCGATATACATGAAGTATTCATCCTCCTGCATTCAGTTAATTTCACTATGTGCATTTCATATGGTAAAACAGCACCACTCGTGTGAGATTTATGCCAAATGTGATGCAAGATGGGAGATTACATTCATCCTCCGAAATGGTGTAACAAGAGCAAGTACTGTACATGACAAAATGGAAGAGAAGAACGCTTTTCTTTAAAGAAAAACAAACAATATATATATATATATATATATATATATATATAAATTTATATTCCAACTCAGGGAGGTTAAATAAAAAAACTCATAGCTGTTCCCTTTGAAACAAGTGACAGATATATACATACATCTGACACTTGTTTCAGAGAGAACAGTTATGAGTCTTTTTAAGACTCGATCTTCCTGAATTGGAACACTCCACTTACTTTAGAGATGTAAATGTGTTACAGATGAAGCAGACACATCTCACTACTGTGCTGTATGTGAAAGTAACTTGATGAGATAAAAAAGGTGACTACAAAGTTATATCATTTTGGAGGGACATACTTGGACCATCTATGATCCCTGGAAAATTCAACAACTAAGGGGTTACAAGGCTGGCATTTACAGCAAAGACCGTTTAGAACTTGTCAACCACTTGACAAAGTCATGCTTTCAGATATCCATTAAAAACAATGCACCAACCAGCATACCTGCAACCCAACAGTCATCAAGAAAACTAAACTGAACTTGTAAAGATGATTAATTCAACAAAATACACAAGCATGAAATGTTGGCATCTTTAACATTTTACTGATTATTAATGGATAGCTTCATGTGACATGAATGGCATAGTGTCAGATGAGAAAAATTGTGGATTGAGAGGTAAACAATGCTAGAAATTAAACAAACAGGTGAACTGTGCCATAAGTTTGAAATACCCATCTGTACAAAACAGTTACTTTAAAATGTAATTTTATACTTAGATATGTTTCGAAGCAATATACTGTACTTGCCCTCGTGTTAAAAATGAACAAGACATGCACACCAACTTCAATACAAACATGTCTTAGAAAAGCAAAAGGAAAAAAAAAAATTCACAATGTCCTTGTTCCTATTTAATTTCCTTCTTTCTTCCCATTTGCCAAAAACTGAGGATTTGTGAAAACTACAAGACCTATGTCAAATGTAAAACGGTTTTAAGAGCAATTAAAAACTAACAAAACACGACTAAACTCTCAAAGAATGAGAGAGGGGGCAGGGAGGATACAGAGATGGAGTGATGTTAACAAGAACGACGAACCAACACTACGACGACTACTACGAGAAGCCATGTTCGGACGTGACCTTTGCTACAGCCATTTTGTGCCCTGGAGAAGGGGGTTGGCAGAAAACTACAGGAACTACTACAAACGTGCGCGTCGGAACAGGTGGGGCAACAAACAAGACACGGTGTACTTTAGAATTGTGGATGGGTGTGCGCGGACTTAAGAGATTGTGTATTTTGTACGGCGAGACGGAGTGCACAAATGTTGATAACTTGCATTTCTTTTTCCCTTTCCTTTCGTTTTGGAGTATACACTTCTAACAAATGTTAAGACAAAGAACAGTTCCAGGTTGTAATCATGTCAACGGACTGAAAAAATATATACTCCACAGAAATGAATGAAATAAATGTTTGGCACACAGAGATAGGATAAATACAGGCATATTATTTTGTCTGCTATGGTAAAAATTCCCCGAGAACTGAATGACAGGAGAGGCAATCGGACCCATATCCCTCAGGAGGGGGTGGGGGGTTTAATTCAAAGGGCAAAGAGGAACGCGCAAGTCCTTTTTATTGTTATTGTTTTGTTCACTGCTAGAACAAGGGAAAAGCACCAATGGAAAAAAAGCTGGCAAGTGCACCCACACCAGCGTTTGTTTTTGGAAGGAAACACACTAAAGCTGCGGAGAAGCTGCCTGAGGTGAGATACAGATGCCTGGGTAGGGTCAGGCCCAGTAATGGGCAGGAACCACCCCAGAGTCTGCCGCTGGTTGGGAGTGTGAGTGCACAGCAAACAGGTTGTAGGTTGTGGACCTGAGTGAGTGATAAGCACACAGAGAGAGTACAGTACGGAGAGAGAGAGAGAGAGAGAGAGAGAGAGAGAGAGAGATGGGGAGAGAGAGAGAGAGAGAGAGAGAGAGAGAGAGAGAGAGAGAGAGAGAGAGAGAGAGAGAGAGAGAGAGAGAGAGAGGGGGTATTCTGCATTGAGTAACAAATTAGGGTCATTGCAAAAATTTTTTTTTTTTTTTTTAACTATTCCCTGTTTGGATCCAGAATGAAAAGATAAACATTATACTGACATAATTCTTTGTGTATGTGTATAGATATATAGATTATATAGATATACTACAGGAAAAAAATAAATCAGAGATGAGGTTTACTGTCTATATCTGAGGCATTAGTCTGACTCCCTGCTAATACTGCGTATGGTTGGAGGTGATAGCCAAGGAATCTGCATTCATGGTTTAAGTCAGGCAAACTGGGTTTCCTATGGGGCATGAAAACACAAAACAAAACAAAAAAACACAGAGAGAAAGAAGAAACTAACAAACACCACAATAAAGGGAAGACATTTAGTTGTCGACAGATTTTTTTTTTCTCCTTTTTGTTTTTTTTGCATCGCCTTGCATTATTAATATACAATTTCAAAGGTGACAATAGAGATGAAACAAATGGCTTCCTTATTTGCTAACAGCATTATACACATTAAAATTCATCCACTTTTGCCATTCTTTAAAGCCCTCAACAAAAGTGTTCCACATGTTGCATCTTTGAGAAAGTTATCGATCACAGGAGGATTATCATCATCATCATCATCATCTGCATGGTCAGTAAGGATCACTTGGATTTTTAGGTGTCTCTTGGGTACCACTGAGCTGCCAAACACCAAACGGTCAGAGGTGCGTTTCCCAAAATCGTACTGGCTAGACAGTTAGCAATTTAGTTGGTTGACAAGAAGCAACTGCATTTCGACCAACAAAGCAGCTAACTATACTAGCAGCTAAGGTTTTGGGAAATGAACCCCAGTTTGAGAAAGAGAAAAAGGGAGAGAGTGGAAATAAACGTCTGCCACTGCAGGGAAAATTATACAACTACAATCAATCAAACTTGATACGGCATTTACTATTGTGAATGCACAAGCAATTATGTTTGCAAAGGGCAAACTGAAACAAAACAAAAAACAGATTGAGGAAACCGCTGAAAATGAGACCAAGCTACAAAAAGGCACATAATATCCCTTTCTTTCAACATGTCCAGAACATGTTTGCCCATTTGTGATTCACCAAAAATCAAATTAGATCAACCGTATAGAAAACACTAAACTGCTGTAGCTGATGCTGTATGTCAGAGAGTTGGTTTAAAAACAGTGCTGTATATCCTGTGCCAAACTACTCCACAACCGTGACCGGTCCAAACCTAGACTCTTGTTCGGATTTCTGATATCAAAGTTCCATTGAGAAGAAAAATTCTCCAACAAAGATAGGTGAAAATAAGTACTATTTTGGATGGATGAGGGTAAGGGAGGCTGGTTAGGGGGAAGGGTTGTAGCTTTATGCCAGTGACAACCTGGAAAAGTATATAAATGTAAAAATGTAACCACAACATACTGATTAGCCACATCATTTCTACTATGTAATCTCAACGTTGAAAGTCATACCCCCTGAGACAGCAATTGCGGTAAGTTTGTTTTGATCCAATAGTCACAGCGTATGCCAATTCAGCCCCACTGGTTTGTCAGTACTTAAAAAAAAAAGAAGAAGAAAAAAAAAGGACACGACATCAAAAAGAACATGATTGGTTACTTAAAACAAACAAACAAACAAACAAACAAAACGTTTTTACGTTAATTTATGCTGGGAGTCTCATCCTCTCCGTACATTATTGTCTTGTCCTGTCACCAGATGGGGCTCTTTGCACTTAGCGCTTGCATACAGTCTGTGGGTCCTCTCCTCCCGCGCCCCCTTCCACCCCAGCTTGAGTCAGCTCCCTTTTTTCATGGAAGGCCCAGGGTAGGGCTGGGGCAGGGGCGGCAGGGCAGGAGCACCAGTCCCGCGTCTCGCTGTGGGTACGTTGAGCAAAGCAGAGCAGAGAGGTGGTAAATGTCTCATTAAGGCATTGCGTTCCTGCCGCAGCGGTCGGTGTGTGTGTGTTTTTGTGTGTGTGTGTGCATGTGGGTGGTGGATTGTGGGTGGGCAGTCACTTCTGGTGAAAGAGCAGTGGCTTGACGCTGCCGGCTTTGAATTTTGGTAACTGGTTGCTGATGATCTCGGCCAACATCTCGGGGAACTCCACGCTCAGGGACTTGTTGACAAAGGTGTAGAAGCAGAAGTTCAGCAGGCCGCCTACCATCTGAAGAGTAGAGAGAACACTGGGTGATGGGTTGGCCCCAACAAAACAACACCTGGTCCTGGTACATGAGACTACATTTACGGTTTGTCATTTACAGTCCTGTGATGTATTGCACATGGCTTTCAAATACAAACCCGCCAAAATCTGGCTGGCCCATAGCTAGACAAGATGACTTTGAATACAATTTTCAAGACTAGATTGTGTATCAAGTGCAGTGAATCATAAAATTTGGGCTGAATTTTAAATCAAATTGACATAAAACAAACAAGAATATGTTCAATAAATTAAACTCCTATGCTGTAGATACGGTCTGCTGTGATGTCCACAGGAACGTATTTGAGTACAACTCAAACAAATGTTCAAAATAGTTTTTTTTTTCTCCACTACAATTTTGCAAATAATCATGACCAATTACATACTTAGCGAATAGCGGTTAAAATTTTGTAGGAGTGTGGTTGTGCGTGGATATCTTCATGGGCATACCCATACATGTTTTGACCATAGGCAATGAGCCAAAGGCTGTGCACATGCCCGCTTGCTTGTCTATATGCTTAATGCCAAGTTCCATATTCACACTACTCAATTAAGAGTTTTTTTCATTAAAGAAAATTGTGGCGCTGTAACAGTATGCTGATCTTCCTTTTTTATCAGAGAGAACTAACAAATGTGATGTTATAAAACGTACTGCTCCTTGTTTTGAATGTATAGAATGTTCACATTGGTCAACTGGCATATTGTGAGATTCTCTCTCTTGGTGATGGTGATAAAAATGGGTCTTGTCCAATCAGAAACTATGTAGTTATGTAGTTCAACTAGACCTAACTGTTCTAACATCAAAATGAACATCAATCTTTTATTGTAATCTTCTGCCTAAGCTTTTGACAAAATCGAGTTTCATAACTTCGCATTTATTTATTCTTTATTTTCGATTATTTTTTTTGGTGTAGGAACCCTACATGGATATTCTGACTCCAGTAAGAGAAACAGGAGAGCAAAAGCAAGGAAGTCTCACGTCATGCATGGAATCCAGTAGCTTGGTGAGCTGGTAGAACCTCTGCCAGTTCTGGCTGGAATTCTCCTCCCGCTTCACAATGGCTTTTCCAAGCTCCTTGATGTAGGACATCCGGATCTCGTCAAACACCGCCTGGCTTTTCAGACCGTCCTTCGGCACTGAGGACAGTTTGAAAGGAAGCAAAGTACCACTTTGAAAACGGAGTCTGAACTGACTGATATGTCCATCATTTATGGGTAACAGAGCCAGAAATTGAGAAGTGCTTTTAGACATTTATAGGAAAAAAGGAATTCTATCAATAAATACTATTTTACTGACTAAACTGAGTGATTGTGCTCAATGTCAGTCAGTATGAAATATCTAAACAATGGAGTTATTGCATGCTTTCTCCTCACTGTCCTGCCACTCACCGGTGCTGAGCAGCAAGAGGACTTTCATGCACAGGTACTCCTCATTGGAAACTTGCAAACGCACAAACTCATTGGAGATCTTCAACATCTGCTCAAACTGGTCGGCCATATATGGAAGCTTCATACGTTCCCTGCAGAAATTGTGTGGGCACGCACACAGACGACAGATACACGAATACTACATTAGTTATCAAAATTAAGCAAAGGGCACATTACAACACCAATAGGTTTTAGCTGTTAGTTTTCATACATGTGTGCAGAAGCTGATAGTAAAAGTACAAGAAGCAGCACTGTTTGTATACACGTACTCATTGATAACCAGGTCTGGAGCGAAGCAGAGCATGTTGCCATTGCATTGCTGGTATGAACGCCACCCCAGACCAAACGACATAAGGAAGAGCCACGAGCACTGGAGCAGGGTCATCTGGTCGTCAAGGTGAAGATTCCGGAACCCTACATGAAAAAACAATGGAATGGTTGCAAAGCCATTGTGAGTGTCTGTTTTGCATAACTCTCATAAGTTATTGATTTCATTAGTACCATCAAACTGTAGTTTGACCAACAGATGCTGTTCATCCAAATATCATAATGACATGTGAATGTATTACATTGGCCTCCACAACTGTGTCTGTACCAGAGTCTTACAGCAAATAACATTCAAACAAGTTTAACATGTTTCGACGCTGGTACCAGTTAACATAAAAAATCACTATGGGTTTTAGAATATAATGTTCAATTCAGTATTCCTCTACGATAAGCATGGAAAAAAGAACCATTCCATTGTTACATCTAAAACTTTGCAATTCGGTTACAAATTCACCATGGCCTAGTTATGCTGCTATAGCCTAGTGCCTCCCACCGCTTCACTTCCTGTCACCAACTTCAAAGTATTTTTAGTATTTTAAGTCACTTCACTTGGTGGCTATCTTAGTAATGCCTTTGAGCAGTTATTTTGGCTGAGAAGTGCTAAACCTTAAGGGAGATAATGTCCCTATAAAATACATTATTCTGAACATGAATCTGCTGTTTCAACCCCCAAATGTTACACCCATGATTGAACTTATCTGTTTATTTTAACATTATGTCTGGTTTATTTTTCTATTACTGGATCATTTCAAAGGTTTTGAGAGCACCAGAAATGTAAAAAAAATAAAAATAAAAATAAAATGTTTGTTGTTGATTACAACTTGTGATTAGAGTTTGTGTCTGGAATTATTAATTAGCATTATAGACACAACACTTCAATCTAAAAGCCCCCTGTAGCTCTTCAGTGTGACTTCAGTGTGAGTCCAATTTGAGGACACTTCTAATTCATCCAAGATATGAGATTCATAAAAGTATTATTGAGTCAGAATACACAAAGTTTAGTGTGGATGGAAGATGAGCATGTGACCATCCTCTACACTTGTAGGAAGCAAAGTTTGCAAGCACTTAACTGTCTTTTTTGAATGAGAGAGAGAGATGGAGGAGAATCTGGAAATTACTTAGGGTCTGATTCAAACCCGACTCCCTAGGTTTACAGTATGACGCCCACTGAGCCCTCTTCGAGGGTCATTTTAACCCAACGTCTTAAATCTTAATTCAATCTCCTAAATAAAATAGTGGTACATTTTCCCCATGGTGTGAGCAGCATCAGATCTGTGGAGTGATTGCTCTGGGGTATGTACTTTGACTATATGCTGCATGCTCCACTCACTGCTCAGCCTAACAGCCCGTACCTGGCAATGCTTTAGCCCACTTGACGGCAGAGATGACCTGCCGTCCCCCGAGCCGGTTGAGCGTGGTCATGAGGCGCGTGGAGGTGTCGGGAAGCGTGCTGTCGTAGCCGGCGTAGATGGTCTCTGGTTCGATGGCTTTGAGCAGCGACAGCATGGAGGGCACCAGCTGGGGCATGGCTTTGGGCACCAGTGGCCGCGCCTCAGGCAGGACTGGCGGAGACAACTCACTCACCGCTGCTGGCTGCTGCTGCTGCTGCTGGACACCCTTTAAGCGATTTAGCTTCTTCGTCTTACGAGCTGAAAAGACACACATGTAGATGAACCTTCTTACAAATACATATTAATTTTGCTAGCTGTGCAATGAATTTTTGTTTACAATTATGTCTCTCAAAATAGAATACAAACACAGACCACAATTATTTGATCGCATTCCAATTTGCAAGTAAGCATAGACTATTAGGCTTCTATTGTGGGTTTTATCCTGAGCTGAATGATGCATATCCACACCATATGCAGAAATTACAGGACATATCTATACATTTTTGCAAGATAAACTATAAATTATTCATTAACTAGTAAAGTTAATGAATATTTGTGTTCAATACTGTTCTGTATAACTATGATCCATAACTGAACAGCCTACAGTATAGTGATTTTAATTTTTGTAATACTGCATTTCTAGGTCTTTTACTTTACTTAATAATGTTAACAAACTGTGTTCTGTACAGGCGTTGGAGCGTTCTTGGGAAAGAGTGTGGAGAACAATGTTTAAACAGACAAACCAGCCAACCGAAATAAAAACAGATAGACAAAAACTTGTGTAACTCCACATACCATAACTTGTCTTCAACAAACTGAAAGTTTTATAACTATATCTGATGATGCCTGGGATTAAATGAGAGTAACTGGTTTGGTGAATGGCCGAGGACAAAAGGAAAATATATAGACCCATAATGCGACCCATATATGCTGTGGTATGGTGCGTATGGTGAATTTTAATGAAAAATGCAATGTGCAGACATTTAGTGTCAATTCTGATTGTTAGAAATAATAATAATGCTGGAAAAGATATAATATAATACATTATACAATGACACAATCCCTGCATATTTTATCCAATAAACAAACTGCAGTACACAAAAACTTATCCCCAGTATACTAACATTGTTATTATGCAGCATGTATGATAATGCTGTATGTATGATGATGCTACCTTACAGAAAACTGCATTGCTGTATTGTACTGTATGTGCTGTACAATATCATTGATTAGGCCTATGTATTACACACGACTACTATTATAAATATGGATGATAAATCTAATAGTATTGATTTTTAATATAAAATTACTAGGCCTATATTTGAAAGCACCCTTACAAAAACAACTGTTATTTTATATTTTATAAAATCAAATTCAAACGCGTCGTCTTCAAATTCCTCATAAGACTCGGTGTCCTCATATTCTGCCATCCTTGCAAGATTTTCCAACTACAATCGCACCAAGTCCAGTCCACGACTAATGTAAATAGTTTCGTGACTAATCAGATCACGTGTACAAGACGTCTTCCGTCAACAACATTACGCGAGATTCCCATCACTGAGTAAAACCTTTTACAAGTTACGTTCATAGGCCTACAGTTTTTGGTATGGTGCTCTTCATTCTTATATAGACAGTCTCCATATATTTTCAGCTCTTCCAAGCACTTCTACAAAGTTTATTTCAAAGCTGTTTCCCTGTCGTCGGAACTCAGCAGTAGACTTATCTAGGCTTAATTTCAAGATGGCGGCGAACGTAATATTCCATGAAGGTACAGTCTGTACTTTTTAATAACTTTCAAAGTTCTCATTGTCTCGTTTTAAATGTCAGGGCCCTCAGAAGTCTACCAATGAAGTGTGGAGTTACTTTGAACCTTTTTAATGGTGTAAAAATAGCGTTTTAGCTGCCTAGGCAAAGTGATGCCCCTATAGCTAGCAGTGTAAGGCTAATGAAAGCTTCGACTAAAAACGGTTCAATGCGGAATGCTGGAGGTGAACGGAGGTGGGAATTGGATATATGTTTGTACTCGGTAACATCTTCCAGTACAGCCCAGGTCCAAACCACACCGGATTTCTCCTTTAACATTAAATAGGTAGTCTGGATATGTATTGGAGATATCAGCAATTCAGTTCGTCCAAGTCAAAATTAACATTTCAGATATCTGCAACGGTATTCTTCCTATCCACACGTGTAAAAAACTCTTCCTAGGACAAATGACGTCACTTTCCCCATTAATTTCTATTGGGTTCGTCATTATAAATATCTACAATTCAATTTCAGATATCCACAATGTGAATTACAGATATCTTCAACTAAATTATGACTATCCATAATTGCAGTTTGAGATATCTACAATTCAGTTCCGCCTAGTCAAAATTCTAGTTCAAGATATCTTCAATTCCTCCCAGTTAAAGATATCTATATTGTCCATTTTAGATATCTTAATTTAAGTTTCTACTAGTCAAAACGACATTACAGATATCTTGAACTGGAATTTTATCTAGTCAAAATTATGTTGTAGATATCTCAAACTGGAATTATGGATAGTCGTGATTTAATTGTCGATATCTATTATCAAGATAAAGATATCTTCAAATTAATTTTCATTAGATATATCTCAATTGGAGATATCTTTAACTTTCATTTTGCCTTGTCAAAATGTAATTACAGATATCTTGAAATGAAGTTTTGACTAGGCAAAATTATGTTTCAGATATCTGCAATGATGTCAGAAGAAGTCAAAGGAGGAGCTTGCAATTGGCGGGATGCTTGTATGAATGTTCGATACGATATATATTTCTCGTACAACTCTGTGAACGAAGTGAACCAAGCTCTCGTTCGCCACACCAACCTTGATTATATGCTCTTTCTATTCCATGGCATTTTCTTATGATTGGAGAACGGAGACGCTGGAGAACACCAGGAAACCAAATTGTTCACGAGTCACACCATCAAAGTCCGAGTCAAGTCTCGAGTCTTTGAGGACAATTCACCCCCCCCCCCCCCCCCCCCCCCCAAAAAAAAATACTGATTTGCATGATTGACGAGGGTCGCATTTTAATGTGTGAAAATCCGGAATTCCGGAAAAATCCGGAAGAATCACATCCCTGGGTGAAGTCGTGTCAATCTAGGTGCCACATCAGGTAGGATTGTGCGTCAGAATTTACATGAAAATTGGCCAAAAGCAGCCAGCCTGAGGGGAGATTTACCTTCCAGATTCATGCCAGCCATCAAACATTTACGGAAACGGCAAGCTGGGCAGTTCTTGCGACGGATCTTGTCTATGATGCAGTCGTTCCGTCCGGCACACAGGTAGTTGTGCTGGCCTGGGGAAAGAGAGACAATCAGATGAAAGAGTTCATCCATGACAGTTGAATTCTAATGCACCAATCACATTCTGATTCTGAGGGAAAAAACCCTGTGGGTGGGAAGAGTTATGCTTTCAGAGGTGCATGCTGCCAAGCACTTACCTTCCACAGCCCTTTTAAAGAAGACCTTGCAGCTGCCGCAGGTGAGCACGCCGTAGTGGCAGCCTGAAGCCTCGTCCGAGCACACCAGGCAGATCTTATGGGCCGGGGTGCCAGGCTTCTGCCCCGTGGGAGACGCGCTGCTGGTGGAGTCTGACCTGAGAACAGACAGAAAGAAGAGAGAGAGTCACTCATTTGATTTGAGAACAGCCAAAGGCTTCTGAGTCACTATGAAGGTACTTATTTCATGATGGTAATCCGTTACATATGCAATAAACCAAGTTTTTAATTCAACTAACTACTGGCCACTAATAAATTAGCTAAAGAACTGGCAGTGATTCAGGTAGCAGGTGACAACGCCCTAACAATAGCAGGTGACAATGCCCTTGCTAACTGGTATCAGTTGTAGGCACATAAAATTATATTTTGCTGATGACAGTATTCACAATTTGTTTTACTACATAAGGCCACACCAATAAAATTAGTTGGTTCTCGGATTTTTTCAGGAAAAATGTGGAGCGAGCGAGTGAAATAAAAATAAAAATAAAAAAATGTTCTGAAGGTAAATTAGCACATTCACAGTTAATGTTCATTAAAGACATTTACTCATGTGTTAAGGAAAAACTAAATGTGGCCTAATTTATAAACTCAACTTTCACACCTCACAGCACACTTTTTGTCATGCAGGTTTTAGGCAATGTACAAATTCATAATTCTGTCATTCTATGTTATGTAAAGGTTTGACGGTTTGTCATTTATTTAAGAGTTTGAGAATCTAAGCACCAAGCACCAAGCTGTGGAATTGAGGTATGACATATAATGTAGACTACGTCTAGGCTGCTGTAGCCTACGTTCAAACTCATTTTGTCACAGTTCATCACAGGGCATTAGAACGTCAAAATCGCATTGATTCACCAGCAATTAGTGACTAAAACTTCGTGATCAGTGTAACAGAGATGAATATTCATCAACGTGCAGTCAAGTGAATCTAGAAAAGAGACAATTTTTTTGCATGAAGAAGCGTGTGTGTGTGCGCGGCGCGAGGATGTGAGTGTGTAGGCACATGCTGTTCATTTATTTATTGATTGATTTTGATGGCGAAACACTTTGAATGGGTTTTTTTTCGCCTCTCAATCAATGAAATATCAAACTCACCTCCACAGAGTTGCACAAGCAGACTGCTCTCGGCACTGTGAGAACAAAGTTCTCACCCTCTTTAATTTCAATGCACTTGTCAAATGTTTTTCTCCTCTGATCAAATATTCTAATTATTGCTAACACTGGCCTAGCAGGATCCACCGGCTTCTTTCCTCATATCATGTCTCTTGCGCTCTGAAGTGAAAGGCGCGATTTGATTGGTTTTCGACGTCACGTGAACGCAGCATGCTTTTTTCGGTGTTTTTTTATGTTCGTGTGAGTTTTATTTTTAATTTTAGTTTTCATTTTATTTTTATTTCATTTTGCATTTTGTTCAAGCGGCGAATCCGAGAACCAACTAATTTTATTGGTGTGGCCTAAATTAATAATAAATTAATGATTCAGCAAATATTGTGTTCTGAATAACAGTCAACTAATATTGTGCTGAAAAGGGGTAAAAGGTTTTACCATAAGTATATATTTTTTTCAGAATAATTGCAGTCAAAGCTAATATAGCACAGTAAACGGCAGATCACCAAAATAACAAAATATAGACCTTATTGCCTAAACTGCTATTTTGAACATTCGTATCGCAAAATGCTATTTTAAACATTCGTCCTTTTATACAATTGGTGAATCATATTGAGATGACAGATGTTTTCCCGTCGACATTTTCTACAAACTTCTCAAAAGACTGTCCTGTTTTCCAGCAGAGGGATTTGCAAGAGTGTGTCTGGGCGGCTGCAACTGGTGGAATCCTGGTACTTGATATTTAGTCATGGGGAGCGAGAGAGAGACAGAGAGAGAGAGAGAGAGAGATGTAAAAAAGCAAGCAAGAAAGAGATGTGTGGTTTCCCACTAGTGAAAGTGGCATCTCGTCTTTCTCCGTTAGGTGTGACGAGAGCACTGACCTGTGCAGAGGTTGTGTGTATGTGTTTGCCTGTGTGTTGAGGAGCAGAGGCAGGAGTGGGAGGAGGCCGTCAGGCACGTTCCCATCCACGACCACCAGAGGGGGCCTTTGAGCCTTGCTGGCCACATGGGCTGCTCCTCCCCCCTGGCTGTGGGTGACTCTTTCCCTCTTTCCCTCTCGGTCTCCCTCCCTCCCTCCCTCCCTCCTTACTCTCTAACCCTTTTTGCTCTCTCTGCATGAAACCGCATTACGGACGCCCACACAGTTGGAGGGCATGCAGCAGAAGCCTACAACACACAGTATAGGAGCAAGGCCCATGTAGGCTGTGCAAAAATCACACACACAGCATAAACATACGCATGTATGTGTGCGTCTTCGGAGGGAAAAAAAAACGTAAACAAGTGCATTTGGCTTCTTTGCAGAGACACCTCAGCACGACCAAAGTATTTAATCTCTGCACTGGCATTGCATTGTCGGAGGAGATGCCCCCCCCCCTCTCTTCTTTTCACTCTAAAAATCACCATTCCCTCTCTTTTTCTCAACCTCCCTTGGCTCCTCCCTTGTACCCTCCTTTTCCCTTCACTCACACCACAGCTCAATCCCTCCCCCATACAATCCCTTTTTATGCTGTTACATAAGCAGCTCTGTTTCCACTCTCTCGCCACTAGGGGTGTGTGACAGGGGTGGCACAGGGCGGCTCCAACCGCTGGCATGGAACTAACTAGGGAGGTGTTAGGGTGTTGAGTAGGTTGGTGTGGTGTGTATGTGTGTGTGTGTGTGTGGTGGGGGGAGAGGCAGTGGTGGTGGCTTCCACGGGAAGCCCAAAGGTGTTGGGGTGACTGGGCAGAGGTGTTGCCTAAGGATGCTGCTAGCTAATGCCAGACTAATACAAATCTTCATTACCAACTTGTAACATTGAATGTTTGTCCCACTTATGTCAAAACGATGAAAGGGACAGCAGAAATAAATGGGATTATAAATATCAACCCTAATCCTGTGTATGTGTGGGGTGAGAGAGAGAGAGAGAGAGAGAGAGAGAGAGAGAGAGAGAGAGAGAG
>JAGFZM010000152.1:232671-243081 GCA_017657215.1 Limnothrissa miodon | reverse complement strand
TGATAACCATCACCAGTTAACGTAGGCATGTGTATTGTGATAGCACCAGTTAACATGGACATATGTATGTTAACTTGTGATTATTGAAGCGCTAACTCAATATATTTATGTGCGGGGCTCAACTTATTCGATGACTAATAGCTCAGTTGGATAATCTCGACAGTATTAGGTCAGGTCTTTATTCTGCTGACGAATCGAATCCCATTTATCACTTTCTTTGGGCATTTTTTGTTTCACAAGGCCTTCGAATTAATGCTAAAAGACTGTGTAGGCTATCACACAATAACTGGACACATTCATTTTGAGATGATTTTTATTGTGTTGCTTACCAGCGTTTGAGAAATAATATGAGAAATAAAAACCCCGCCCATTTAGATCCCATAAGGCAGGTCCATAGACTGTTTAGGCCAGGGCCTTATAAATATTCAGCGAAACTACGCAAATATCACCAGTCAACGTGAACACCAACTAACCCGGAACACCGGCACTAAGCAACATTCTGTTTTTCTCTCTCACGAGCTCCCTCTAAAGCCCGCTGTATTGCATTGTATTGCACTGCATTCTATTGGAGGCGGTCCGCGCTGCTGAACATTACAAGTGCTGTATCTACCGCTATTGGCCACGGTGGTGCATTCTACACCGTTCGTTTGCAGTGTAATGACTAATTTTAGTATCCTAAACAGTATGAAACGGATTAATTTAATGAAAAATGTTGCATAGTGGGCCTTTAACGTTAGACACGTTTTACCGTTTTTCACTAACTAAGAACAAAAGTCCAAGTACAAACCTAGACTAAACATTGATTGTTGTAACATAAAACAGTCAGGTAGGTCTACTACAAAGTCAACGTTAGATAATGTATGACCACTTTTATTTGGCATAACAAAACTTTATGCTACTTTTCTACGACTAGTTTGACAGTTGCAATCAGTAGTGCAATCAATCATTACAGCACATTCTTTACGTTGATATTGAACTACGTTGATAACATAAATACATACAGACAATTACACAGACATTATAGTTCTTATTAGACCTGATAGGACTTAAACCATAAGTATTTTGTGTTTTGTGTGTTATAAGGATAACACAAGGTTAGTTAAGTTAGGTCACTACGCCAGTGGGTTACTGGCTTGTTAATCGTATTCACACAGTATTGCAGGACCTATTTAGCTTCATGCCTAATAAGATTAACGCAAAGTTACTCATGTTGTATGTCAACGTGTAATCCGCTAAGTTTCCTTGTTTGTGCGTCTCTCTCCTTTGCCTTAGCAATAGCAAGGCAGTTAGCTATCCATGTCGTTAGCTGCCCCACTTCTGTTAATCAGACGTCAGAGCAACTCACGGTCAGCTAGCAGCAAGTTAGCAGCAAGCTGCACTAGGCCTTAATCTTACGATCACACAGTCGACTTTACCGTAAACATCCACTTCCGAGTGAAACTGTGCAAGCAAAACCATAGACTGAAAATTCCATTAAATATTAATCCAGCATGCATCCTTTAACCCCTATCAAATGTCATAACGTAAGTAAGATATTCTGGTCACTCTTACTCACGGTTAGCCTAGCTGTACTGGCGTTGGCCATGGAAGATAAATGACATATGATACAACAACTTGCATATTTAAAACGACATTTAACCAATAGCAACGTGTACATCGCGTAATCGTAAAGTGACATACATACCATTCGATCGTGAAGGTTCTGCTTTGATCTGATGCTTCTGACATTGCTTTCTATTAAGAATTGTGCTAGCTACCCAGCTAGCGTTATCAACGCAAAACAGTTTTCACCTAGTCGGCAAGTCGTGGCTTGCTTCAAACACCGAAGCCGAAAGTAATTCGTCTGTTAGGCCCACAACAAATTCTAACCAGCCGGGATAAAAACGAATAACTTTTCCAGCTAACACGCATTCGCACTGCAGGTTAGAGGTTCGTCTCAAGCCAACCGAAAATAGGCGCTAACCTGACAGAAAAAAAACACAAAATGGAGATTACAGTAGAAACCCGTGGCTATCCCCTGTTTACACCATGTGGTGCTACCTGTTGGCAGAGCAGCGTCATTGCAGGTATTTTTTTAGTAGGCCTACGACCTCTGGGATGGGTTTGTAAACAATACTAGCCACATGGTAATTTTATTATCAGTTTCTTTTAAATTGAGAGAATTGGAAAGATGGTCTTTCATCCTTCATAATTACAGTTTTAAGGCTTTCTCTGATCTGCAGCATACGATTGTATTCAAGAATAGATTTTTTTTTACATGCACAGGACTAGTACTGTAGAAAGAAATGAAAGCACAAACTACATCCATTTGCTCATTGTGTTAAACATAAAATTCCCTAATACGTGCAATTTGTTTTATCTGATTCATGTGCAGTCAGAGTGAAATGTTTGAAGAAAGGGATATCATACTTCATTATGACATTATGACACTTCAGTATGCCAATGCATGAGGATTTTATCTTTTTAGCGGTCTGGATAGTGGGTTGAGAACGTGGCTTTGCCCAAACAGTGTATTTGCATGTGTCATATTACAATCACATTATTTTTCTGGTTTGACATTCAATTTGGATGACTTTGTAAAGCCTTACACTGTTTTCCAGGGATAGGGAAGCTTGAGCTGTTCCAAATTGTGTGCTGACTAATGCTTGCTTATTCAGAGAAGTATTTGGAACACAGATGTCTGTCATGTTGAGGCCTGAGCACAATTCATATAGGGGAAAACTTGATGAATAGTGACAAGAGTCTTTCAACTGACTGCACACCTTGAGTGGCTTAGTCAGAGTTTCTGAATCAGAGATGGGCTGATCTTTAACTGTGGTAGTTCTGTTAGAATAAAATACATCCCATCTAACCTTGGAAACACTCTTGGAATTTTCCATAGCTTTTTTGAATGTATGAGAGGAAAAAATTCAAGTATTCTTATTGTTTCTGTACATGTATATTAGTACATGATTAGGGACTGGATTACAAAAATCTTTTTGAAATGACTACCAGCCACTGACAGAAAAACAGATAATGAAAGTCACCAGCCAAAATTTAAAACTGCCAGCATTTCACTGACACTATTTTTGCCCCCTTTTGTCTAAACACCGCCCACTAGTGGACAGATATTTCCTAGACGTGTCCTATCATAATTATAGTAGCCTATACTATAGTATATTCTTTTGATCCCACAAGGGAAATCTGATCTCTAAATTTTTCCAAGTTGTGAAGTAGTGATGTGTTACAGTGCTACAGATGCCGCCCTGGGAACTGAGAGATACATCTCATTGTGCTCAAATGTGGTAATGGCAAAGCAGTGATAACCACCTCTATCACCCACAATCTTACTGGCCAGGGATCGAACTGGCAACTCTGGCCATTCAATGGTGAGAAATGATTGCTTGCGGAGGTGTTTAAGTTTATAAAGATTGGAACAGCCTTTGTTCGATAGGCAGCCTTAACTGATACTGCCTTCACAATGCCTCCCTTTGTTCACTGCTTGGATCCAGTAAAAGTACAAGCTCAATGGGATCACATGCAGACTATACTGTAAGGAGAAGATAAGAGCAGAAAGAGTGTGAGAGAGCATGCCAACGCTAACTATGTCTATGAATAGGAGGTACATTTCCAGCTCAGCTCTGGAACTCGGTTCCTCAGCTGAACCTCATGACAATTAAAAGTTTTGTTTGGTACCAATTTTCACCGGTTTACAATATTTTGTGATTTTGTAAAGCTACTGTGTACCTCTATACATGAATACCATATTTTGTGTTGTTGTAAACAACAAGCATTTTACACAGAGCTTTCCCATATCTTCCCGACCAGTTTGCCTTATGTAGTTCTGACTGAAGGAGCATGAGCAATACAAGGCTGTCTTGTAGACTTGAGCTTTACATTCATTACCACCCTCTCACACAGACTGGTGTCAAAATTGTCAGACATGGAACCATCTCTGTCTCTCTCTCTCCGCCCTTTCATGGATCAGGGACTTCCTGTGGAAATGCTCCAAGTGGATGAAGGTAGCCTCTCACTCGTCAGTTCTCCGCCCCCACCCCTCCCCCCCCATGGGTTATGTGCTGAGCCCTCCGCTCTTCATCCCATACACCCATTATATCACCTCTGCCCTCACCCGAGGCAGCATATCATCAAGTCTGGAGGACATCTTTACAGACTTACTTAGATATTGAATTAACTACCAGCTTATTAACATGCAAATTAGTAACATAGTGTTTTGTTAGTCATTACAAGTCATTTCTTAATACCTAATTTAATGTCCTAAACCATAATACACCCGTAGTACATAGAATTTCTATTAAATAGAGGAGTCCTAATTATTGCTTATTCATAGTGAGTATGTTAGGTGTAGTATGAATTTAATTAGTATGGAAGAGTATGGTATTAGTACAACAGGAGCAGTTTTTCCACTTTTAAAAATATTTTAAAAAGATGGTCTATTCATATGGAAACTAACTCACTTTGTGATCATAAAGCTAGCTGTTGCTAAAGCTGTAAAATCGCTGGAATTATTCACTTTCTATGGGTAGGAACATGATTGTCCCAATTACTCTAAATTGTGTTTTTTTTGATAGAGAATAACTCCTTGAGAATAACTGTTCTTGTTACCCTTAGCCTAAGTTCATTCATAATATAGTATTAATAAGTAAATTTGAATGACTAACAAATGGCTATTATGTTATTAATTAGCATGTTGATCTGATATGGCAAATATGTGTTAAAGTTACCATTTATTTTTATAATGTAACACACCTGAAATAGTAAATAAACAATTATTTTAAATTGAAAGCATCATTTCAAATATTTTATCGCACTCATCACTCTCGCACATAACATGACAGCCTTTCTTCACAGGAAAAAAAAAGCCTGAAAGAGGTTGAATGAAGTAAACAAGCTAGGCTATTTAAACTTTCAGGATATATTTTATACAATTATTGCGCATTTTGTCATCACACATCTACAGATAGACAGTGGGACCTTATTACACATCCATGCATAGCCTACATCTGCAAACTGGTGAATTCTCCCTCTGTTTTATAACTATCCTTGTGTAGGAACAGTAGACCTTTCTAACCGTTGTGCTAATTTTATCTTGATTATTATCTTTGAATTTCCAAACTCCCAGGAGAGAAAGAAATCTGAGAGTCACATAACACACAAGGTATTGAGTGGGCCTGAACTCATTACACACAATGGCACAAAGTTTAAACTGCAGGGAAGGGCTGATGGGTAGATGGGTAGCAATGCAGCAGAGCAAATCACGGCTATAGCACAGGTGTGGTGGCGTATTGATCTTTCATTGTTCCTGAAGCCTGCTTTTGTAAAGCTTTAATGGCTCTGCCCCTCTACTGGCAGAGACAGTATTTCACTGGTAAATGTGATCCCTCTCAGAATGACAGATTGTTAATACTGACAAGAGTTGCTGTCATCAGGAGAAAGAGAGAGGGGTAGGTGTGAGAAAGTCTTGGGGAGTATCTGAGAATGTGCTGTCTTCATCTCCAATTGGGGTTCTGTTTCTTTTAGTCGAAAGACAATTGGATTTTATGTTTCATTTTTGTAATCTGTGTGGGTAAATTGGCTGAAATCCAGAAAATGCACTAAATCTAGGTCAGTGGTCCTCTATAGCTGAAAACATTTCAACAACAGTAACCTCGTTCAGAATGAGGATGACAAAGTTGTTTCTCAATAGGGGGTGCTACTACACAAGGATGGTTGAAAGCTCATTCAACATACCTCCTTCAAAGATATTCCCAAAATAGCTATAGGAAATATTATTAGCCCAGGAATTTTGAAAAACAGAGGTAAAAATAGCCAATAATTCTCTGCCAATCTGGCATTTAAAAATAGTTTATAGTGTGTAACCTGTGTGGTTTGGAACCAATAACCTCAATTGTGGATTATGAATTTGAGTATATTCAATACATCCTCACATTAACAAATCATCATAGGCCTAATATCAATCAGTATCGCTTATGTTGACATTCTTCTCTGAAATTAATAGCTTTGATTATTTAGATTTCAATAATCTGTAGCCCACAATTATGGAACAAAGTGCAGGGCTACAATCAAATTTTAATTTCCAACATGCTATATTGCTACGCAAGCTAAGTGCAAAAGTAAAGTTGGATTCATTCCAGAATGTTTCACATGTCATGCATTATGAGATGCAAATAATTCTTCCAAAATACAAATGTTTCAAACATCCTTACCTGAAAAAAAAACTTTAACTGTTTTCAGTAAACCAGCACCAAGCAATGCACATATAGTTTAGCTGTTTTAGTCCATATACAGTGAGCTACAATTTACATACAGGTTTTTTATAAGTATGTCTGCACAAAATACCAAACAGCCAATTCAAAATGGCTGTTCCTGTCATTCTTGCTCATAATAAGTCTGAGGCTATCCTATTTTTTATACATTTTTTGGGAGAGGATGCATTTGCAGGGCAAGGATTTTTGTAGAGTTCTCCCATTGAATTCTGGCAGTAGAATCATTGTGTCTTTGCTTCGACAAATATGTCAGCAATTAATTTGTTTGTGACATTTAATTTCATCCAGGTGGCACTATATCAAACATTCAAAGGCTTCTTCAAAATACCGCACACTCACGATTCTTTGGTTGCATGGCCAAGATGCTTTTGTTTCGAGAGGCAGGCAATCACACTCAGCAATTTCCATTTTAAAAATGTTATTAATCTGAATGGTGGTAGATTTGGTACAGAGATTATAACACCAGAAAAAATTATATCGAAAACATGACCTCAGTGTCATAATAGTAGCTACATCCATGGAACATTATGGCAAGAAGGCTTCAATAAATCTGGTGTTTTGATGACCCAGAAATCACTGACGGAAATCTGCGCACAAGAAAATTTACCAATTGCTGGATGGTTATTGGGTGGTGCTATACACCACACAAAGGTGTATAGGCAAAGTCAGTATAGGCCCATTGGATACAACTCCTTCATACGTATGTGGCAGCTGTGCCACTACGGTTCAGGATGACAAATTTTGCCATTTTTTGACTGCTAATAGGTGGGTAAATGGGTATATGCCAGCTTATTTGATGTGGTTCCCTGAGACCTGCAATTTTGACAGTTCAGGTGCTACTGCTGAGTTATTACATGAAAACTGTGTCCAAACTGTTTGATGGGAGGGCCATGAAGCAGTTTTGGGAGGCAAAACTTTAAAGGTCTCCTTCCAAATTAAACCGTTTAATACTTGATTTTTTTACATTACCATAGGTCAGCCCAAGTTGCACTTGCATGCTCAACTTCAAAATGCTCTCCTACCCCTTTAGTCTGTATTCGCCAGTGATAGAAAACAGCCGGGAATAACGAGCGAATCGGAAAAGCCGTGCAAGTCTATGTCACTTTGAACATTAGCTATGCAGTTAGGCCGCCCTCAAGAAAATATTATTAGGCTGCCTGCAGACAGACCCACTAGAGGGAGCGTCACAGTGCTGTTAGCCAATCAGAGGTTTGTTTGCATATCATTAATATTCATAAGAATCCTCTCTCACTATCCCTGCACTCGTTTTCACCTAACTAAAATAGCTTGAAACAAGACAACCACAGCATATTTTTGTCGAATCCAACTCTCATGACATTATTTTAGACAAGATGGAATTAATTAATGAAAATACGATGGAATGAGACCTATAATACATGCTAAGGGCCAACTAACTAGGACTACATAACCATGGTGTTTCAGAGGCCCCAATGTTTCAGTGTCCCCAAAATTGCTGAGAGAACTCCAAAAAACTCAAAAGGGACTCCCAAGGGGGTTTGAAGTTTTATTTTTTTGTCTGTCAAGGTGGTGGATGGATGTATCTGCTGGTTTGATGAAGCTCCTGCATGCTCTTCGTATTCCAACATACCCTACAAATTGGTGGTAGGTTTTCGTGTTTTGCATTTCCTATAAAATTATATCAAAAGCATGCTTTGATGCTTTTCACATGTTTTTGAGGCTTTTCATGTGCCTTTTCTGAAAAGTTGTATACTCAGTCCCTTAAACGCGTCATCTTGCATTATTACTTCCCATGCACTCATTAGGCGGAGAACTGCTAGCGTAGTCACACGTTGCAATTTGCAATTTGCACCTTGAATTTCCCCTTGGGGATCAATAAAGTACCTATCTATCTATGTATCAAAACGACCAAAAACAGAAGCGCAATACGTTCACACCGGCTTTAGGTCACTGTCCACGGTGCTGAAAATGATGAATTACCTGCGGGGAAAAATCCTTATGAAAAACATGAAGACTGCACAATGCCGTATTAGTATTTGTAATTTGTCCATCTCAATATGATGAAATTATATTATTTGTCTTTAAAAAGAACAGAAAATTAAACGTATCTGAACGTAAAAACGCTAAAGACATCACTAAAGGAAAGCAGAACAGGCCTACATACAGTTTATTAGAAATCTGATGTCAGGTTTAATGTACGCACATTTAACACATGCACATTAAACACATTAAACACATGCACAATAATCATGAATTTGAGATGTCATTTTCCTTTAAGATGATGTAAGTCTTTATTCCAAAGAATACTCTCTCTCTCTCTCTCTCTCTCTCTCTCTCTCTCTCTCTCTGCCTGTATGTGTGTGCGCGCACGGCTGTGGCAGCATAACTACCCTGGTCACAATTCCAACACTCAGCGCATGGCTGATGGCTAGACGCATGGGTGCGCACAACTTGATTCTCATATTAGCCCTTGAAAACCGTGAAGTGGGGCTGCGCGGTTCATTGCATTGCTCTTCAAAGGACTGTGCTGCTATGAAGTTGAAATATGATTTTATTGTCGGTGGCTTTAGTGGACTACTGTGGAACAAAAATAATTTTGAGGTAAGACACACTAGCCCAGTAATTTTTGGTTTAGGCTATATCGAAGCCAGTGTATGGACGAAACTCACTACAAGTGAGCTTGACAAGCTTACCTATACACCGTAGGTTTTAAACCTTTATTATATGTTGCTTTGCATACTTCATACTATCCTGTGTGATAAGTATTACCAGTATCCTACGCAGATGCACTACATACGGTGAGGCAGGTATGTCCTATCAGATGTTTACTCCATCTCAAGCAGTATTTGTTTTTCTCTCTAGGTAAAAACTTTACAAATCCCTATTCCATATTCTTTGGGTCATTCGAAACATGGCACTGACGGAGAACTGTAAGACTTACCAATCGCCAAAGGATGGTGGACATGTACAAACTTCGTCCGACGTGATAGAACTCAATGTGGGAGGACAGGTTTACTACACTCGCCATGCTACCCTTACGAGCATTCCAAACTCTCTGCTTGGAAAATTATTCTCTGCGAAAAAGGACAATTCCAATGACTTAGCTCGCGACTTTAGAGGCCGATACTTCATCGACAGGGATGGATTTTTATTCCGATATGTATTGGACTACCTCAGAGATAAGCACGTTGTCCTGCCCGATCACTTTCCAGAGAAGGGGCGGCTGAAAAGGGAAGCCGAGTATTTTCAGCTGCCGGAATTGGTGAAGATTTTGACAACTGACGATAAACGCACAGATGAATACCTGCACAGTGATTATGAAGAGGCGTCTCAGGGAAGTGATCAGAGGCAGTACCCCTCGTACCTTGACTCTCGGGATAGGAGGCACGGGTTCATCACAGTCGGGTACAAGGGATCCTGCGCCGCGGGAAGAGAGGGCCTGGCCGACCCCAAGACTCGCGTGCTTCCAAAGATTTTTATATGTGGACGAATCGGCTTGGCTAAAGAAGTATTTGGGGACACGTTGAATGAGAACCGAGACCCAGATAGACCACAAGAGCGTTACACCTCCCGGCTCTTTCTAAAGTTTAAACACTTAGAGAGAGCATTTGACATGCTGGCAGAAAGTGGGTTTCAATTAGTTGCGTGCAATTCATCTTTGACCGCATCTTTTGTCAGTCGGCACACGGATGACAAATTGTGGTGCACTTACACGGAATATGTCTTCTACCGTAAGTGTCAATTATCCTTCCTTAGTAAATGTTGATAAAGTTAGTGGAAGTAAAAATCCCCATATGTTAAAAGCTCGTTCCTTTTGCAAAAGTCAGCCATTGGTTCAGAATCGTGATGGTAGGGGCCACTAGGCGGCACGGTTGGATAAGTCGTCCCACTTTCGGTGTTTAATTATTCTGTGATGACACGGCTAATTGTCTTTGTATTATGTTAATTCATGAAGTGTATCATTCTAATTTTGTTACTGATGATGTGTTCTCACTCACATGGCAACGAACCATATTCCACATTTTTCACACTAGTTTGAATAAGAATCTTGCAAATGTGTAACCATGTGATAGAGAATGAGAGCGAGTATCTGTGCATTCAGGTTACCCCTCACGTGTACTGGGATGGATGGTTTAGTAGAATGTAATCTACTCTCTCTCTCTCT
>JAGFZM010000152.1:214336-225765 GCA_017657215.1 Limnothrissa miodon | reverse complement strand
GAGAGAGAGAGAGAGAGAGAGAGAGAGAGAGAGAGAGAGAGAAAGGAGAAAGAGTACTGGTCACACAAACAAAAATGGCTTATACAAAACTGCTTTCAAGGTTTCAGTTGAACTGGTTTGTGTGGATGTCTGTGTACAGAGAAATAGAAAGACTTATTGCAGTGTGTTTATTTTAAAAGCTCAAGATATTTACATGTGTGCTTTCAGGGGGAAAATGGTAACGTTTTGTGCTTTGGTTGTTCTTGGGAAAGGCTTTAAAAGAATAGCTCGAGATAACAGAACACAGAATGAAATTACGTCTGGAGGAATCACTGTGATATTTGGTGATGTTCTAGTAACCCCCCCTCACCCACCCCCCTTCCCCTTTATACTGTTTTTACAAAGAGCTTTTGATGATGAGCTGACGCATACCCCACTCATTTCCCCAAACATCCTCAGAGAAGTTTTTGCTTTTCTCCCCTGTTTTTTTTTTTTAATAAATAGCATCTAACGAGTCTGAATTTGAAGTCTGACATTTTGAGGGGAAAATGTTCCTCAGAGATGAATAGGGAGAGTAGAAAGAAAGAAAGAAAGAAAGAAAGAAAGAAAGAAAGCGAGTGAATAATAGTGTTTGAGAAAGAAAGTGAAAGATAACATGTGATGGAAGAGAGAAAAGAGAAAAAAACTATAAGATGGAGGTATATAGTTTGAAACAGAGACTGAGTAAATGAGAGACAGAGCAAAAGACAGGTGTAAGAAAAAGGAAATTCAATAGAGAGAGATGATGTGGTGATGATGAGGTGAAAGAGGGAAACAGATAAAAACAGAGAAAGAGTGAAACATTGAGAGTTTGAATCAGAGACAGAGAGTGAATGAAAGAGCAAGAAAGAGTGTAATAAAGGGACATAGGAAAGGGCCATGTAAATAGAAAGAGGGAGAGAAATAGACAGAAAAATACAAGAAAACAAAACAGAGACAGAGAATGAGGACTGCCCCTGTGGCAAGTCCACATGTGACCATGTCTCCCTCACCAGCCCAACTCTGTGTGATGTATGGCTTTTTGCTGGAGCTCACTCTCAGCGAATTAGTAGTAGAGACATGCCCTCCATCTTAATGGCTATGGAATTTGAACTGCAGCCCTTGAAGCTGCAAGAGCACCAAGCTTTAACTTTCTCTCTCATGCTGCAATGCAACAGTTAATGCTCTTCGACTACAGAGATTGGTGCCATGCACCCATAATCCGCATTAATTTGTTTAATATTTTATGCAGAGTGCATTGCATAAGCACAAGGCATATGTTTAAGACCAATTGGTTTGAGCTTTGCTCCAAAAAAATGAATGGTGCTGTAGTGGCAAGACAAATGCCTGCGGTTTTATTATACAAGATGAATAAAAAGCCTCACTTTAACATCACCACTTCGACCCATGTCCCAAACCCACCCACTATCCCAAACGTACTGTACTATCAAGTTAAAACAGTTACCGAAGTTATCATCAGTCATTTGCTATTGCTCAAAGTATTTAAGTATTTATGGAGCACACTCCTTTCTTGCTGCTTCTCATCCCTCCTGCTATGCTGCTGCTCTGGGTACTGAAGCTCTAAGTCGGACTGGGCTTCCAAAGATGGATTCAGACGAGGGCTTCACTCAGCAGAGCTCATTTCCCTCCAGTGGGCCTGAAAGTTTTATGATACTATTACTGGCGCTGGCCGTAGTCCTAGACAAGCAGTCCCACCAGGCTGCTGCATCCATTTGGAAACAATGTTTGAAGCCCCTCTCCCTCCTCCTCTTCCCCAACCACCCTATCCCCACACCCAACCCTACTTCCCAACACCAGCCACCCCCTCACTCCTTAAAAGGCCTCCCCTCATTTGCCTGCCGGTGAAGAGGGGACAGAGGAAGAATGAGTGGGATGGAGACAGAAGAAGAGAGAGGGAGGGAGGGAGAGAGCGAGAGATAAAGGGACATGAGAGGGTTAGAGAAGGAGGAATGGAAGAGACAGATGGCATGGTGGAGTTGTAGAAGGAAAGGTAAGACTGAGGGAGAAAGAGAAAGGTGGAAAGAGAGAGCTGTGGGCTGAATGATGAGAGGTGAGTGAGAGAGAGAGAGAGAGAGAGAGAGGGAGTTAGACAAACTGAATGGGAAAGAGAGGGATAGGAATATAGTGTGTGTGTGTGTGTGAGAGAGAGAGAGAGAGAGAGAGAGCTTGGAAGCGAAAGGAGTGGAAGCTGATTTAATTCCTGTGGAGGGGAAATTGTTCTTCTGCATCCCTTGTCCTCTCCCGCACTCATGGATTAGCCATTAAAAAGCTGCTCTCCTCTCCTCTCCTCCAGCAACCCAAAGCAATTGCCCCACCACCAGCCCACTCATTATAGCGCTCAGTGTTGAGAGGTTAGGCTCCTATTGAACTCCTCTCATTATAAATTGATGGCTGTAATGCTTTCAGTATCGGGCCAGATCCTTGCACTCTAATATGGTGTCTATTAGACATTGAAAGGTTAGAGGTAGAGAGTAACTGTGAGTGTAATATTAATATAATGTTTGTAAAGTAGGTAATCGTTTTCTGTCGTTTTTTTTTTTAATGTATGATGACTGGTGAATTGAGACTTTTCCATGATGACCATGATGATCTTTGGCACGTTTTCTAAGAAAACAAAAATGAAAGGACAATTAGATATCGGAATGGTTGTGTTCTCGGTCTGGCCCTACATGACAGAGCAAAGCAGATAGAGAGGGCAAACGAAAAGCGAGAGGGGGGAAGAGAGAGGGCCAGTAACTTGAGATGTGATTCACCACACAAGGCGGAGAAGAGGAAGCGAAAGATATAACGATCCCCCCGGGAGGCCACAGCTTATTTTAGTCACTATGTTTCTCTGCCTGTTACTTTATTCATTTATTTTTTATTTTATCCTCTAGCCTGCAGGCATATAAGATGTGGATGAAGCCCTGGGTCTGGACTTTCACTCTCAGTAGATCTTTTTAAAGGATTAGGTGATCTCCAAGGACCGGTCTTTGGTCCAATTAGATGCAAACCTGCTCCTTGGGGTATTTCACAATACATGATCTATCAATTAACCTGATCCTACCCTATATTTTCTAAAACTCCTGAAGGATTTGAAACATTGACCTGATATAGTTTCGTAGGATGTAGTAGTGGGTGTACACTGCATATGTAATGGCAGGCAGCTAGAAAACTTCCCCCATTATACCTTAACAGGTGAGTGAAACTAGCACTATAGGTGTTGTAGTTCGCTTGCTATTGCAGTGGATTCCCAGTCTGAGGTGCTGCTGTGAGGTTGGAGTCATGGCATGTGCAGGACTGGACCTCCATTTACATGTGGTGTATTCATACATTCGCATGTATGCCTAAAGTCTTGGAAATCTCAAAGATGTCCAAACTATTTATTAGTTTATTTTGGAAGTAACACCCAAACTAAACAAAAGCTTATGTTGTACATTTTTGTGGATTTGTTTGTAAACTGAAGAAAAGAAACCAGCAATAATCATAGCAATGGCAATTTCTAAGAGTAATGTTCAGGGCACCACTAAAAAATGTCGAGCCGAGACAGAAAATAATTGAAGGTCCGCTGTCACTGCCAGGCCCTTTTAGAATGATCCCAACACCAGCCCCCACCCTCCCCCTTCTACTGATGTCCTTGGTTAACTGTTCAAGTAATACATGTGATTTCAGATTGATTTTGCTTGCATTGAACATTTGATTTCAATTTCATTGTACATCGGGTTGCCATTGCAAACTCTCAAGTTCTGTAACTGTATGAAGAAGTGACAGGAAGAGCAGAGAATGCCTTCCCGTAATTTATCCGGTAATGAGCCATTTAACCACTGAAGGGACTATGAAGCTGTTAAATTAACTTAAAACAGAACAAAATGTTGTCTTGTTCCACTAAACTGAATGCCACAAAACATTATTAGACCATTTATTTTATTTAGGTATCTAGAGATTAAAGGAGGTTAAATCCTTCATACAGCATTATGGTAGTCATCGCTATCATCATTATTATTATGATCTTTCTCTTTCTCTCTTTCTTTTTCTCCGCCTGCCTCATTCATCGACATACTCTTATGGCTCACAGCATGTCTTGGGAACTGACAGGGTGGGTGGGAGTGGTTGGTGTAATAGCCCAAAGAGGTGCCAGAC
Organism: Limnothrissa miodon; assembly: GCA_017657215.1. Taxonomy (NCBI): domain Eukaryota; kingdom Metazoa; phylum Chordata; class Actinopteri; order Clupeiformes; family Clupeidae; genus Limnothrissa; species Limnothrissa miodon. Next base: position 221,628 of record JAGFZM010000152.1, on the reverse strand, counting down.
TGCCAAAGCTGAATAGAAATGCCATCCACTGCATGTGTCATTGGATAATATTCACTGTCAGCATCTTTTAGGACCGAAGTGAAATATCAAGCAATTTCGGGAGCCAGGCACTTCACCAGCAACTAAAACACACCCAGGAGATCACGCACATGCACACATGCACATGCGTACAGACAGACCCCATACAGACATTCTTACAGAGAGACAAGCAAACACATACACACACACACACACACACACACACAGATAAACACAGACCAGAGAAACAGATTTCCAGAGAGACGTTTCAGACAAAAATGTTTTTTTTATGTTTTATTGTTGCATTTTCTTACAACTTCCTTACACGGAATGAATGTCATTCTTTATGAGTGCATTGGTCATTGAGAAAAGCCCCTGAGAGGCGATGGCCATGTCACATGGCTATCAGTACACAATGCTTGTGCGCCGCACAAGCTTATCAGATCCAGACTGATAAGGGCTGCTCTCTTTGTGACACCTGAGTCAATCACTTTGTCGTCAGCAGCACAATACTAATCAATGCCATTCAGCTTTAAAGTTTGATGCTGATGCTGATTTCCTTCACATCCGAGATAAGGGCGTGTTGGGAGCTTTGTCAATGAAACGTTTCTGTGTATAAAATGTGTGTTTGTGTGTGTGAAAGAGGTAAGTTCTGAAGTGTTTTTGTTTGTGTCCACTCTTACTGATCCGTGTGTGTATTGTTATACACATATGAATAGATGTTAATAGATTAACAGTAGAGTTGATTTGGATTTATGAAGTGTATTTGTATGTATTTGTATGTATTTTAACTCAATACATGTCAGATGATTTATATTCTTTACCAACAAGAGAAGAAATCTGAGAGTAAAGAACTGGAAGCTGGCAGTAGCTAGTGGGCTACATTTGCAAGATGAGCTCACAGACATTATTCATTTGTCAGCTCTCAAGTTTCCAGGAGCATTTGAATACCAACTCCTGACCTCTGCGAATTATAAACAATCTCTCACAAGTTGTGCAGTTCTACACATTTCTTTAACAAGTCACAGGAAGACATGAGATGAGCACTGCTGCGTGGGCAAGACTTACACTTTTATACAGATACACTTTTACAGACAATCTCTTTTATTAGTCTATTCAGTCATAGCAATTATAAAGCTTCTAACAGCAAAAGGCCCTTCTCTGTGTGTGTATGTGTGTGTTTGTGTGTGTTTGGGGATGTGGGGTTGGGGGTGGAGTAGGTTGTGGGGGTCAGATACCTACCTTGCAAAACAAGGGAGGTGTCTGACCTGCAGCACCTGGTTAAGGGTGGGGGAGAGGGGATAACTATCTGTGTCCCTTTCAGTTGGCTGCCAGTTTGCAAGTCAGTCTGTTGCACTTTCTTTTTTTCCCTCATTCCTCCCCCTACACTTTGCGATCTCATGGAACTGATTGACTTTTCCTATAAGAGGAAATAGGAGAATGTTGCTTTAACATGGGCCAGTGGTCATCTTATAATAATGGAGATGGAACTGTGCTGCAGCAATGAACAGAAATCTTTCTGAAACTCCTATGTCTCCAGCCACTTGCGTTTCTTGCCAAAGGGCCATCTAGTGTTAGAACTGTTGCTTTTGTATTTCTGTGTGTGTTTCCTTTTATGATGGTTCTATTATTTTTAGGCTTAATTATAATCAAAGCTAGTCTTAATATTTTACTGAATGAGTGAATGTGTATGTAGGCTAGTCGCTTAAGGCGTCACATTTCAGTGGGGAATCACAATGCATTTCTTTACTTTTTTCTTACTTGGATTTCTAGAAAGGAAAACCTAAATCTTGCCTAAGGCAGCCAAAAGGCTAGAGTTTGCTGCTGTGTGTGTGTGTGTGTGTGTGTGTGTGTGTGTGTATTGTACACTCCCTTTTTCCTTTTTTGTATAGCTAGTTTGCTGTACCAGCTAAGGCATTTTGATGCATGGGAAATCTGGCCAGTGTTCATGCATACAATATAACTTTACATTAGATTTGCATCACTCTGTCTACCTATCCGATGCTGTTTGTCCATACCCAATATCATGTGTCTGTGTGTTCAATTCCATACCTTAGGTGGGCCCTCCGGCTGGTCCTCCTCCCACTGCGACTGCTGCTGCAAGAGCCACAAGAGCGAGCGTGAGGGTGAAAGTGGCACCTCCTTCAACGAGCTCTCCACCTCCTGCTCTGAGACCCAGTCAGAGGCCAGCTCCCCGAAAGGCACCGTCATCTGTGGCCCTGTCAGCCGCCAGCACCCGCAGCCACCCATTGCCCACACCCTGGAGCGGCCCACCCGAACGGGACCTCCCATGACCCAGCCGCCGGGGACCAGGGGCCGGCGGACCGACCTGCTTCGGACGCGCACTACGGGGCCTCGCGACCCCTCGCTGACCGGCCGAGGTGGCAGGAAAGGCGGACCCCCGAAAGAGAAGCTGACAGTGGAGCAGGAGCTGGAGAAGTGCATCCAGGACTTCCGACGCATCCGCATCCCAAAGCACTTCCCCGACAGGAAGTACATGTGGCAATCAGAGCTCCTGCGGAAATATCAGATGTAAGGACACAAGAGAGAAGAAGTGTAGGTCGAAGGAGACCCTGGAGACCTCAGAGTGGAAGAAAAAGACTTGACACAGAAAAACTGAAGGATACATACAGAAATCTACAGATAGAAAGACAAATACAACATAAAAATAAACACATCAAAAGAAAGAGAAAACTGAAAACAGAGAAAAAGTAAACAGAAAAAGAGAAAACAGAGAAAACAACTCTGTGTGGAAGAGAGCAAAAGATATAAGCACCCTGAAAGAAAGAGAGAACAGATATCCTGTGTGTGGAAGAGGCCAAAAGAATTAAAGTTTGCAGAAGAAACAGAGACAGTGTTTTCTCACCAGAAATAAAGCACCTCTCATCAGTTAGGATTACACTTGAATTCACTCATTGCCCACGTTCATTCAGTGCATTTTTATCTTCAGGCCTGCGGAAACACATGGTGCACAAAGCTGTTCTGCAATCCACAAAGGACTCCTTAAAAAAAAAAAAATAAAATAAAAAGAATACGAACACAGTCCAACAGGGTATCAGTATAAAAAAGATATGAATATCGCTAAGCCACAATGCACAGTGTCTGTCCTTGAGATTGAACAGAACCATGCCAGGAACCCAAATCGAGGTCATCTCTCCCATTAAACAAAACCACCAGACACCCTTTTCAGGCGGATTTGGACAAATCAGAGTCGTATCAATGTCACAATGAATACACCCATAAATCGGATTTAACACTATCTTAATTTGATCAACACCCACCTTCAAGAGGAGGACTCCCCATAGAACTGTCACTGGTAGAGGGCGTCTACTCGAATGTACTAATGTGTCATCTGTTCTTTCGCGTCTGACTGTGAAACTTTTTTTGCATAGTGGATGTTTCTTTTCTTTGGTGAATATATGAGAATGACAATGTCATTGTGGTCTTAGACAACACATCCAAAAAAGGGAGAAAAAAAAAAATTCGGTAGCAAGGCATGCATGTTACCTCACCTTGCTAGATCAATGGGACCTAACGGTTGCTTCCAACCAAAAGAAAAAAAAAGGAAAAAAAATAAATAAAATTTCACTAGAGCCAAACTGTTTAATGGAAAATATTATTGAAGAGAAGAGCACCAGTATCTGCAGTATTGCCACAACATAAATCTCTTTTGTTGTCTGTTTGTTTGCCATCATAAGCATCTATGTTGACACTGTATTTCCAGAATGTTCTTGAGGTTGTGTCAGTGGGTGTATGTATGCAGATCTTCCTTTTGTGAATGTGAGATGGAAAATTAAATGATCAGTGTACTGTATGCCTGCCCCTGGCTGACTGCATCCTTGAGATCTGACAGGAGGTTATCCAGACGGTCATCCTTTGACAAATGAAGTGAGGCTCTCTTGGCGGTTATGTAACACCGATCCCTTATTGTTCGGAAAAAGGATCATATATTAACCATAATGTTTTGGTCCCATCTGTATTGTTGAATCTGTGTGTTCAAGTAATAAACGGAATTGTAAGGAACCAGAATGCAGAATAGAGGAGCTACAATGCAATATTCATAAAAACATGTTAAGGGACTACGATGCTTCTGTTACACAAAAAGGTGTTTCTCTCTCTCCTCTATATTCTCCCCATCTCCTTTTTGCTCACTCTTTCTCTCTCTTTCTCGCTTTCCTCTCTCTCCATCTTTTCTCTTCCTGCAGGTTGGGTCAATTGATTTGTAAGGTATCAGTAATTTCATCTCCTTTGCCTTGTTTTATTAGTTCTCTGTGTGCATTTTCCGACAGACAGACAGTGAGAAATGTATGCATCACTGCAGACTATTTTAGTGTGGACTATTTTTAGCCAACTGATTCTGCAGTGTTGCCACATACCCTCAGCAGACACAGAAAGAGCAGGAAAATGAACCATTTCAGTGAGGACTACACAGAAAAAATATGACAAGCAAATAGTTGTCTGATGCAAATGCGTATTCATGCTTTGCAGTTGGGGGCAAGGAAGACAACATATATATAATTACACTTCGAGATATGCAAAGTAGACGTGACATAGCTCTTCTTGTGCCTCTGGCGTTTCAAGTACAGTAAGTGTCCTTGAAATGCCCTTTCTTTTTTCTGCGTCAGGCAGACAGAAGCAGGAGTACACTGTAACACCAATATTTGGGCAAAGACTTTGAACAAATTTGCACAGACATTGCACCATGCTGTGCTGTTGAGCTTGAGTACACTGTGAGTGAACTCGCTCACACTACGGAAGAAACCAAAGATTTCCTCTTTGACACAGTAGCCAAGCCAGGCTGTCTTCAGACACAGATGAAATTTAGATTCTTATTTGTAAAGGTAGAAATCCTTCAGGGACTCTTGCTCATTCATTTATTAAGTTTAGTGAAGATGTGATGAATGATCGTCCTCCATTGTGCCGCTCTCAGTCTCCCTCACTTCCTTGTTCGCTCTTCTGATTCACACTCTGACAGACTCTAAATTCCTCTGCACCACCAACACGCATGTTAATTCCCGTGAACTAAAAATCTATACAACCTATTTAGCATATTAAATAGTTTTGGGATAAAAGGAAGCACTGCTCTTTGCCTTTGCCCGACACAGTCACAAAGTCGAGAGTCAGCGACCCTGTTTGACCTATCCCACAGACCCTTGCGAACCCCACCGTCACACGCTGAAACATACATGGAATATATTCCCAAACAGATCAATCAACATTCTTCCTCCACTGGCTTTTGTCTTTTCATGGATTCAATAGCAAACACAGCATGGAAGTCATGAAGAGAGAATACAGACATTTAGATGTAAAATAGACTTTGGGTGCCGTTTGAGTGGCAGCCTACTATTACTGCGGTAAAACAACTGTCACCAGCAGTATCTAAAATATATTCATCCAATAACATTTCCATGTTGTGGACGCTCAAGCTAGCCGTTTTATTTTATGACTGGGCGAACGGAGAGGTTCATGCCTGCGCACCTGATTAATAAAATGTCTGTCAGAGAAAATGCATCAGGCATACAATCTTCACCGCTGTTGGGTAATAAATTTATCTGAGTAGCTGATTTTTTTTCTTCCCTTTTAAGCCTGAGAAGATCCTGGCTCACGGCAAGTCTCCTCACAGCGTCCAACACAGAACAGTGTCATTTAAGCAGGGATGGATATATTTACACACAGGATGTGGGAAGAGGTACCATATGAGGGAAAGAAATAACAAGGCTGGAGGGAAGCATTATGTTTGTGTGTGAGTTTGTGCCCATGTCTGTGCACTGTGTGTGCAATGTGCATGTTAGCGATGAATATTGTGTGCTGTGTGTAAACGTGTGTGTATTTGTGTGTGTGTGTGTGTGTGTGTTTCTCATCACATTTTGGCCTGGATTTTGTTTCCTGCTTTTGTTTTCTGATTTATTTTTAGCCATGTGTCAGAGACTAGTGTGACAGCTGGACCTTCTACTGGCACAGAAGAAGAAAGGGCTCCTGGTCAGGATCCAGTTGAATGTGCTGGCTGGGTAAAGAACCTTCTGGAGGGACCCAGCGGAACTCAAGCCAATTAGAGTCAGTTTGAGTCCTGCTGAGAGACTCATTTGACCCTCTTCTGCTAAGCTGGTCGCACAGTGTTCCCAAACTGGTGTGTGAGATGAGGTGAGAAAGAGGAGAGTGGGAAGGAAGGAAGAGAGAGAGGGTGGAGGATGGGGGGAGGGGTGGGCAGGAGCGAAAAGAGGAGGGGAGATGGGGGAAGAAAGTACAAAAAAAAACTGAGAAACTGGGGTGTTTTAGCTGTTGGCTCTCTGGCTATCCAATGGCTGTGTGAATTGTGCAGCCTTAGAGCACCGTGTCAAACCTCACATAAAGTGGAAGCACGCACACACACACACACACACACACACACATTATGCACACACCAGCAGAAGGAGTACACACAATTCTGCTATGAAACACACACACATTTTGTCTTGGACATTGCTGCACATTCCACGTTCGCAGTGCCCCCCTCCATCCCGCCCCAGCTCGCCCCATCTCCATGGCACCTGCAGGGCTGGCACAGTCATAGTCATCATCCCAGCCGGGAGCCAGATCAGGATCCTGTCACCTCACTGCGTTTTCTCCCTACTCATCAGGCCAGGCCCACACCAACACACCCTACACCACATCCACCAGCCGCCACCACCACCACCACCCTGCCCTGTGGGCCCCCAACCCCGGCATCTTATCCCTACCTCTCAGCCTCCTCTCTGGGGAACTGCCTGGGAGCGGGTGGCGCCAGCTCAGCTAAGCAGGTGAGCCTCCCTTAATGAGAGGAGTGCTGCTGCCAGCTGCCCGACTCAGGAGTCTGGGAAGGGGAGAAGAGATTGGGAGGAGGGAGGGAGCCATAGGAAAGAGGATGTGTGTGCATGCAGAATATAAGTGTGTGTGTGTGTGTGTGTGTGTTGTAGGTATTTCTATACTGAAACTGTGGGGTAAAATTGTGTTGATGTTGGGTGAGGAGAAAGAGGTCCATAGGAGAGGAGGGGATAGGGTAGTGTGTACATAAGATTGTGTGTGTGTACATAAAATTGTATGTTATTGTAAGTACTGTACGGATGTGTGTGTGTTTGTGTGTCTGTGTCTGTGTGTGTCTGTGTGTATGTGTGTGAAGGAAGTGTCGCACTTAGGAAAGTTAAAGCATCGACTTAGGAAAGTGCCATCTCTCTCATTGTCTTCCTATGTCTCTTTCCCTTCCCCTCTTTCTCTCTCTCTCTCTCTCTCTCTCTCTCTCTCTCTCTCTCTCTCTCTCT
>JAGFZM010000152.1:198764-214326 GCA_017657215.1 Limnothrissa miodon | reverse complement strand
TCTCTCTCTCTCTCTCTCTCTCTCTCTCTCTCTCTCTCTCTCTCTCTTTCAGTCTCCTTCCTCTCCCTTATCTGCTGCCAGGGCTGGCGATAGATTAGTGCTGAGTGAGGGATAAGGAGAAAGATAGAGCAGACACACACTCATGATGGAGCCCAGCCCTGGAGCCAACCAACAGGCTCCTGTCTGCCTGGTCCCCACCTCTTTCACTCACCATTAGTGCACCTACAGTATTGTACTCTACATACCTGCCGATGGGTGCCTCGTCATGCTTATGGGCCTCTTGATCAGCCTGTCCTGCTCATAAGGGCTTGGCACTGCCAAGGGAGCCCTTGTAGAACATTACGATTGTTGATGTTAATGATCAATTTTGGGGGGGGGGGGGGGCAATTTACTTCTGTCATTGGGCCCAAAATGCCTAGCTGTGCCCTTAAGCCAAAAGGATCTTTATTTAACTGTAATGTTTCTACTGGGTCTTGTTCTACCGTAGTCACAGCTGCTAGGTTGTGCCCCCCCTTGTGTGCAGGTGCACTGATTGGCAGCACTATAAGAGCCCTGTCCATCCTTCTTCCAGCTTCTGTTTGCCATTCCATGGATCCTCCTATGAATGACTTTAAGCTACACATTTGGTTTTATCACTACACTGACTAGAACCTCACGCATTCATTTTAATTCCACATTCTTATCCACATTCTTATCAATTCTTATTATTTGATAAATGCATCCTTTATACTGTAATGTGTAAAATAGTGTAACATATATATATATAGCCATACTTATAGGTGCCTCAGTTACAAAATACAATATACAATGTGTCTAAATTGTGTATACTGTATACTCTTGAACGTGAAAGGGAGATGATCCGTACACTGTTACAGCTCAAAAAAGTATTTTTGATCCCTTTGGCTGTTCATCAGCCACTTCATATACTGTGAAATGTGACACTGAAATGAGAAAGCTAAAGGTTGGATATAGTCACGGTCCTCAGAACAATGCTTGAGAACTAAATTTGAGGGGAAAATGCATTTTGCTGTTTGCTTTGGTGTTATTGGTATGTTTGTTTGCTTTCCTAACTGGGACAACATCTGTTGCCCATATGCTCAAATGGCAGTGTTGCTGTTTGAGCCTATTTATAGTTATTCTAATGTTGTGTGTGTGTGTGCGTGTGTGTGTGTGTGTGTGTGTGTGAGAGAGAGTGTGTGTGTCTGTGTATGTGAGTTTGTGTGTGTTTGTGTGTGTGTGTGATTGTTGTTGCCTTTTAATGTTAGGCCTGTGTCACTACAGATTCATCTTGGAGAATAATGTAATGTCTGTAAGGAAGGTGATTAGTAGGCTATTTTAAACACTATTTGGAGCAGCATGTGTTTTGATTGTCCATCCGTAGCTCATAAAACCAGACTGTGATGCTATGCTGAGTTATGTGTAATACCCCATACAATGGCAGACTATGATGCCCATCTTTCAATGACAGCTTGTGTAGCTGTACTTTATGATTTATGGAAATATATGAATATAATCAGTCCAAATTCCAATTCGATTACATATATAGGATACATATCGATACATATTTACATATTTTACATATTTTTCCTACTATATTCACCGCAAGATTTAAATGAATTCTAGCTGAAGGTATTGGTAAACTGGGTGAATAAGGAAACTCTGGGGTCATGAACAGATTAAAGATTCTGAGCAAAATCTGAGAATTCTCAGAGTATCATACATGGTGTCTTCAGCAGAGGAAGACGGAATTTTTTTTCCATTCCAAACCAACCCAAACATTCCCTTGTCCTACTCTCACCCTCTCACGGTTCAAATCTAAACATCATGTTTGATTACTCTTAGATCTGCTTTCATGCAATGACTACACCAAATTAGAGTGCAGCCAGCTCCCAAAGCTGGTCATTTGAAATTGATTTATGGTCTTTGCTTCTCGTCACCATGCCTCATACTTTTCTGTAATACGGTTTTAAAAGCTAACCCTCTAAATGACTCTGTACCTTGTTACCCCCAGGGTTTAGCAGGGCCTGTTTCCTTTTTTTCCTTTCCTGTAGTGGCAGCCCTGATTAACCATCTCTGCCTGTGATTTATGGCCACTGGGATCGCTGGTCAGAATGGCTTAATTGACTTACTGTGTATTCTAGAACAGTCCTTGAGAGCCAATCAGGTAATGGGGATAAAATTATTTGGCAACGGCAGATTTTTCTAAAATCAAACTGTATTTTCCATGTCAGTAAAGAAGGTAAAGATAGATAGATAGACATGTTTCCATCTCACCCTCTTCTCTTTTTCTCTGTCTGTTATTATCTATCTATCTATCTATCTATCTATCTATCTATCTATCTAGGGAGTTAGCACAATGCCTTACATTTAAGCTCTTCTATGATCTTTGTTCCTTGTCTGTCATTGTGAATGTACACATTCAGCATGCTCTTGTGTGCTTCATGGCTCGTTTGGGTTTCTTCCCTTAAACTTGGTTTTTAACCGAAATCTAGAGCATGACAGAGTCACCAAAGCACCCAGCAGGCAAGTTTCATTTTTTCCTGGTTACTGCGAGGGGGGCGGCCCCACTGATGATGAGAGGATGAGGAGCTGATGATGACCGGTGTACAAAGAATGAGTGGGGGACAGAAGGTGAGTGGACAGAGGAAGAGGATTTGAGATGAATTTAAATATAATGTGAAAAAATGTAATGAAATTAGCAGGCAATCAACTAGGACAGTTTTTTTGTGAACTATCACTTGTACAGGTATGGCCATAGTGGAAATACAGTGGTAGTCATGACAAACTATGACAAAGCACATATGCAAAGCAAAATACATGATTTAATACTACATGCAGTGCATGGCTTTTGATACAGGAAAATGCATGGATCAAAGAGTATATTTGCTTCCTACACCGAAACACATGCATGACACATGAGTAATGGGAACTAATGAGAAATGAGCTCCCCCCAGCGCCATTGAGGCATCTGATAGATGTAGGTTAAGCCCGCCTCTCAGTAGTCGGGTAGTACGGTAGGTTGGCCAGACTAAGCTCCTGTGAGTTTATAATCACGGAAGCCAGGCTAGTAAGACATGTCAATGCAGCTCTGCAGGGGGAAAAGCCTTGTGCCATGGATCATGAAAATGACACAAGAGACAATGACAATGAAAATGACACAAAGCACTGATTAATGACAGCTGCCTTTATTTTTTTACATAAATTGATAACCATTGGTAACATAGTAGTCTTGTTGAAGAATTCCATATCCAATGAAACCAAACCTCAACTGATATTTTTTTATAATCTAGGCCTCAGCAGATTGGAGACCATCCAAGAAAAGCAAAGTGGGACTCATGTACCTCTTGGCAAGGAATCCAATCCTTTCAACCCTGCCCCTACAGAAAAAAACTCCAATGCAATTAAAGAATCATTTTAAAATGGTACCTTAAGGTATAAATGTTTTATTAAACTTTCACAATTAGCTCAGGGTCTCATCCATGTGTTTCAGTGAAATAAGATAAAGAGCTGGCTGGTGACTTCTTCCATGCCACTTTAAAGTCTGGATTGGAGCAAGTACATACTGCTGCCCTGAAGAGGAAACATCATCTTAGCCCAGAAATAGAATGTTTAGTTTACAGTATCTTCAAGGCTATGGAATGAATCAGGTTGAGAGTATTGTATAGCATGGTCACGTCTAATATAAATTGCAATCATCGGTTATTGGGAAGACAAGAAAGTTCACTGGAGCAGGTCATTGAGCACACACGCATCAATGTACTTTCTAGATCAGTGAGGTACTTCTTTACCTGTTGCTCTCTTTGGGAGCTGCAGCATGTGATGAGTGGTTGTGGATGAGATTGAGAATGATTATTCTCTCCTCTTCGAGAAGGTCTGCAACACCTTCAGGAAGACTTTCTGATTTGTACATACTAACCCTTGAAATTTCCCCTTCCCCCTAAAGTATCTATCTATCTATCTACAAATATCTCAAGGGTGTCATGTTGTCAAAGGTGTCACGTTCACCCTTTCAGGTTGGATCTTAAATGTCATTATCTAATTTATTTACAGATGTGAGGAAAACAAAATAGTAAAAACTGTGAAAAATTCATTTTAAATACCCAGAAAGCTGTTTTAATCATTGTACTAGATCATCTAACATACACTACATTGACTTTATTTTTGACAATGACATTCTGTAACATAACATGCTGTATAACATAAACAAGTTTGTTTATTTTGCTGTATTTTCCAAACACTTTTCTTTTTCCCCTTTGATGCCTCCTGTGAATAAACAAACAGAGCAGAGGCCCCCTCTGTTTATATTCGAGAAGTGGATCAGGGCAACCATTCCCAAAAGCGTGGTGTTTAGATCACAGTGACTGAGAGAGAGCCAATTCAAAGCGACACTCTTTCTGTCACTCGGCAGTAATCTTGCCGTGGCGCCGGGGCTTGCGAGAAAACACAGCGCCGCACAGCCATGCGTCCTGGGGGTCTCCGTGGGCATGTTCTCATCAGAAACCCAGCATCTGGTCAGAGAAAGTAAACACACATGAGGCAACATCAACCCCCAACCCGCACACACACACAAACATGTACACACACAGACATACATTCACACACACACACACACACACACACACTCGCACACTTGCACACAAACATGTACACACATAGACATACATGGAAACACACAAAAAGACTCAAATAAACACACACAGACACACACACACACAGACACAAACACACCTCTCACCAACCCCCCAAGTCAGTTTGAGAATCAACGCCCACCTCATTAATCTCTATTGGTTTGCGTGTCACCGGATTGAGAGGACGAGTAAATGACTCTCCCATTCCTCCTGGAGAGTTTCATTTTGCCTCCTGATGTGAGTTATTATCCCGCCCTTAGAAAGGGTGGGGGTGGGCAAGAGAAAGAACGTGAGGAAGAAAAGGGGCCAAAAACAGATGATATTTACCTCACCAGGCAATACCGGCGGAGAGGAGAAAGAGATAATTTGTCACACAACACCCCACACGTTTCCAGAAAAGTGCACTTTCACTTCCTGCACCTCCCCCCTTTCTACAGTATTACTTACAGTGAGCAGAGCAGTGGTCTGTTATCCAACCTGAAGTATTTAAATCCAAAGGAAGAAGCTGATTTGTAATGGAACTGATTTCACTGATGGGCTACAGTAGGTATTATTCATTGGGCAGATTAGACGATTAGGAATGGCCAGAGTGACATGATTAGAACCTTACTGACTTCCCGTTTTTCCTGATTCATCACATTGTGTGCATGTGTGTGTGTGTGTGTGTGTGTTTGTGTGTGTATGTGTCAGTCATTAAGGTCTCGGACAGAATGTGTTTGTGTGTGTGTGTGTGTGTGCCAATCATTAAGGTCTCAGACAGAATGTCTGTGTGTGTGTGTGTGTGTGCCAGTCATTAAGGTCTGCGACATAGTGAACCATGCTTAAGCCAGGGGGATCTTGCTCAATCTATACGCTGGCCACCAGCCTGAGGTGGTGTTACTTTGCTGACTTGGCTTGATCTGATCCCCGTGCCGCCCAGGGGATCAATTATGGAGTGCGGTTGATTAGTCCATTATGTGGTCACCCTGGAGCCAGACTGGTCTTTGGCACAGGACACAAGGAGCTGTGACCATGAGAGACCTGCATATCGATAACAAGAAGGACGACTGGAAGAAAATATTTACACAAAAGTTGACCTGTGGTACAGGTATGTCTTAGTGGGTAAAGCATTAACAGTAAAAAAAAAAACAAAACACCACACCCATGAAATGGATTTGGAATGAAGAATCAGCCTGACATTTGTTTTCTGTTTCTCTCCCTCTCTTTTCTTTTTGTCTTTTTTTGCGTGAAAGAGATAGGCCTGGCTGTCGTGCTTGATGGATGATGACCTGAGTAGATTCTTCTGAGCAGACTCGTCACAAGACACGCACACACACACACACATACAACCCCCCCCCCACACACACACACACACACAGACAAAGGCAAACACACTCACACACACACCGGACACTGGAACATACCTTCATACACAATAATATACACACACTCTCTCTCTGTAAGAAAGTGAGTACACACACAAACATGCACGCACAAACTGGGACATACCCACATACGCATGAATACCCACACACACACACACACATACACACACACACACACATGCATAGACACAAAAGCTGTGTGACCCCTTCAGTTGGACACTGCGAGTGCTTCGGGGTGCTGGTGACATTTCAGCCATGACACAGAGGTCCGGGCTTTGTGCATGGCACCCCTGGATTGTGAGCCATGGTGATTCAGAGTCTGCCTGCTGAACTTCACAGATCAAGCGAGGAAGTGCCTTTATTTCTCCATCATTCAGAAACGTCATAAATGTTTAGGCAGAATAACTCTTTGAGTAACTTATTTGTCTGTATGAGAACATGTGCAGTTTTTTTATGTGTGTGTGTGTGTTTGCATGTGTGGGAAGGGTACCAGTGTTTTACCTACTGTGGTTGCCTACAGCACGTTGTCAGCGAAGGTTAGAGGAGCTGAGCTCCCACTGACTATGGGTGCACACGTGCTGCAAATGTTTTCTGTCGTAGGACTGGAAATGGCTTTCAAAATGTGTGCCCGGATGAGTGTCACATAGCCATGCGTGCGCACCGCTCACGTCTGGCAAGAACACATGCACACACACATTCACAAAATATTGAAGATGTTTTGTCTTGCACACACACACACACACACACACAGATGCCAGGTGCCAGACGCATGACTATAAATCTCATCTGAGTTCACAGTTCACCTGTACATTACACCAGATGTTTAAACTAATTAGCTTTTATTCACACCTAAGGCGAGAAGCAAATCATTTAACGGCGATAATGAATGAAGATGCAAGGAGACGTTTCCACAATTCACACACACACAGCGAGGTGATACTCAGCAACGAGGCCTATGTGCTACCATTACAATGTGTCATTCTGTGATTTATCTTGATGTAATGTTAGAACGTTTCATTGTAATGTGCCATCAATTTGTGTAAAAGAAAGGTTTTTATAGACCACCACACAGAGGATCTCATTGCAAGCATTTCACAGATGTATAACACAAGGGTAATGATGTGCTGCAGATGCATGGTTTCTAGCCACCACGCAAATGTCAGATGCTTTGTTCTCGGCTTCGTCGCAATTTAAGAAATACGGATAACGCTGTAAAAAAGAATCAGCCCTTCAGCAGAAGGAAAATCAAATGATAATGCTCTATGTCTGTTCTGCTTAAGCAGAGATGAAACGGTGTGTGTGTGTGTGTGTGTGTGTGTGTGTGGGGCGGGGGGTGGGGTGGAGCAGTGCGGGGTGGTGGGAGAAAGACAGAAATAACCAACAAATGCTTCTTTGGTGCGGGCAAGAACGAGTCACGTACAAACACATCAAAGCTCGGGGCTGGTGTCGGTTAGTTCTCCCAGAGATAAGAGAGGTATGATAAATTACTTTCATCACTGGCAAACATGTGGCATGCCGAGTAATCATGTTAATGATTCCACTCAGAGTCTGAATCGTCAGCCCCATGTGGTTCATCGAGGGAAATAATGGGTGAGGGGACGGTTTATATATCCATGTGCAAATACTATATACTGTATATATACATCTATCTATCTATCTATCTATCTATCTATATATATATGTCTATACACACACACACACACACATATATATATCTATATCTATATATCATATACCTATACCTATACATATATACACATATGTGTGTGTGTGTGTGTGTGTGTGTTTGTGTTCTCTGACCTCATCTACAGACCTGGAAACGATGCTGCTGCAGTCTGAGGCACATTCCCCCTGTTACCAAATGCCACACCCTGACCTAAGCAAGCATGAAATCGTATGGGCAGGTGGTTAAACACATTCACTGACTTGAATGTGGGCTGCTTTTTTCTCACGTTGAATGTGCTAATTGAAAAAAAAAACATGCATGAATGTGAAAAGACCTAAAGGCGATCTTATCGCGTTTCCTTTGTGCAATGGTAACATGTTGTTTTTTTTTCCCATCAGGGCGTGAAGGGCAAGAGGTGTTGGTGTTAGCAGTACCCGATGGAAATCCATGGAAAATAATAGGATATAACAGGATAAGGGAGAGGTGAGGAAGCATAAATCTCAGGTGAGATCTGTTTTGGAGGCAATGGGCCTGATGAGGCTGTGGGTGTGAGTGAAACGTTTCCCAGAGCCAGGCCTGGGCAAGTGGGGAGGAGAAAGAGATGAGAGGAGGGGAGAGAAGAAGAGAGGAGAGGATGAAGAGGAGAAGGAGGAGACAGAGCTTTTCTGCCGCTGCGCCTCCTCACAACCCTTGGCACATTTATTTTCAGTAAGAGGGGTGCTCAGGGAGCCCTGCAGGCAGAGGCAGCTGGCTCAGAGGAATGTGTGTGTGTGTGTGTGTGTGTGTGTGCGCCCGTGCACTCATGTCCTATATTTAGACATGCGTATGTCTTCCAGTGAGGCAGCTGTTGTGTACTCAGACGTTTAAAAGTTGAGATGCTGCAGCAAAGTGTCAGCTAGCATCAGGACCAACATGAAAAATGAATTTCAAGGGCTGACATTGAGGCACAGTTTTTTTCCAGGGCTGCTTTCTTTCTGGGGTGTGGCTCATATCTAAAACACTTTCATCATCCACATAATTAAATAATATGGAGAACTACAGTAGAACAAAGGCTATCTAGAGTAGATCTGTAGTCGCGGAAACATTATAGACACCTGCATGTGTCTGTTTTGCTTTTAAAGACAGTTGCGGACATTTGCGGGACGATCAGTAAACCCATGGAGGAAAAACTTCAACGTATGGTTTACAATGATGGAGAACATGTTTGTCAAGTTGTTTTCCTGGTTTGTTGGGGCTACCATTTTGTATATTTATATTCAATGTCTTTGTATACATACTGGCTTATTTCGACCAGATAAGAATTCCATAATCTAGGGTAAACACATTCCAATAAGAATACACTACAGAATGCAAGTTGTCCAGCAAAGAAAGATCACGAATAATTCAGATTATATGTAGAAAAAGTACAGCTTTTAATTTTGTGCTATTTTCCAGCACCTATCACATGAGACGAGGATGGCGGTTATTAATGAGAGACCCCAGCCATCGGACAACAATTCTCCCTGCAAACAACATTCTTAAAGCCTCTATGTGTAGGATTGTATCAGAATTCCCCATCTATTGGCGAAGTGGTATACTGCATACGTTTGAATAAAATGTATTAGCCCTCCCCTTCCCACAATCCTAATTTCTTGCTACGGAGGCCGAACGCTCGCTCGCTCGCTCTTATCTCAGTTTCTGCTACTCAGTCTCTGTGCGGAAACGCGAAAGGCAAAGTTGAATATACGATACTGCTCTCCCCTACAAGAACCCGTACTTTTGAAAATGGCGGCGCAAAATGGATATTTTTCTTTGGTCCCCAGCCATATCTATATATAAATGGAAATTACCAAGTTTACCGGAACACTACAATTTATTCATGGAGGTAATTACCATCGTTTTACATTATATTTTTAAAATAAAGAATATATTTTTAATAAAAGACGAAGATAAATAGAAGATAAATCCTACACATAGAGGCTTTAATATGTCAGTCATCAATTTTTCATACCCAAGGGGCTGCATTAACTAACAGGCTGCCAAATATGCACGTTGCATATAAACCCACAAATTAACATGAGCTATTTTCAATCGTGCATTCTCAGCAGGTCTAACTTGTGTTGGCATCTGGAGACATACTGTATATACAAACTCCTATGCAAATGTATGATACGAGCCCTCATGAAGGAAGCCTTTGAGGGTTATGAGAAGTGACTAGCTGTCAACCCCACAGATGGGAACAGCCACGGGTCGGGCCGCCATACCTAGAGGTCAGAAAGAATGTCATAATAGACCCTGATGTCACAAAGTGCATCTTTGACATGACGGGTGATTTCATTGCTAGTAAAATATGTTTTCACCTTCAAACAAACCCACTTAGTTTGGCCTGACAGACCGTGTTAAAGACAACTTGTAAAACAGGACATGAGTGTAATCAGCACAGGCATAAACGATTGGGATTTTCCATTTCTGTCCACCAGACGGAGTGCGCTTTCGGAAAACGAGTTTCTGTTTGGACCTCCTCAGACAATCTGGGAAGCAGTGCAAGTGCACAGGTGTTCCACAGATGGACGCTAAAGACATTTGGCAGACTACCACCTGCTACAATATCTGCACACATGTGCTTTTCAAATTAAATTCAATGGCCTGCAGACAAGGATAATTCAACCGATCTACAGTGACAGCTCTACCAGTGACAACATTTGTTGTTGTGCTTGTCTTCTTGCTGTCCCATAAGCCATGAGGATTTTCTTTTCACAGTGCGCAAGACCAATGCAATGTGGACGAGCAGGTTTTTCTTGGGCAACCAAATCTCCCTTCCTCTACCTGTGACAAACTGCAGACCTTAATAACAGCCACATGGCTAATCTAACACCTTCACTGGCTTTTAATAAATAAATGTAGATTAGCAGGAAAGTGGGCTGTAAATTAGCATCCCCAAAATGGCTGCAGGGAGCAATACTGTACGAGAGATTAACTCCCCGCAACAGAAAATGTTAATTACGTTGCCGTAGTTCCAAAAAATGCAATTAGATTTACTGGTAATCCCTATCTAGCATGGATTATGCTGATAACACTGTTCACTGACAGGTTTAATATACTGAATGCCCAGCCTTACTCATTTACTCCAGCCCATAGTCATCAGAGGAGTACTGTGGGCCTACATTTAGCACTGGGGAACTTGGAAACAAGAGACTTTCAAAATACTCTTCATTTCTCCAATTTAGAACTGTCACCTGATCTCCCCCTGTTCCTGAACCTCTCTGTGCAGAGTGTCATCAATGCCCCAAGGTCAAAGCTCCATTTTCCTAATATCTGCTATGTAAGCAAACAGCATTTTGGAGGATACCACATAGTGAGACAGAAGGTAGCAATGTCACAGCGGTATTAAGTCACACATTATGGAGGTGGGAAACCAAGATAACATTGATCTGCCAACTGTTTTGTTCACATTCAAAGTAGATGTATTGTTCACATCTCTGGGAATTGAACCATTGGCATTGATGTTGGTTGCAATAATCATTAAGAGCTCAACTACTGGCGCTAACAAGACCTTTTAACCCATTGTCACTTGATTGGGGTGTATACATAAAAAGTGGCACAAAACAAAGAAAGAGTTGTTTCACGGGATGACAGATATAACACAGAGGCAGCTTTCACTGTTACAGGTGCTTGAATTCTTGGCCAAACTTTATCACAGACTTCTTCATTCATCTAATATCCACTTTGAATCAAAGAGGTTTGCAGGTATCTGTTTATTACATGAATTCATACATCAGTTTTGCTACATTTCTTCAGCTATGAGGTTTAGTACATGCTAGCACAATTCTTTTCCCAAATTTACTTTTTCATAGCCTGGGCCCGCCCATACTTCCTGTGACGCTACATTCAATTTCGCGAGCAAGTCAGTCTGGCCAGGCTGCCGTTTTAGAGGAATTATTTTTCCCCAATCTGTGGGCACCAATGACAAACGAGCATACGCATACGCAATGAGTGGTCTGATTGGTTGTAGATTCGTCAAGTAGAGAGGCATCTGATGGACGCAGGTTAAGCCCGCCTCCCAGATGACGTTTAGTAATCTAGGATGGCCAGACTAAGCTCCCATGAGCTTTGTCGCGCAAGCCAGGCTAACTTTTTCAACATTTGGTCTGATTCTGCTATTTCAATGATGGGTGTCCTCATTAAAAAGGTGCTAAAGCACAATTTCTGTATTTTTCTGCAACAATTTTGTGAGGGTGTAATCTACAGGGGTGTGGTTTGATCATCTCCAGAGAGATAGAGTTTCCATTTTAACATTCCACATCACTGTTTAATGTGATGTAGTGTAACTAGGGTATGTTTCCGTGAAGTAACTTGAGAACAAAATATACTAGCCTGTTTTTTTTGCTTTAAACATGCATAAATTTACATTAAGTGCTGGGTGTCGACTAGCAAAAGTCTATGAGCTTGTTCTACCCAGAAACTGTCTGCATTACCAAACTGTGTCTTTGTGTCAGGCTGTAACACTCACCAGACGGCCACGTCCTTCACATCCTTTTTCACGGCGGGATGATATTAAAATTGATCAAACATTTGAGACCTAATCTCTCAGCACTAAAACCCTTTCCAAGCTTATCTTGGCCTCATCTCCCCGTGGCTATCAGCAGATTGCTGTCTAGACTTGGCTATAACCGCCACATTATCTGCGGAGGAGATGCCATTTTAATGGCAATGTTACTACTGCTTCCAGTAATCAAACTGAGTCCATTAACATCCATTGATTTTGAACCACTGCCCTCCCCCTGACTCTACATGCCTTCCCAAACTACCCGTTTGCTATTATGAATATCATCCATGGCTCACCCCATTGATCCCAGAAGTACAGAGACGGCCTTCAGAGAAATGCATGTGAGGGTGACGATGATTATTTTTGAAGCTGTCTTTTATTTACAGCTCTTTTTCTCTCTCTGTCTCTCTGTGTGTGTGTTCTTGGCAGAGAAGACACAGACACATTTTAATCATGCAGATTAAATCATGCAGTGTGTGATAACTCTCTTTTAAACATGCCTTGTATGGACAAATAAGCTTGGAAAGGGCATCATTTTTTTTTTAAATGTTTAGTGAATGTAATATGATTTTGAAAGTCCCTGACTTGTGAAAGGGCTAAAAAATTAATGCTTGTTTAAAAAATTCAAGTGCATGTCCTGAACTTGTGCACAGCACAGAGTCAATGTGGATGAATAATTGAAGCCTGGGATGTTGGAATTTTGGCTTCGGGGACATGCAAGAGTGAAAACCTCATGTCTCAGGGTGGCTGTCATGAGCAGATGTGTGTGTGTGTGTGTGTGTGTGTCCGTGTGTGTGACGCAGGTGATGGTGGATGCCTGGCTCTTGCTTTCCTGCCTACTTCCACAACTGGCCAGTCATTATCATGATGCTCATCATCATGTTCATTGTAGATAGGGGAGGGGTTAGAGTGTGGTGGAGACAGGATGGAGAGGGATACCTGGCTCTAAAGCTTCTCTGCCTACAGCCACAATGGTCTGAGTTTCATTATCACCCTAATCATCATCCTCATCACATCTTTATCATCATCATAGTCACCATCACAATCTTCACCATAACTATTATTAATGTTAACATTGGTTTGACATTTGACTGTCAACATTTGACAAGTTCAGGAGGGAATGGGCTGGTCCTTCATCTCCAGAACCTCTGCCAAGTGTTCTCAATACCACAAATAGCAAAAAAAAATTATAAGCTGTAAGAATTATACTATACTTTTATATTTATATGATATTATATACTTTTATTTATTTATTATATTTGTCGAGTGTACTGTTAAGCAATAACCAGTAGAGGGTAGCAAAGATCTTTGTGACGAAAAGCTTTCACAACGGACATCTGAGCAAAAGCATTGCCTGACTTCCCTGCCATGGACATCATTCCATTGAAACAAATTCGTTTTTCATCGGCCTGATTAGATCTTTTTAGTGCACTGAGCGTGAAATTAAGGGATCCGTCGATCCATTAGTTGAGATTATGCAAAATAAAGAGCTATTCTTCATATAATTCCTAATTACCTGTAAAACCAGGGCAAATCGCACATGGTAGGCTGTATTTTCGATGGCCTACCAGTCAGAGTTTCACTAATGGCCGACGCTGAATCTGTGCAGGACTCAACAATGCAGTGTGTAAGATGATATGTGCCCGAGAGTGGCGCAGTTTCCAGAGGGTTGAGTTTCTTGTTCACCCGGTCTTTCCTTCCTTCAACTGCCAAAGTTTAAGAGTTGACTACTCTTACTTATTAAGATGCATGTGGTGTCCGCGGTGGTGTAGATTCTACACAATCTACATTAAGCTACTACATACTACACGCACATGCCTGTTCTTTATGTTGGTGAATACTGACAGCGCATCACTTCGGGATGGCAAGGCTTCAAAGGTTCTTCTGGGTCCACCTCCTCCTCGCAAAGGTAGTAGTCTGTATTTAACCATGAATCCTCTGTCCTATATTCTTCTAATAAAGTAATGTAGTGACAAAAACCCTACATTGCATGGGTCAGGTTGGACATCTTGTTGTCAAAGAGGAGATGTTATCTCCCCTACTTGCTGTAGGCGGTGACACCTGTTGCACCAGGTAGCCGTAAAAATGTTTAGTCAGTACGCAAATATTTTACGGAAGTGTGTGTTTGAGCGTGTCAGCTATACGTAGATTTGCTTCATGGTAGAGACAAAATGTATGTATCCAGAATGATTTTTGACGTCATGTGTGTTTAAAAGACATGCGGCGTAATAGGAAATCGAATGTTTCTGCAGCAAAATTATTGCTTCAGGAAGTGACATGCTTTGCAATCTAACATCGATTCTGAAAGATAGTCTTGAGAATACTAGATGGATGATCTGGCTTTGTTGGACTTGCTAGAATGCTCTCTTTGTCTGGAACCCCTCGATGTGACAGCTAAGGTACTGCCGTGCCAGCACACGTTCTGTAAATCCTGCCTTCAGCGTCAAGAAGAGTCATCGCTCGCTGCGTTGCGTTGCCCGGAGTGTCGGTCTACCATAGCGGGGGCTGTGGAGGAGCTGCCCACCAATCTGCTGTTAGTCAGACTTCTGGAGGGGTTTCAGCATGGCCCACCAGGGTCAGCAAGAGAGGAGAGACACGTGGACTGCCCGCTACGCCAAGGGCTCCGCCAACACACTCAAGAATTGGATTCCGAAAGGGTGAGAGCACACACGATTATGTAGGCCTATCTGTGGTAGAAGTGTGTAGAAATAATATGTTAATAAACCCCTTTCACTACGTATTATACTTTTGAACTTTATACATGTTAAGCATTTACTCCAACATGCACCTGGGAGGTCTACCTAAAGGCAAAGTTGGCAAAGTTGTCAAACCAGATTGAGTGTTCATAGTAAATCATAATAGGCAGCTAATATAGGCTAATAGGTGGCACAAAAGAGAGAAAGTAAGGCACAATGACAAGAATGTAACGTTACCAGTAGCAAAGTGTCCTCACAATGTGTCTCCATAAACCTATTCTTTTTTGCAGAAAGAGAATTTGTTTTTTTTTTTAAATAATATTATGTTGCTTTAAAAAAATTTCTGCAGTTGTTTTTCTGCAGTTTTTATTTGTTATTCATTCACTTCTCTAGATAATAATCTCTCTGATTATGCATCAAACCTTTGTTTTCAAAAACAGGACAGACCCTGAACTTTATAATGATTCAGTATTTCTGCATGAGAGAGCTTTATTAATCATTTTCCTTTCTTGTTTTGTTTGATGAGTAATATTGAGGGACAACATCTGTCATCAGAGTATTAAAATAGAATGCTAGTTGAAGCCAATCATAGTCTTAAAACACACACACACACACACACACACACACACACACACACACACACACTGACACTCACACACGCACACACAAATACCAGCCTTCAT
>JAGFZM010000152.1:183803-198664 GCA_017657215.1 Limnothrissa miodon | reverse complement strand
TACACACACTAAAGCAAAGAAAGATAAATTGTGATCTGTCATCCCCTATGTGTAGTCATATGCTTTGAGTTTTGTTATATTCCCAATTGCTCCTGTGCTAGGGAAAACTTCATCATCCATGATGCCCTAGTTCTGTGGCTATTGCTACGCTGACTCACATCAGCTCCTGGATTAGATGAAGGCTGGTATTTGTGTGTGCTCATTATGTCCAAGACTGCTCGTTAACAAAGTCGTCTGTAGTCCCATGGGTACCTCCGTCTCCAAGGACTCTCTCTTGGCAGTGGTGAAAAGAAATAAGATATTTTTGGGGTTTAACCTGAGACAGAAACAGGTGCGAGAGCAAAGTGTGGGACAAATTTAAATAGTTGGCAGACTATGTAAAAGGCAATTTGTCCTTTTTTACCCTTTCTGGGCCACATCAGGGCCAACCCTGTTAGGCTGGTGTCAACTCGTGCCTGCCTCAGTATTTTGGGGCATAATGCACACGAATGTCACAGTAGTGCACTGTGTTTTTTGACGTCACCCCATTTGTGTGCATGGCGTAGTTGGCAGTGGTAAATATTTAAAGACCAAACAAACTTCAGGGCTTGTCTGATTTCCTTCAGGTCTACTTAAGAACCACCACCAGCAGCAGCGGCAGAAACCAGGAACACAATAAATACAAATCTGGAGATCGCACCATGAAATCTGAAGATGTTAAGGCCATGGGCCGAAGAGAAGATGACAATAGGCGTTATGCTGACCTAAAGGCAGATGGTGGTCTTCAGTCGCAGCCCATGCAGCAGTTGCCCTTGTGCACAGCCCTGTGTGACTTTGACGTGACTGACCTGGACTCACAGGACTTTAAAGATTGCTTGACTTTCCTCAAGGTCAGTGTTGTTATGTGTCAGTAGAAGTCTCTGTCTGTCAGCCACTGCAACTCAATACGCTGTCAGCCCAGGTGCATTTATTAACCTCCTAAACAAGGCTTAGTGAATTGAATTGTTTGACCTCTCTGTCAAGGAACTACAATGATTTCACAGGTCATGGAGGTTAATTACCCACTGTGGTATTCACTAGCAAAGTCCGACTAACCGTAGCTGTTGCCCTTAGTATGAGGACACTGGATTTATTTAGGGTATTTTAATTGCCCAAATTGCACAAATTATTTCTTAGCATTGTGAACTACACTAAAACAGTGTTTGTTTTAAAATGTATTTAAATAGACAATTGCAGAGGGAAGCCATGTTATGAGCTGATTATGGATATTTAATTAGTGATTTCATTGGCCTAGTCATGCATATTCACAGTAGCATCTATTCTGCTATTAGTGCTAGACATGCATTTGCTGGAATGAATTCAGCTGTTCTCATGAAATACAAAAATAGTTTTCTACATAGCAGTAAATGCATTAGCTCTTCTGGGACTGCCAGTCTACACAAATGTTTTACCATTAGAGATTTAAAGGCTTTTTGACCATAATCTCTGACCTGAAATTGAACCCAGAACCTCTATAGCTGGTCTAAGGATAAGGATATCAAACAACTTTATATAATTTACTGTAGGCCCTACCTATTATAACCTCCCATATCTAGGAATAGTATGTTTCATACTATTATAAATAAAACATAAGAATTTGCCGTGATTACATTTGTTAAGATTTTGTTTAATGTCCTTTTAGCACAATAACTGTTTTTTTTTTCTCACTGACTTATATCTGCTAAATTGATATCTTTTCATGACATCTTGACATCTTTTCATTTGCAATTGTAGGGAGACCTCATAACGGCCATTCAGCGAGTGGATGCCAACTGGGTTGAAGGGAAATTAGAGGATAAAGTTGGAATATTTCCTCTGCAATTCACGCAGGTTTGTTTAGCCTTACCTCTTTATGTCTCTTCATTTCCCTAACAGAAAGGTGCTTTCAGTGCAACCGACACAAGGCCACTAATGAGTATGCGTATTGGTCATCTTCGTATGCCATGTGGCAGAGCCTGACGTCATTATACATTCCCACTGTTTGTGTGTTTGTTTGTTTGTTTGTTTTGATGTGGCACCGCTTTGCTTGTTGACACTCAGACTTGCATTGGTGCATTTCACGCAGTGCTGTTGAGGCTGAAGAAAGTGAGCCTCTTGCTTCTAGTTGCGTCGTCGCAGCCGTCACTCTTAACACTTGCTCAGGCGCGCAGCGTCACAGAAAAACCTGCCTGTTTGCTAAATTAGACTGAGATGACTGACATGTGCATCCACAGCTGTCCGGAGTACACAGACACATGCGTGCCTGGAGAGAGCTGATCTTGTTCTGATTCTCAATTTGGGTTCTGGATGCTGATATCTCTCACATACAGAAATAGAGTGCTTCTTGTTCTCAAATCTCTCTCTCTCTCTCTCTCTCTCTCTCCCTGTCTATCTGTCTATCTGTCTGTCTGTCTGTCTGTCTGTCTGTCTCACTTAGCCTTTGTCCATATCTCTCTTAACCCCCTTTTTTAGAATCCTTAGCTTCTGAGTCTTTTTCCCAGTCTCTATCTGTCATTCTATCTGGATCTGTCATCCATCTTACTGTTTCTGTCTCGATTTGCTTATTCCTCTCTCTCTTGCTTCCCATCTTTCTCTCATTCCCTCTACTCTCTCTCTCTCTCTCTCTCTCTCTCTCTCTCTGTGTAAGCTTCATCGAGCCTGCCATCTCAATACTAGGCAGCCAGGCGTAAAGGCACAGTAATGCTGTCTTTGCTATAGTGCCACAACAGCCGAGCCTTACTGTAGGCAAGGGGCTGAAGAGAGAGAGAGAGAGAGAGAAAGAAAGAGAGCATCAATCCCTGACTGCCTGCCTGTTTTCTCTCTCCCAGGCACCACCAGTGCGTCGCTCCGTCTGCGAGCTGCGTAGCAACCTGCCGGGCTCACCGCTCATTTAGCAGCGAACAGCGGCAGCCGAGGGGTAAGGGTGTGTGGCAGACAGACAGACAGAGAGAGACAGACAGACAGATGGTTGGTGCCAGAAAAAGAAGGGTAGGGAGGGATGGCTGGGGATACAAAAGGCTCCAGCAGGTTGCAGATAATGACCTAGGGAGGGTTGTGAGACAGTATGTGTGCTTCCGGCTGTGATGGCTTGCTGCGCTTTCTATGGTGATTTAAGATATATTTTTAACTTGCCATTCTTTTGTGTTTTTCTTCTGCCTTTTCCTACTCTGAACAGCCCAACTTTGCAGCGAGCCAACTCCTGGAGAGACGGAGGGAGCAGGGCGAGTCGGCATCGGAATCGCGGCCTCTGAACGTGCCGAGGAGCACCAGTGGTGACGCTGGGCGTGAGCGTGGAGTGAACGCCAGGGCGTCTGTCTACAGGCACCCCTCAACTTTACATGGAACTGCTGTTGCTGCTAGGCCTGCTGGGGTTACCTTACGCAACAGTGTGAACCGGGCCACGGGGGTCCCCTCCACAGCAGCCTACACCCAGCAACCAGCTGCCCCGAAAGTGGCCCCCGGAGCTACAGCGCCCCCTGCTCTGCATTCAGCTCCTCACAGGGCAGTCAGGTCAGGCTCTTTGACCAAACGCCGACGGTTCAGAAGCCTTCCCAGAAACCTGCGTCAGGTAAGATGGCCGTGGGGTGTGTCACCAGCCAGTGAAAAGCAAATGTTTGCTTTTGTGTGTTTGTGTGTGTGCATGTGTGTGTGTGTGTGTGCATGTGTGTGAATGCTTTGGTTGTAGATTGCACAGTGCCAGCGCAAGAAGATTCTTATAAGCGACTACTTACAGTAAAGACTTTTGGTCTGGGATCCCTTGGGAGGGGGAAAAGGCTGCTTGTTTGGATTGTGTCAAAAGACAAAAGCGTCGCGGCAGAGGAGTCGATGACTCACAGGCAAACCTGTTGTGCTGTTGTTGTGCTTAAACGCAGAGTGGGAAGCATGCTCTGTTGCTCTCCTTCACAGCTTCTCACACAGAGGAGGCACTACGAAATCTTCATTTCAGGGGTGTGTGTGTGTGTGTGTGTGTGTGTGTGTGTGTGGGGATGGGAGGGACTGCTCAAGATGTACGTGCCTGGTTACTATTAGGCTGATTTAATAGTGTCTCAGAAGAATGCAGCACCTGGGGGATGGGGAGCTGGACACAGAAAGGAGACTTAGAACAGAAATGTTATGGATCAGTATCGGAAAGTGGATAATATAAACAGGTCTGTCTCCTCACTTATAGCCAGGTAGGGGAGACTCTTTGCTATGTTTTTTTGGTTGGAGCATGAATGGGGATCGCATGTGTGTGCGGGTGTATGTGTGTAAACTACGTGTCCTGCACTGTGTATGATTTAGCAGATCCTGCCTGTCAGATCATAAACATGCTAAAAACACACTGAATACTGTTTGCTCCCTTATTACACCCAAGGGTGGATCTGTGACCGACAGACAGTCATCGAATGTTAATGATTGTACCCGTAGTTGCAGCATCTTTGATTGATTGTGATAAATGCTACGTGTTTTTATTTGATGTTGTCTATTGTAATAACTGTAGATTGACTTGTTGGAGAGCTAAAAAAATCTCTGTCACTGTTGCACAGCACATAGTGAGTCATATTGGGGAGTTACATAACACACACACACACACTCTCTCTCTCTCTCTCTTATCTTGTTGAAAGGCTCATTCTTCTCGGCTGAGCAGTGACTCTCTCTTTTTCTTTCTCCCTTTCTCCCACTCTCCCTAGCTTTCCCTCATGCTGCCCCCTCCTCTCTCTCTCCTTTTCTTCCCCTCTCTCCTTCTTTTTTCCCATATCCCCTCTCTGTTGCCCTCAGCTCAGCTGTTCCATTAATAGAAGGCAAAGAGCTTCTTGTGTTTCTTCACTTATGAAAAAGATTTCTTACTCTCTCCACCCCCCTCATACTTTCTCTATTTTCTCTCTATTTCTCCCTATTGCATTTTTGACAGGCAATTAGTATGTCAGCTAAAGGGAAAGCAAGAGCTTTAGAAAGATCTACAAGCACCCCATGATCTATCTATCTAAATGTCTATCAATCAATCAATCAATCTATCTATCTATCTATCTATCTATCTATCTAGCTAGCTAGCTAGCTAGCTCCTCACACCTATCTTCCTTAGGGACGGGAAAAAGGATATTGTAATTGTGACTACTCAGGGAGCATTGCACAGTACAAATATGTTGAAAAGTGTCAGGTGTCAAGGTCATGACCCTGTATTTCTGTCCACTTCAGTTTGGTTTTAATTGCATGACAAGGCGGGATGTGCTGTAAAACCTCAGTCTGGGAGATTCTGCATTAGGTAAGCAGTGGTTGTTCTTGGGCAAGGCAGCAGGCCTATGTCACATTTAGTTTAGTGTCAGAAGTTGAGTCTTAAGGGCCGGTGTGCTTACGTTTGCATGAGTCACAAGCCCTCCCTGACAAAATAACCATCCTCTAGCAAAGGCGACTGTGAAAAGTGCCGGTTAGGACTAACTTTGGTTCACAGGTGTTCACAGATCTGTTGTTTAACCTGGTGGTAGTGGTGTGAGTGCAGTCATGTGTCCCTACATCCATTAGGCTGCAACTTGGCACACTTGACACCTTTGGACTGTAAAGTGATCTCAGGCAGGGAGGTCAAGTTGAAGTTTTCTTAAAGTTTCTATTACATAAAACCCCTCATAGTTCGTCACCCCACACTTAAGACTTCCTCTGACTCGCCCTCTACTTCTTGCATTAGGGATAGAGCCATTGCACAGTTGAAAGAACAAATGGGAAAGAATCACCCTCATTGACATCATGTTCACACACACACACACACACACACAAACACACACTAAGACACACTCAGTGATGCACATTTACACACATTCAGACAGAGACACTTTCGCACCCCCCCCACACACACACTGATATACGCATGCACACACACTCTCTCTCTCTCTCTCTCTCACACACACACACATACACACACACACACACACGTTGTTCTCAAGAAGAACATACCTTCACAGTATTTATTTCCGTTTCAGACCTTTGTTAATCACTGTGCATCTCTGTGGTGGCACACACTGAAATAGCAGGGTCAAGCTGAGCGGTTCAAGTCTCAGCGTTTATCCGCAACGCAGCCCTTTCATTTCTCAGCTGTAGATAGAGGTGTGCTGCTGACCTGAGTTTAAAGAGGCTTTGAACTGGATAGGAGAAAGAAGCAGGCCGCATGTAGACCGCTGTGCGGACTGTCTGTGATGGCCACCTGGGATTAGTCAGTGATCGCCTGGCGCATCAGGTGTGACTGATCACAGATTGCTTTGCGACTCAAAGCACCTCCAGTGACATTACCATACCTCCCCTATTACTAGCGGCGGAACTTCTGATAAGTTTTACACTTGCCACGGTGTAATTATCAGTCACAACCGTGATAAGACTTTAGTCGCAAAGAGAGTGAGGGAGAGAGAGAAAGAGAGAGAAAGAGGGAGTGAGAGAAAAGTAAAGACAGAGCAAGAGCAAAGGGAAAAAAATAAGCCCTAGTGACTCATGCAGGACTTTTTAGCTGTGTAATTATACATCATTATCCTGCACCGTGTCCGCATAGTTGGGAACCACACCTCAGGGCTGAACACATCCACAGTGTGTGTGTGTGTGTGTGTGTGTGTGTGTGTGTGTGTGTGTGACAGATAGAGAATTTTGGGGAGGGGGTTGGTTCTTTGCTTGTTTGGTGTGGGAGCCTGCCAAAGATGCTTAACTCCAGGTTATGTAAGTAAGAGAGGAGTGAGAGAGTAAGAGAGAGCAAGAGGGAGAGAGGGGGAAGAATAAAAGAGAGAGGGGGGATTGAAGGGGCAGAAAAGAAGGGAGCTAGAATTTGAAAAGTCAATTTATTGGTTCAGCCTAATTCATTTGGAATGATGACTTCACAACACCTTTAGCTTTGCGCTGTCCGACTATAACTCTATAACCTATATTATTTTACCAGGCCACTGCCTCCAAGATAAGCACAAACATACCCAAGGTGCTGTACTCGCAGACATGATCTGTACCTCGCTCAGATAGAGACTTGTCTTGGGTGTTTTTTATTTTTTCTTTGGTGAAAGGTGGATTGTGGGATTGATGTGCTTCTGTGTTTGGCCTCTGGGGAGTTTGGGGGCTCAGTGTGTGTTAATGGTCCTCTGCTTGATCTCAGCCTGACAGGAAGATGAACGGAGACGCTCCCTCAATCATCACCATGGCGCTGATCGACCCGGAGGACCACACAGCCCTGTCAGACAAGCAGTCTTCCACTCAGCAGCTCTCTATCAGCGTGTGAGTGTGTGTGTGTGTGTGTGGCCATGTGTGTGTAGTCATTCATTCAACAGCTCTCCATCAACGTGTGAGTTTGTGTGTGTGTGTGCGTGCGGAGTCATCTACTCAGCGGCTCTCAATCAAGGCATGAGATTGTGTGTGTGTGTGTGTGTGTGTGTGTGTGTGTGTATGGTCCAATCCTCAGCAGGTCTCCATCCGTGTGTGTGTGTGTGTGTGTACATGGTCATCATCCCTTAGGAGCTCTTCATCTAGATATATCTTCATCGAATAAGTGTGTATATGTTTGTATGTGTGTGCAGGCATCCACTCTTTGCATCAGTATACAGTACAAAACTGCCACCTGTTATTATTTACATAGTTTATGTATGTGTGTGTGTGTGTGTGTGTGTGTGTGTGTGTATGCATGTTCTCTTTCAATTTGTATGATAGTGTGTCTCTACTTATGTTTGGATTTGACTAGTGTCAAGCATCTTGGTGTGGGCAGATTTGGTCATGAAGGCATTTCTATGTCAGCATGTAGTGCATATTATTGATGCTTGTGATTGTGATTGTATGCACGCTTCTGTGAGCATGTGTGTCTCTAAGTGTGAATCTGTGTGTGTGTGTGGGTGTTGTTCTTGGAGAGCACTCACGCTGAAGTGGCTAAAATGCAGGGCACAATGTGTTTCATAAGCTTTATGTAACTGAATAATTTAATCTGAAACAAAAATAAAAAAGAAAAAGCAAAAAATACTGGCCTGGAACAAAATAAAATCTCTCATCAGCATCTGTGTGTGTCTCTCTGTGTTTGTGTTTGCTCAGTCATGCTGCAGAGAATCTGAGCGAACGCAGTCACATCTGATGAGTTTTGTAATCGCCGCATGGCGCTCTGACTGTGTGTCCTTCTGTCTGTCCTCCTCAGGTGTGCCGCGCTCTACCCTTACAAACCTCAGCGCCTGGAGGAGCTGGAGTTGAGCAAGGGTGAGATGGTGGGCATCTACAGCAAGCACAAGGAAGGATGGCTGCGGGGGCTCTCGCTACAGACGGGCAAGGTGGGCATTCTGCCCAGCAACTACGTCACGCCAGTCCTAAGGTCAGTGACTCAGGTGCCAGCGAATTCAGCAACTTCGCAAACATCCTGTGAATCGCAATGGCCCTGTTGCTTCACTTCGGCACCCTGTGTGACGTTTGTGTGTCAGTGCACAAGTTGACTAAAATGCCCCCCTCCAAGCATGAGTGGAGTGATGATGAAACCTTGAATTTGTATGATGAATAATTTACCACTGTGCATCTGAATACCTTAAGAATATGATAATGAATACAATGTTTTTCCTGCCAGAAAGATGGTGTTTATAGACCTTATTTGAAGAATTCTGTAGGGACAGGCTAACAGCTTTGGATTGTTTATGCCTTCAGAACTTCGGCGAGGTTCGTGGAGTCCAAGTCCACCCACTCTTCTCACAGCACGGGGGCGGTTAAGAGGCACGGCTCCCAGAAGCCTCTGAGTGTGGTCCTGGACCAGGTCAGTCATGCTAACGGAATGACGTTGGCTGCCGCTGGGCAGGCCCCGCGGCCAGTTGTCATGGCAACACAGCCGATGATGTCATCTCACAGGGCGGCAAGGAGCGTGCATTCGGGGGCTAAGCATGGCTGGGAGATTGTGAGACGTGCCTTCCATTCGACACACAAAGGTGGGAACAGCTCATCTAAGACTTGCTTTGACGCACAGCCATAATAACCCAGGGGTGATATTAACTAGCCAAGCCAAACTCTATTTGGTTCCTCATTCAAAGTAATTGGGCAAGACCAGGCTTAGAAAAAACCTTGAAAAATCTAATTATGGATAATGGATATATATTATTTGTAAATTACAGTTTTTCTCAGTCACTTTGCTGCGTTTCTCACATCACTATTAACATTTGCACAGCAGTTAGTGCACTTCTCAAAACAATTAGTGCAAACTGCAAAACCTAGTGGATAGCCTGCTCAAAATGGATAATCTATTCCTCAAAAGCAGTATTCATGTCAATAAAACTGTCAGTGCCATCAAAATGAAAAGTCTTGACACCATCTTTATGAACAAGCAAATGGCTTTGTCATGTTTTCATTATGACGTTTTATTCTGTCAGTGTTCCAGTGTTCCAATGCATAAAAAGGTCAGAACTCTGTGACACTACCTAAAAATGGACAGAACAGAACTACATTCTGTTCTGTTGATATTTACATGAACAAGTGGCTTGTCTTTGGTAATACCTACAGTAATACTTCACACACCTCCTTGTGAAAGAAAGCTGAAGTTTACCTGAGATACTGTTCAATTTAGGAGACATTTCCAGGGAAAAAAAGATAAAAAAAGGTATAGAAATGGCTTGACAGACAGCTAATATTTGACATTTGATAACTAGTTCAACAATTTTGTATGTAATGACTCAAGCAATGAAAGTAAGACTATTAGTTTTATTGAGAACGACTATTTAGCATCCGTAAGTATAATTAATTTTGACTGACGGACATAAGCAAATGAAAATGTTAAAAAACAGCAGAGAATTGTATGAAAGCAAGCAATGTCCAAAATTATTTGAAATTTGTTCAGAGGAAGGAGAAATTGCAACAATGATGTGCACAAATGACTAAATGTTGTGGAGGTTGAACTAATAGTTATGAGAATTTTAATTCTGATCTGAGAAACACACCAAAGCGACTGAGAAAAACTGTAATGTTGAATAGAGGAATGCGCCATTTTTTGCTTCTAAGGTCATTTTTGAAACTTATGTTAAGAACTATGCTGAAGGATAAAGGATGAACCATTATCAGTGAATTCTAAGTAACATTTTATCCTGTAATACTTCCACACCTTGTAAAAAAGTCTAGAAAGGCCTCTTTCTCTGTTGGAAGCAATGAAAGCAGCAACACTCCACTGTATCTACAGGTTCTGTTCGGCGAGGAAACCATCAGCCCCACCTGACTCCTAGCCTCCAGCCACCATCTGCAGACCTGGGCACCATTTACAGCTATGGCCGCTCACCTGTGCTGCCTAGGAAGAGGAATGGCCTTTTCTCCAACCCTATCCGCCCACAGTACTGGACCACTGAAGCTTTACCGCCCTCTGGTGGAGGCTACCAAACAGTGTACAGGGACACTCTCCACAAAGAGGCTTCCTCTGCCCCGCTTCACTCCATCTTAGTGAAGCCAGACTCAAACAAGCACAACGTAGACAAGGTAAGAATTAAGAATTGTAAAACATACATTCCTTCAAAGTACAGTATAATTCAGTGCAATTATATTTTAATATTTATGTTAGAGTTACAAAAAATGTGCCTAATTCTGCCTAATAAGATCAGTATGATAATTAGGGT
Source organism: Limnothrissa miodon (assembly GCA_017657215.1). NCBI lineage: Eukaryota > Metazoa > Chordata > Actinopteri > Clupeiformes > Clupeidae > Limnothrissa > Limnothrissa miodon. The sequence continues at coordinate 188,117 of JAGFZM010000152.1, read as the reverse complement.
TTTGTCATATTTAGACTTCAATATCGATTATTTCACAAATCAATCACCATGATCTAATTAAATGATTAATAGTTGCCAATAGCTGTATACCGGTAGTATATCATCAATATTTAATTATTTTTCCATAATCCTTAGCCTGTGAAAACAGTGCGTTTTCTGACTGAAGAAACGCCACAGCTGGGTTCATGGAAAACCCCGCTGATCTCCGGAAGACAGATTTACTCTGGGTCCCAGTCCAGCACCCCCATCATGGAGCTGTGGAACCCTTCAGCCATCCTGGGACGAGATGGAAACAGTTCAGTGCTCAAAGACATCAAGATCAACTCACTGAAAAAAAGTTTTGGCCTGGACCATGCCTATGGAGATGGCTCCCCTTTCAGTCTGAAGTCATCTGTGGGCCTTAGTTCACAGTCAAGTCCCTGCAGGTGAATAAATGCATATTCGACATGTGTATTGTCATTGTTTTATTACCTACAATGTTTTAAAGGGCTAATAGAATGTCAAACCACATTTACCTCATTATTGTTGAATTTAGGTAGCTTAAGGTATCCAATAGACCATACCAAAACTCCAACACCGTCTCCCACCTTCTCCTACATGTAAATTTCACGCACAAACTCATAAGGCACACAAACACGTAAGATCAGTAGGACCCAGCTCCTAATGTATACTTACATCGTCCAATTAAAGATCGTTTTGAACCGCAGGAAATATGAATCGTTTCGTTCTAGCCCTTTTAAATGATCTTGGATAAGACACTCTACCAGCGCTCCTGGGTCACTTTCAGATGCACAAATTTGCATACACTATTATTGAGCCTCAAAGAACAATTTCTGATGGTCAAAAAATGTGTTCTATGAGCCCTTAAAAAATTGTGAGGTAAATCTAACAATCTTAGCATAGAGATACAGATTGCTTATTTTGCCATCTTTTTTGCCATTTTTTTTAATCAGGCACAGAGTAGTTATCGGCTACTATGCCAAAAATGATGCTGAGATGAATCTGTCAGAAGGGGAGATGGTGCTGGTTTCAAAGCCTCGTCAGGATGGACGGATTCTTGTGACACAGGAAAGCACAGGCAGAACAGGCCTTTTCCAGGGCACAGTTCTGGGATGCCTTGAAAAATTAATGTGACATTGTATATGCTATATAAATAGCATTTTCCTTTGAGGAAACAAGTGTACTGCCAAGTGTACTAATGTCTAGCTTATGTTCTATCAATGCACTTATGATGCATTACTGTTTGATAACCTGTTCTAAGGTACAAAAGCAATATGATTTGTGACTTTGAATGCACTGATCTGAGGCATGATTTCATATCACACCCACACCCACACACACACTCCTGGACCTGGCCTTTTCCTTGGGGTTTATATTACTAAGAAGCGTGTAACACCAACTGACATGCCGTGCCTTCAAGGTGGCTTTGCTAATGAGATTAGAAGAACATGTTGACACAAATGACCAAATGGCAAAAAAGCCACTGAATATGAAAAACGAAATTAATTATAAGATATTATATTAGGCCAAAACAGTGTGGTGTTGTTCCTTTAAACCAGGCAGTGTTTTGATCTATTTTTTGGCATTAATAGGCACTGTTCGTTCCTGTGGTTCTATCCCATAGTGAGAGTCCATCTGTTTTATTAGAAATTGCATCTGATGAGATTGGTCAACCTTGGTCCAGTCTCTGTGAGTGTTGTGTTCACCCCCTGTGAGTGGTGGAAATTTGTTTTTTGTTTTTTTTTCGGCAACTAAACCTGTGGATTTTTAATGTTTGCTAAACACATAGGCCTAATAAAACATGGGTTAAAACTTTTGGAGTTTACGTTGTCTTTGTCATTTTCTCCTTATATTGTCACTATCTCTGTCCTCCACCCAGTTTATTGGAATTCAGAAAATACAGGCTGGCCTGCATCCTTTACTGGCACTATAGGCCTATTGTTCCTACTGAACAGTTGGCATGGGTACGGACAGACTGTTAGGCAAACGACATTATATCAATCTATATTATTTAATTTGATTATTTTATTAGTTTAGGAACTTGGGAACAAGACATAGGCTAGCGCAAACGTCTGATATCATCCGCCGTTCTCTGTATTGCGCACGCCCAGCTTGGGATGAGCCAGGAAAACAAACTGAACGAAACAGGAATGGGCAACTGTTAGTAAAAAATCTAAGTCACGACAGCTACGCTCACAACATCGACTTAGAATCTGGGATTTGCTAGCTGTTTCTAACGTGATTCTAACGACGGCCATATAAGACAACCAAAATGCCGGTAAGATGTTATTCTAGCGAATTCATTTAAGACCAGCGGATCCTCCCTTTCCATCCTGCTAACGTTAGGTTGTAGCTAACCGAACAGGCTAGCTATCGAAAGCTATCAAATAACAACACAGGATGCAACTGTGCCCAGACATTAATTTATACCAAGATGATGTCCGTTGGTCAGTTAAGACACATTTTTAGCTCATTGTCCACCCTTAACAGGCAAGTCAGTTTGCATTGTAGCTGTAGGGACGTTTAGCCATTAACGTTAATCTGTGGTGGTACAGTATGTCCATTCAAAATAAGTAGCTATTTGGCAGGTTGCTAACTCGCTAACTAGCTTGATAGCATTACCTTCCTTTGCCAACTCTGCTATGTCTTTGCTATAGCATTAATTTTGGCTGATAAAGATGCGATTCATTGATTGTTGGCATAACTGTTTGATATGTTGTTTTGTCACTTCGTGTGTCAACCGATCGAGTTAAGTACACCTCGTAAGGCTTGGCAGTGTGTTATTGATTGCTAAGCAACGGGGCTAACGTCGCTCAAAGATTTACAGTATCTAACATTACTCATATAATGTATCAAACGAAGGAAGAAATAACCCCGCGGAACCATGTTGAATATTTGTTGTTGTGCATTTGCCTTCATCATAAACTCGTTAGTCGGATCGTCTGCTGTCAATAATGGTATGATGACATCATATTGGAAATCTTTCCTCTCCTTCCCGACACAGAGTAACAAGATAGATAAAAGCGAGAGGTCGGAGGTGAGCGACAATGTCAAGGTGGTGGTGCGATGCAGGCCCCTTAACCAAAAGGAGAAAATGATGGGACACAAACAGTCCGTCACTGTGGATGAGATGCGAGGGACCATTACGGTGAACAAGCACGAAACGCCCAATGAACCACCGAAGACATTCACATTCGACACAGTCTTTGGCCCAGAAAGCAAACAACTTGATGTCTACAATTTGACAGCAAGGCCCATTGTGGACTCTGTGCTAGAAGGTTACAATGGTAGGCCAATGGGTGATATTGGTTTTCTGTTGACAATCATTAGTGCAGTTCACTCAGACCTAAAAGTGAAAGAATACCTAAAACAACATAGACTTCAATTCAAAAACAAAAATAATAATTATTTAATAAATAATACATAATTTTTGTTCCATCAGGTACAATATTTGCATATGGCCAAACAGGCACTGGCAAAACGTTTACTATGGAAGGTGTCCGGGCTGTGCCGGAGCTCAGAGGAATAATCCCAAATTCCTTTGCTCACGTCTTTGGTCACATAGCCAAAGCGGAGGGAGACACAAGGTATGAATCTGCAAACTCAGTAATGCTTAGTAAACATACATTTGTTTAATTCAGCATTCTAGAGCATTCACATTAGCGTTAATGATTGTCCATGGTTATTGGGTCATTGTTTTCTTGGTTCTGGATGGAAAATGACACCAGCACAATCCAAGGTTATGGCTGGCTAATGGGGGACACTAAACTGCAAAGAGTTGCAGATTTGAATTTCCCATGAGTAGACTACAATGTAAAACCTAAAGAGTGACCGCACATACTCTGACCTCTACCATCAGCTTGATCATGTTCTATGCTTTGTGACATGTTCTCTCCCACCCAGGTTCTTAGTGAGAGTTTCCTATCTGGAGATCTACAACGAAGAAGTGCGAGATCTTCTTGGCAAAGACCAAATGCAGAGGTTGGAGGTGAGCTTATGAGAGAGCAAGAGAGGAAAAAAGAGCGTGCGATGTGAAGCAGATACCGAAGCGCAGTTCAGCTTCTCCAGAGCTGCAGCTTATCACTTATTGCCAGTGGCTGGTTGCGATTTGAGTGCAGGCTGTGTTGTGGTCACAGTCTTGCTGTTGTGTTTTTGCCTTGTAAGCCAAATCATGAAATAGCAAGGAACAGTTTGTGTTGTATGTCAATTAACTAGATTGATAGAGCTATCTCCAGCGTCTCAAATTTAAGAAATCCCTAGTATTTTTAAACTTACACATTTGTCAGCAGGGGTTAAATTGGGGTGGGGGGGGGG
>JAGFZM010000152.1:132147-183703 GCA_017657215.1 Limnothrissa miodon | reverse complement strand
GGGGGGGCTCTGGTCTGGGGTCGGAGCGAACAATCTTTTTTTTTGACTGCATAGAATACACACACACTTTACTACACTATGTTTTGGTGCATTGTTAACTCACTCAGATAGGCTACTATAGTATGAATTTTTAAGTACAGATTGGAGTCAGAATTTGTACTGGCATATGCATGACATGAAATATAATAAATGTCACAGACCTGTCATACCTTTACCACACAAGATATCCCAATACCTGTAGCCTACTGCAGAAGTGAAAAAATAGCATGTGAAACACATGCAGAGGGGAAATGCTCAATGTGTTAGTGTAGCCTAAATATTGATCCTTTATGAGAAACTTTCAAGGCTTGCATGATCTGGAGTCAAAACAGTTGATTTATTTTTTGGGATAAATGTTGAAAAAATGCCAGTCAAAATGTCAATCCAACAAATTTATGCAATGAATGCAACCAAAACATGCATCCTAATACAAAGACCACTACTGCTTTTTTTTGTAGAGCACTACATCACTACAGACAAAAAAAGTCTAATTATGCATAACCTTCTACGTTGGCTTGTATAAAGTGAAACCAAGACTGTGTCGAAAGTTAATTGAGGCTTAGAGCAGAAGCAGACGAAAACTCTTTTATTTGTTTACCAGAGGTAGCCCAACTTCAGGTGACATTAGGTCTATGTCAACTTCATGTCATTACGTTAGCATTTCATTCGTAGCTACCTGAGGTATGCTAGCTGGCCAAATGCACAATGGAATTCAACTGACAGCTACTCATTTAAGCACCTCTTTGCATTAAGCACCTCTTCGCACATACCTTGTCTGTCTGCTTCTATCTCGCTGTGTCAACCTCTCGTATATAGTGTACCAGCGTGCGGTGCTCTGTTTGACAGCCTCAACTAACGTCTCGGACTCGATGAGGAAAAAGCAGCCACGTAACGTTTACCAGGCAGTCTATTAGGTTACACAAATCTCATTGTTTTACTAATTGTTAGAACGATAGTTTAGCCTAATTAATTACACTTAACTGAAAAGCATGGAAAAAAGGTTTGTTGCTTTTGATGTCATAATGCAGCATGAGCTTAGTGCCAGGGCTCAGCCCCGGACAGCCCCGGCCCAATTTAACCCCTGGATACAGTGTGTTAATATGACCCGTAAATAGGCTTGTACATCATTGTAACATGTTATCCTTGCATGCCCAGAGTTGAATTGGTAGCTTGTAGCACCACAGTAGGACTGCATGTGATGTTGTCTGGTGTTTAACGTGACGTTATGTCCTCTTAGGTCAAAGAGAGGCCAGACGTTGGAGTGTACATCAAAGATCTCTCAGGGTATGTGGTGAACAATGCAGACGACATGGACAGAATAATGACCCTTGGACACAAGAACCGTAAGCAAACCAGTCAGAGAAAACGGCACAGATTACAGTACAAACCATTCTATTCACATTCTGTATATACAATTGCCTTGAAGTTGTTCATCCCATTCTCAGAATTACTGTAAATACAATTTGTGTGCTTTCCTGGAAAACAATCTGCTTCTATACATGTACATGTACAATACATGTGTATTTGTAAAATTTCTAATTCCTGTACAGTTTCAGTAAGAGTATTGCAAGGTGTTGTAGTTGGCAGTAGCCCGTACACACTCGGAAGTTAATGTGTGTTTATCTTCCGGGCAGGATCGGTGGGGGCGACCAACATGAATGAGCACAGCTCCCGCTCCCACGCTATCTTCACCATCACCATCGAGTGCAGCGAGAAGGGTGTAGACGGCCAACAGCATGTCCGCATGGGCAAACTTCACCTGGTAGACCTTGCGGTAAGGAGTAATTGCGGAGTCTTGTGGTGTTACTCTGTGTAGAGGGAGTGCTGTGCTATTAATTTTGACATACTGAAACTTTTTTCAGGTTGAAAAACATTTGCAAAAATCCCTAACGTTTGTTTTTAGTATCATTTGTTTTAGAATCCCTGGCTCTGGTTTTCACAAAGGTTTCATTTCTGCTAGAAGCTTTAATGTTTGGACTTAATTGCTTGTATACTTATACACCATATACATATATAAGGATGCTAATAAATGCAAATGTTGCATTTAAATAAAATAAATCTGTATAGACCCACATTAAAGAAGTTTAAGTCCATCTGATGGGACGCTTTTTTGTGCACAGGGTTCTGAGAGACAAGGGAAGACTGGTGCCACAGGACAGCGTCTGAAGGAGGCCACCAAGATCAACCTGTCCCTCTCTACCCTGGGGAACGTCATCTCTGCACTGGTGGACGGCAGAAGCACTCACGTCCCATACAGAAACTCTAAACTCACCCGCCTGCTTCAAGACTCCCTGGGAGGCAACTCCAAAACTATGATGGTAATGCTAAGAGCTGCACTGGCACCAGATCAGGCTCCATTATGACCAGTTTTTCCCCGCACAATAGTATGGTTCCATCAGTGTGGTGGGAACTTGCTCATTCATTCATTAAAATGTTCATTAGTTCACTCCATCCTTCATTGTTTTGCCCTCATCCACTCACTCTTTCTGTCTCCTCCTTAGTGTGCAAATATTGGGCCTGCGGACTACAACTACGACGAAACCATCAGCACCCTGCGCTACGCTAACCGCGCTAAGAACATCAAGAACAAAGCTCGTATCAACGAAGATCCCAAGGATGCTCTGCTGCGACAGTTTCAGAAAGAGATTGAGGAGCTCAAAAAGAAGCTGGAGGAGGGTATGTCACACTTGGCTCATTGTAGTGTGGAAGTTAGTTATGTGCTGTAGGGTATGTGTGTGTGTGGGTATGAGTAAGACTGGTTTTAGGTACCCTTGTGTACATTGCAGTTTGGCTCATTCGCATGTTATGTTCAAAAGATTGTTAAGTGGCTGTTCACTTTCAACATAAAAAATATAAATGGGATGAACGGCTTGCAAAATTCCTTTAGCAGCTGCATGTACAGTAATGTTTAAAGCAGGAATTCTGATGCCTTTGCTAAGTAATGACCTTTTCCCCCTCTTTTTTTTTTTTTAAATCTATGTACTCAATAAAAAATAATATATAAAAATATCTGTCTTTGTGCAAATATGTTGAATAGAAGGGAAAAAAGTATGCATATATTTATGTGTGTCTTAAGTGACTGACTGTGTTTTCAGGTGAGGAGATCTCGGGCTCTGAGGGCAGTGGGTCAGAGGAAATGGAGGAGGGAGAAGAGGAGGCAGGAGAGGGCGGAGAGCGCCGGCGCAAACGCAGAGGTACAGCCCTGTGCCACTGTGCTCAGCTGGAATCTGACATGAGGAAGTACCAGCATCCGTTGCTTGTTTACGGTTCCAAGTTAAGGCATTTGAGGGAGAGAGAGAGAGAGAGATGTGTATAATATTAGGCAGTGGGTACAATACATGTTGATTGCCAGAATGAATGTAGTCATGTACTCAAAAGAGGGGCCTTGAGCTTGTCCTGGTGGCATATTTCTATTTGTCAAGTGTAAATTAAATTAAATTAAATTGATCCTCTTCATCATTCATGTTGGACAGGGTTAGCATTGGAAATATTAGCAAGCTGTTAAATATTGTAGCCTACAGGACCTTACCTTTTTTATCCTGTGAGGGGAATTTAGTCTGTGCATTTATCCTATACATACATTAGTGACACACAGTGTTGTGGAGCCCACACCAACTTCCAGGGATGAAACCTGTGTCACCCTTTACACAGATCACAGAGCATCTAGCTGCTAGCTGCTGTTCCACATTGCGTGATTGGCTACAGACATGACTCAAAAAGACAGTTGTTGGAACTAAAATGTTAGTTCTGAGATTAGTCACTAAAGGCAATAACATCCATCAGATTTTTTGTGAAGCTACTAATGTGGAGATTGAAGTTTGATATAAATTTGCTTATATATTGTTGCCTTTATACTACATTACATGATACTGATTTGTAATTTCCTGTGTTTGGACCTATGGATTTGTTGTAATAAAAACAACAATAATAATATAAATAATAATATTACTACTAGTAGTAATAACAAGGAGGTTGATTAGGTACTGGGTAGTTTTGTTTTGAAGTTTTGTTCTTGATGGCATAAATGATGTAGTCTTTTACCACAGAAGTGGGCAGTTTTTTAAGTCACTTGATATCTCCATTAAGGTAATTAACTAGTGATGGCCTGCGGCACTTCTCGCTACCCTGGCGTATGCGGAAGCTCTTATCAGAGGCGGTGATCTGCAGCATCATGCAGTAGATCGTTTGGTGTCTCTTTGGCACTCTGTAGGTGGGGACCACAGAGATGGGTAAATCTTCACAGTCTTTCCTCATTAAACAGATTCCTGGACCTTGCCATTCTTAGTTCCGGTGGCAAAGGGGAATGCTTCACGTCCCCCTGAGGCTTCCTGTGTGTTTTGCTTTTTTTTTTCTGCCAGTTGCCCAGAGACTAGTACCCAGGTCATAATGCCAGGCATTTTGATTGCTGTTTGATGCACTTTGTTACAAATTAGTTTGAATCTACATCCATGCTGAGCTCTGTTATTGGTTGCTTTGGGTTCTGTTGTATGTGGAGATATTTTTTTGTAGGTATTCCAAAATACATGTGAGGCTTTATGTTTGTGTGCGTGCGTGTGTGTTAGTATCAGTAGAATATGATGTGCAGCCCTGTGCTTAGCCCTGCAATGCAGCCTCCCTCTCTCTTTCCTCTCTCTTTCTTTCTTTCTCTTTCTCTCTTTCTGTTCTCTGCAGGCAGTGATGGCAGCAGTAGTGGCAGCAGCTCCGACTCTGCCCTCTCTCTTGTGCCCCCTATTGTGGTCAAGCCCCCAACTAGTGAGTGGGAGCCTGGTGTGAGCCACTCTAACCCTCACCTCAGCCTGCCCACTAATTACACTCCCATAACCACCTCGCCTCCCACTGTCCCTGTGTGCAGAGGCCCTGCATTTGACTAGGCTTTCCCTGCTCTACCACCCCTCAACCCCCTACACACACACACACACATACACACACACAGCTAATGCTATGCTCTTGCTAACCGTCCATTCAGATCCTCACCCCACAAATGAAGCTTTTGAAAACGTTGAATCATAGTATGATTCCACGCACCCCATGGAGTACTTTGTTTTTGTTCTGTGTATACGTAATACGTGTGCATGCGTGTGTTTTGTAGATGCGGTTTACACCTACCTTTGGTCTTTGCTGGTGTCTGTTTCACTAAAGGAGTGTCCCCTGACAAGTCACCAAGGACGTTTTTGGTGATGATGGCACATATATTATATATTATATACACATCATTTATGTCATATAACCTACGTTGTCCCCCCTTCTCCTTCACATCAGGTTTTTTTATCTTGCAGTACAACTTACAAATGGCCTATTGCCATCTTTGTCAGCTGATAATGACGTGTTGAAGGAAGGGGTTTAAGCTGGGGCCGTATTATAGAAATTCCCTACAGTATCTTAAATTCATCTTTTTAGGATTTTTTTTTTATTATTACAGAAGAAAATCTTAACAGAATTTAGGAATCGAATCTTATTTCGAGTAAGGAATCCTAAATCAGCAATCTAACATTGATGGTGAAGTTTTGTGTCTGTTACCTAGCAACTAACACAATCTTCTGATCATCCAGAGCAGGAAGAGTTTTCTCTACCACTCTGACGGTATCCTCCTTTGCTGCAAACGTAGGCAACTTCGTCTTTAGCCGGGGCTTTGATTGGGAACAGAGACCCATCTACCAGACCTATGACGACAGGGTAAACGTTACCGGCCTATACACGTTTTATTGTCAAATCTTAATACATTGTTTGGGTCAGCCTTTTAACGAATAGGCTTCTCCAGATACGATTCCGTTGTTGTAACAAATACCTGTCACACTGTATCATCATTGCTAATATTAGCCGATGCTTGCCCAAATTACATGTAGCCAAAGTGACAGTTAAGACAGCCCAAGGCTTATCCTAAAGTTAGCAACATTTATTTAATGTTTTTTGAAGTTATGTTTAAAGTCTTTCTTGCTATTAATCAAGCAGTTTGGATTAATATTGACTTAGTGCATCTGGGTATTGCCCACCCTTAATTTTTACCCCTGTTCTTCTCTGTAGTCATAAACCATTACCCACTGATGCTGTGCTTGTCCACCCTGCAATCCCTCCACCACAACATCAGTTCAGAGTAAAACTGGACAATAGCCACTGCCCTGAAGTCATGAAGGCAGTAGAAAATTTTAACCCTACCAAAAGAAATATCAGGAGAAGCCAGATTATGTTTATGTGCGATGAAATGTAAAATGCCTTGAATTAAGGTGGAGGAGATATCTAGTGAAGGTGGAGGAGATATCTAGTGAAGGTCTGTGTGTTTTGGGTGTTTGCGAGTGTGAGGAAGTGGTTTAAAGTCCAAATGTAAAGGAGTAAAAGTACTGTAGAATGGGGTCGCTTTCTAATGATGGCCAGTGGTCAGGGCCTAAGTAATGAAAATGTCCTTAAGACTCCTTTGTAAAGTCAAGCAATGAACCTTTAGTTGAAATGCTTGGTGGTAAGTATCGGGTATCAGTCATCAGTCATTCTCTGTCATCTTCTGTGACTGTCTCTTCTGTCCTGTCTCACTCAAATGTACAGTACAGTACATCTCATGCTGATGGTGTATTCCTGTTCCTGATGTCTGTCTCTCCCAGCGTTGCTACTGTTTTCAGTCTATCTGTCTTTCTCTATCTCTCTCCAAATCAGTGTCATGTGTGTAAAGTATCTATCTCTGTCTGTCTTCCCAACAGCCTTTCCAATGTAACCATGTCATGTCGTGTGTCTCACTTTTTGTCTTCCTCTTCCCTCCACGGGTCAAAAATGTCCCGTGCACGTGAAACACTAATCGACCGTAAAAGACCAAAGAGGTTTGTGTGAGAGTCTCCCTTAGTGTGTGCAACTCACCTGACTATCTCTTTTGCACTTGTTACTGGTGAAACAAAATAGGATGATGTGAATTGTGTTTGTACCACCCATCAAATGTTTTTGAACACCCCACATTTTAGAATGCATATTTTACTCCAGCCTGTTTTAACCAAATGCCCTTAAATCACGCACTTATAGCAAATGGTAGGTAGTTTTGACCAGGGCGGCCATACCGAACAGATAATGACTGAGACTTTTTCAACTTTTTCAGTGTTCATTGTTAAGATATAGTCAACTCTGCTGGTCTTTGTGTAGCAGACTCTAAGCAGATGTTTGGATGTTTATTTTTGCCCCATTCATTGCCCCTTCATAACTCCCAGTGTAAGAAGTGCAGGTATAAAGAGACAAGTTGCCTAGTTTCAGAGCCCATACCCCAAACGGGTTTGGCCCACGTGGACCCACATTTGAACCAAGGCTGCAGGCGTCCCTACTTTCCCACCTTTCCTACCTGACTTTCTGGTTATCTTCAATGGTCTGTATTACTTTCCCACCTACTTTCCCACCTTTCCTACCTGACTTTCTGGTTATCCTCAATGGTCTCTAATAATTAAAGCTAAATGTATTAAAAATGTATTAAAAAATAGACCTCATTAGAGTGAACCTTATGTCTGTAAGGCTGCTGGGGCCTTCAATAGAGACTCAGGAAATAGGGTTGGGACTTTAACCTACTTTACTTACTAAGCTGATACCATCAGCAGGAAGAGGCAGCTATATTTACCGCTTGACCTCTTTTTGATGTCAGTCATTTCAAGTAAAACAGTCATGTTTGTTTGTATTGTGTCTGAGAATGTTTGAGAAGGTGTTCAAAAACCTTTGATGTCTGTGCCAGTGCCTCAGCCACTGTAGTCTTTTCCTGTAGATCATAGTAGTATCATAGAGGTGGTATGATTCTTACTCTGCTGGTGCTTCATAGGAAATGAAAGATATTCCCTTCACCAGTGTCCAATCATAGTGGAATACAGATAAAAATAAACATAATAAAGATAAACTGATTCAGGTATTTTTTCAAAAAATGGTATCATAACCCATGTCTAATACCATGTCTGCTTTTGGTGCAAAAAAAGAACCTTTGACACAACCATACACAACCAAACTACCCTGTTTATGATCGTTCCAGTCAAACCAAATCTGTTACTTGACTGTTTGCCCTTCTTTTGCCTCACTGAAGGAAAGAAGAAGGTGTCTCCTGACAAGATGGTGGAGATGCAGGCGAAGATCGAGGAGGAGCGGCGTGCCCTGGAGGAGAAGCTGGACATGGAGGAGGAGGAGCGGAACAAGGCCCGTGCCGAGCTGGAGAAGAGGGAGAAGGACCTGCAGAAAGCCCAGTCAGTTTCCAGATTGCACACTGATAATAAACTACACATTCTTTTCATGGCAATCACAATGCAGTACGTGCTTTACATTCGCTGTAAGGGTACGATTTCTTACAATGGTTGTAGTCAGCGCTGCTCTTCTCACAGTTTGATTCTGTGCAGGAGTGCAGTTGAACATACTCTCTTACCTTGCTCAGGATAAAGGGAGATCCATCTCTTTCTTTGCTTCTACATACTTCTTTTCTTCCTCTTTACCAATCAGCTGCTGATACAAGTTGTCATTTTCTTCTAAGTCCATGGCTTCATGAGATTCATGAAGTTTGTAGATATTTAGATAGCATGGGGTTGGGATCAAGCTAACCAAAATATGCTATAAATGTAATTAGTTATAAATATCTGCAGACAATGCTGTATATCTTGACAAATAACAGAATTATTAGACAATCCTATGTCCATTAAATGTGTCACATCACAGGAAACATGAACAGGAAGCAAGTGATGAAACTGTCTGGCAGTTCATTCATTGACCAACTTCAAAGACTTCTAGCAGCTAACTTACCAAACATAGCAGCAGTTCCAACTATAACATTATCTGACAAACTATTTCAGTCAAAACGAAAAAATAACCTCATAACCTCAAATAACCACAGAGATGGTGCTACTCTCAGCTACTTGTCCGGTATATTTTATGGTTCAAAATCACAAAAAAAAAAACAGATTCACAGGTGAACACTGCTACTATTGCAATCTGATGGCGTGATCTCGTCATTGCATCAGGCTGATTGCTGACTAACGTCTGAGGAGTGTTTAGTTTGTTTGTCGCCAGTGAGTGTTTCCAGATGTAAGCCCAACTTTGTACTGGGAGAGGTGAACTCCTATTCACCTCAATGGCTCAGTCTCGTCTCAAGTTGTTTTCTTTTGGTTCAGATGACTTCATCAAAGATGTGCTGTAAGAATCTGAAGATACTTCATGAATACCTGTCAGTGATTTCTAGACATAGCCATTCTTTACACTGTCTCTGAGCTGTAAATACCACAATAGCCTTATGAAGGGGCCAAAATATTTTATACTGTAACACTAACTGTTTGGGGTAAACCTTTTCAGTTTAATCTTTCTCTGCCCCATGCCCCACCTTGAGCTGTGCTGTAATCCGTGTCGATGAGGAGTTTGCACCTGACCTGCGCTGTGTGTCTGTGTGTTTGTGTTCTGCTGCACGGCCCCAGGCAGGAGCACCACCTGCTGCTGGAGAAGCTGTCGGCGCTGGAGAAGAAAGTGATTGTGGGTGGCGTGGATCTGCTGGCCAAAGCTGAGGAGCAGGAGAAGCTGCTGGAGGAGTCCAACAAGGAGCTAGAGGAGCGCCGCAAGAGAGCCGAGCAGCTGCGCCGTGAACTGGAGGAGAAGGAGGTGAGGAGGGCGCAATGGAACACATGCACATGCACCCGAATACTGCTGGTGACCTGGTGCTAAACTCAGAATTGATCTTTGGCTCATTAGTCTGTCTAGTGTGTGCCATTCTCACTTTGTGTGTGTGTGTGCAAAACAGCAAGAGCGTCTAGACATTGAGGAGAAGTACACCAGCCTGCAGGAGGAGGCCCAGGGCAAGACCAAGAAGCTAAAGAAGGTCTGGACCATGCTGATGGCCGCCAAGTCTGAGGTAAACGCATCTCATACAACGTCTCCTTGCCGAACAGGGGCCGCAAATTTGTATCGTCATGTTAAATTTACTGTAAGATTTTATGTCTCATAACATATTGTTTTATTTTCTGTGTGTTGCAGATGGCAGATCTTCAGCAAGAGCACCACAGAGAGATTGAGGGACTGCTGGAGAACATTCGCCACTTGAGCCGAGAGCTCAGGCTGCAGATGCTCATCATTGACAACTTCATACCCCAGGAGTATCAGGTGTGTGTGTGTGTGTGTGTGGATATGGGTGTGTGCAACTTCATACCCCAGGAGTACCAGGTGTGTGTGTGTGTGCGCAACTTCATACACCAGGAGTACCCGTTTTTTGTGTTGTGTTTTTGTGTGTGTCTGTGTGTGTAATATCACTTTTGCTGAATGAACCTCTATAGAATGCTGGTCTGGCTGTAGGGTCTGTTTATGGCAACTCGTATAAACTCAAATAAATGTATTATTTATTATAATTACAAATATTTATTTATTTATATATTTATTTTCAGGAAATGATTGAGAACTACGTGCACTGGAATGAAGATATTGGCGAGTGGCAGTTGGTGTGTGACAACCTTTTTTTCTTTCCTTCTTTTTGTTTCTTGATAGAAAATAATCTGAAACATGTAGTGTGTGTGTGTGTGTGTGTGTGTGTGTTTGTGTGTGTGTAACAAACAAACAAACAACAGAAAATGCTTCCCATGAATGCACACATTAACTTTGTGGCTTTAGCTGTGTAGTGTCTAATCTTGCATTGTGCAGCTTGTTACAGTATGTTGCTATTTATGAGTCATAGTGAAACCTGTTATCCTGCTTCTTCTACAATCTACTGTATTGTCTCATCTGATATTTAATGATTGAAGAGCTAGCATCAAGGCCCAACCTCAGTGTTTACCCTAACCCTAACCCTCAACAGAGGAACCGAGTGGGCGAGAATCAGTTTGTTTTCTTCATCTTCCAGAAATGTGTGGCGTATACTGGGAATAACATGCGCAAACAGACCCCTGTTTCTGACAAGAAGGAGAAAGATGTGAGTGTCCTTTAGTCAATAATACTTTTCCTTTGTTCCTACATTCAGTCGTTGCTGAGGGATTCACCAAATGTTTTTCTCGTTCTCCCCCCCCTCTCCAACACACACACACATACACACACACACACACACGCACGCACATTTACTGTCTCTCTTGTTCACACACACACACCCCCTGTGTGTATTTAGCCGTTTGAGGTGGACCTGTCTCATGTATACCTGGCCTACACTGAGGAGAGTATGAGGCAGTCCCTTATGAAGCTGGAGAGGCCCAGGACCTCCAAGAGTGGCAAGTCCCGGCCCAAAACAGGACGCAGGTAAACCGACTTACCCGACTTATTCCAAATTGAACAAAAGTCGGGGTCAGAAGGGGGTCTAATCAAACCCTTATACATTACACCCTATTACTCTCAGGACTATCGCTTGAAAGAGAAATGCAGTGTCATTCAGTCCTTTGCTTACAACAAACAATTTTCAATAGACATACGCAGTAGAATAGCAAAGAGACCATGAAATCATGCAACGTTGTTTTCCATGACCTGGAATTTTGTTAATGCTAGTCTTACCACACTGTTTATAACTAACAGTGCAAAATGAATGCTCTGCATACACTGTTAAACATACATATGTTATAAGGGCCCAATTCAGTACATTCAGTAAAATTTGTGTAGGTGACCGATCATGACATGATCAAGACAACACAGTATCTTTGTCTAGGGCATCAATGAATTGGATTTATGAAACTTGCCAAGACAGTTGGTGTAATAGGCATTGCAGTGTAGGGGAAATCTGTATAACTAATTATTTTTAGACTATGTTACCCAACAGTTGTTGGGTTACTCTACTGGGTTACTGTACTTTTTGAAGGTATTGTCCAACCTTTTGACCACAGGGCATCTTGCCCAGAGGTTTTTCTTTTTGTGAAGTTTTCCCATGCAACACGGTTGCTTTGTGACTGGGGACGTTTTCTCAGTAATGATCTTTGAAATTCTTGTCAGACCTGACCAATGTCAGAGTCCCCCATATAGCTGCAGCCTGTGTTTGGTAGATAAGGTACAGTCATCAAGTTACACTCATCATGATCACACCAATATTGTACAATTTATCATCTCATTCCTTGCGGGGGCATGCCCTGTCATGGCATTTACAATTCTCACATCCACTATGATGGCTGCCGATGACTTCATCAGATTTTCCAATTCCTATGGTCACTATGGGTGCTTGCATGGTTTAGGTAAAGTGAAGGTGTGAGTACAATCCTTCCATTACCTTGTTCAACATGCATTCCAATTTACTACTCAGCATTTAACTACTACTGTGTGTTGCTTGAAACGGCACGATCCAACCTCAGAGGATAACACAGCTCTGCATTCATATCAGACCTAACTCCATCCCCTCCCAATATGAAACTAGATTTCATGATTTCTTCATGTTTGCCTTATTTTGCTACTTGCATCTTATCATAGCAGACGTGAGACATATGAAAGTAATGCAAAAATAGACTGTCCTGGAAAAAAAAACCTTGTGCAGCATGTGTATAATAATTGATGTGATATCAAAACTTGGTCAAATTACCTTCAGAAAAGGTCTAGGGCCCTGACTTGTTTCTAATGCTTTCATAAAAAGCTTCCATGCACCTGTCAAACTAGGGTTTTAGACTTGGTCAGCTTTGAAGGTGAGTCATTGACGCCCAAATCTTGATTGATTTGTTGTCTTTTGGTGTGGTTTTAGGAAGCGATCCTCCAAACCTGAGGCAGTGATTGAGTCCCTCTTACAGTGAGGCTTTGCCCTGGAGAAGGACTGCACCGTAGATACATGGAGTGGCTCTAGAAGTACTAATTTGTCAGTCAAGAGGTTTAAATTAACATGTTTTTAAACGAAAAAAAAAACTCTTTAGTGATGTGTAACATAACATTGCAGGAAAGAAGTCTTAAGCATTAGTACGCATGCATTATTCCAATCAGTGGGATACATGTTGTGTGTCTGTATGTGTGTGTGTTGGATAAATGGCTGCAAAGAGTTTGAGAGTTCAAGAGGTCTGTGATAGATGTAAATTGCTTCCTGTTTTTCCACACCCCCAAAAAAACAAACAAAACAAACTGAAAACACACATAACTTTGTTTACCTCAACTCCTATTACTACTCGACATAATTTAGTTTACCTCAATTTGTATTACTGTTTAGCAATTCATTATCAGTATGCTTGAACATTCCCTTATACAGCATAAGCAAGAATGCTTAGTAATGGAACATAAATGGCAGCATCATTGATAAAGGATGGAGATGTTACCAGACCATGCTGATAAAACATTTTCAAAGAAGCACAGGTGTGTGAAGACGACCTGTAGACTTTTGCTAGGTGTGTGCGTGTGTGTGTGCGTGTGCTTGTGTGTGTGAGAGAGGGAGAGAGAGCACAGTAATTTTTTTCCCTTTTCCTTTGGGTGGGGATGCGGTTGGTTTGAAGATTGATGCTTGCATGCTGTAATACCCCGCTCTTTCTCTCTACGTTTCTGTAGTGCCATGAAAGACATGCACTGTCAAACACTGCTTGATTTTTTTTTTTTTTTTAGTTTTTTTGTATGTCAAAACATTCATATGTTGTGTGCATTTCATCTAATGTATATCTGTTAATTTATTAAATTATTTTACTGATTTACTGGACAGCTGGTCGTATGATATTGATATTTATTAATAATTATGACATTTTAGACATCAAATGTTGGTTGCATTTGGTTGAAGTATAAAAACAGTTATAAATACAAAAAAACAGAAGTAAATGTTAAATAGAGGTAAATGTTACGTTTTGGGATTGCCCAACATGGTCTTTTCGGCATTGGACGTTTGAGTTGGAAAGATGATACTGGACACAATTTTGAAGATCTCTGATCAGGTAAAGCAGCGGGTATTTCACACCGGAAGCTGTGTATTGACAGTCCGTCTGTGGGGAAAATTGAGAAGAAAAGAGAAATTGTTTAAAAAAATGGTAAGAGATAAAACTTTTGTATTGAAAATTGTATGAAGCATTAGATTTATTTCCACCCCTACTTAAAATGTTTACACATGGTAAGTAAGGCTAAGGATTTTACACCAAAACACCAAGTTTTGCTTTGAAGACATAATTCTCATTTGAGATGCTGCCATGGACTGTTGAAAACCACTTACGTTTGTGTAGACCACAAGTGCTCGTGTTAACTTGTTATGATATTCCTCGTACAAGGCCTGCGAGAGGATTTTCTTAACAATGCAGAAGTCTTCACACTGGATGAAACCAATTTGGCACAAATTGTAGTTATTAAAATTAGTAGCCTACTGGTTAGCATTAATTAATCAGCACTGAGTGTCTAATTTTCAATGTTCATCGTAAGCCCTTTCAACTGGGATGAACCACCTAATCAAGAGGCTAGTCAGGGCATAGGGGCAATGACTTTGTGAGGGCATTGGGATTTAGATACTGACATTTTCTATACAATTTTATTGTCACGACTAAATACCACACCACATCCTTTAAAAGGCCTGAGTAGCCTCAGACATGAACTTACCGTACAATATCTTCTGTCCAATACATCTACAAATGTGTTGTTCATAAGCTGCTGAGAAAAAAATAGTAGTCTTTTGTTCAGTTGTTTCAAACATGTTTAAACATTGAAACCATTATGCATAAAATAATAGTTTCAATTTAATAAAACACACAAAAAGCAGCAACAAAAAGAAAGCCCTTAAAACATCATACCTCCCCATACTGTCCCATGTTACATGTTCACCACTGGCAAATCGTTTTCTGTCCTCACCTTTGATTTATTCTGGAGTTCTTGTGCCGTTCTGTAGATTTGCGCAAGCAATCGATTGGGATCATTGGTAGGATTGGCGTCCACCAATAAGAACATCATCAAGGTCCACCCTACAGCAGTCTTCATTTTCACTATGGTCCAGTCAAGGTCTCAGGTGGACCAAGGTGTTGGGGCAAGACTTGGCACTGATGCTATGTGACATGCTTCAAGCGTTCCTAGACAACTTATACACTGCCAGTGAGTATTCACGTGCTGACTCAGGCCCGCAAACCCAAGATAAAAGAAGATGGTGCTGATTACCTTTTGTCACCAGCCAGAATTTGAAAGCCACATCCTCACCATCACAGTGAAGACAAAAGCTGTTGTATGTAAGCAACCACGCAAGGAGCAAGAAAATAAAAACCTCAAGCACTCCTAAAGGTGGCCCATCTGAATCCTTGACAATTTCCCTTCATTCTCCATCAGTTTTCTCGGATAACACTTTATTTTAAGGTTCACAGTGCCTTACAAGTCACTAATACAGGCATTAATTAGGTATGTATTAGTGCCTAATAAGTGAACCTTAAAGAGCCCATAGAATGCAAAACCACATTTACCTTGTTATTGTTGAATTTAGGTAGCTTAAGGTATCCAACGGACCACCAACACCATCTTCCGCCTCCTTCTATATGTAAATTTCAGGCTAGAATTTGCCGGGCTGAAAAAAACCAATCTGAAACTAGTGCTTGGTGTACGTAGACAGTGCAAAGCTACACCTCCTCCATTACATTGTCCAATCCAAAAAGCTCTAGCTCTAGAATCTTTGGTCCAATCAAAATTGTTTGTAACAGGTAGGCTATAAACGCACTGTAGTCTATGTAGGCTAATAGCTAGCTAACATTGAGAACGGCAAACGGCTCTAAGAAAAATAAGTACATGTTGAATTTCTGTTTGAAATAAGTGCATGTTGAATTTCTGTTTAACTGGAGAACATACGAAAAAAATGTCAGCACGCACGTGTAACGTTCCAGGATGTACTGGGCTGTGTTGTCCGGAATTTGCACTACCTTCCTCAAGAACCTTGCATTCAACGGGAGTAGTTGATTTTTATCTACAACCACAAGATTGGCCGTTTGCTCTGGTCAATTCACCTCATATTGTTTCGCCAACCTCGGACTGTATCAATCCGGCTTTTCACGAACACTACGCCTGAAACCAGGATCTATTTCAATATTCTCCAACAACAACTGATTCTGCCGGTAGGTAACCACGCTAGAATTCAGTGTTTTTTGGTCGCCATAACCATAGCATTATAGACTGGTATTTCTATGGCCCAGTTTGCCCACTTGAAAAGTTGTTGCACACTCGGTCACTAAAGTGTTGCTAGCAAGCATAACAACAGATACTAATGTCGCATTTCCCCCAGGCTTCTGTGCTTATATAGCCCCAGTGTTGCATTTCCATTACCAAGTTTTAACACCGGGGTTTTAGGTGAACTTGGAATGTTTACTATACAAACGTAATAGCCTACGTTAATTTCCCGGTAAAGATGCATATCGCCGTCTATCATAGCATTTCATAACCTCAGACATTAGTGCTGAAACTAAAACGTAGCCTATGCCTACATAATATTAAATTGTAAATGGTTCTGCATAACGTTGTCATAAAGGCTGACGTCCTATTGCGTGTTTATTTAGCTCAGATAGTTAACCGATTTTCTGCTGAGAAACAGACCTGCTGCTTGCTTGTAGTGTATGGCGCAAACACAGCGCGATATAAATTAAAACAGTAAGGGGAGCAATAAAACTGTAATCTGCATACAGTCTATATAGCCTACAGTTGGGGTCAGACTTGGATTTTTTTGTAGGGGTAGCAGTAGACTACCTTCAAGCTAAATTTCCCCTTCACCTAAGATTCACTGACCTATCCTTGTGCGTCCTGAGATTCCTTGATGAAGTTCGAAGTTGTTGAGCCAGCATCGTTTATCTTTGGGCCAGAGTTCTTGCAAGTGGCTGTTCACTTCTTTAGTCTGCCTTAAGTTCTTAAAAACAAATGTCATAATGCTACAAATTGAGCAGCTCTAATTTGACGTTAGGCTCCATCTGGGGCTACCGTTGCAGCATATTGACCTGCTACTTGCTTAGGCGCAAACATAGCGCGATAAAATAGAACGATATGTTAAAGGCGCTCTAAGCGATGCTGTTTCACGTCACTTCTTGTTGACGTTCGAAGTATTGTCAAACAAAACGGAGGATAGCTCCAGAGAGGGTTCAAGCATTATAAGTTATAGCTCACTCCTCACCCTCCCTCCCATGCCTCCTGAAAGACTCATGAACCTTATCGTTTATTGGCTGGAACACTGTTATGTTTCGTTTTCGTTTGTTATGCTAGGTTTGCCCACTGTGTTTTGTTGCCGTTTGTGGAGCCAGGGCTGTCTACAGAGACCGCGTTTTTTTACAGTGTGTTCAGGGGACAGGCAGCTAGCAGATTATGAGGAGATGTTTGCTGTATGTAACAACACATGTTTTAGTCCTAAAAACGTGTCACATCGCTTAGAGCACCTTTAAAAGGGGAGCGATAAAACGTTTACGGACACTATTGTGTCCTCGGTTCTCTGAACTTGAGAAGTGAATACAGTCTGTATTGCCTACAGTTGGGGTCAGACGTAGTTGAATTTGTTTTCTAGCAGTAACGTTAAGAGTGTCAATGAAACTAGGGAGCCAATCTGCTTCAGCGAAAAAACAGCCAATAGGCCTTACAATGAACTAGCCAATCAGCGCCACGGGGCGGGAAAGGGTGGGAAATACGAAATTTTTTAATGAGTATACATTTCTGAGCATGGAATAGATGGCCTAGAAATGCTCCTGGGTCTTTTTCAGCCGCACAAATTTGCATTCACAATTATTGAGGCTCAAAGAACATTTTATGATGGTCAAAAAATGCATTCTATGGGCTCTTTAAAATAAAGTTACCATTTTCTCACTCTAAACATTAATATTGTGTAAATAAAGCAAATGGACTTGGCTTTTAGTCCCTTTGCTTTCTTCGCCAGGACAAAGCAATTATCTGTGGTCATAAAAACGGCTCAGTTCATAAAGCATATTTACAATTTCACAGAGAAGCATTACACTACCCAACATCCTTAAGTTTAAAGCAGCATAAATCTGTGTTTTTGATTAGTGGAGATTCATGTTGCCATGAAATTTGTTCGTTGAATGTCTTACTAAAGGAAATTTTATATATTGATGCCTACAATTCAATGGAGGCCTTGGTGAACTATTGTTAGGTTATCAACATGAGAAAGGGTATTGCTTGCAATAGAACAACTTTGTTTCCTGTACTAAGGAGAGAAACTAAGTACACAGTTTTGCACCGTTGCCCTTTTTAATTTTTCTGTTAATGTTTTTACTTGGTCACATAGGCTACAGTCACTACATTCCTCATAGCGACTGAATTGAGGCTTAAAATGCTTTTAAACCAATGACAGCCCAATGGACAGCCGGCTCTATTACACAATGATGTTAGCAGACAGATATCTAATTGTAGAAAATTGTTTGCTCTGCAGGTATTTCTAGGAACTAAGCATAGGCCCACAGTTGCTGTTCTCTTGAGTTTGGTCATGACAGTCACATCACCAAATCCTTGTAAAGAGTCGCTTGGCATGCTGCAACAGTGTACAGAGGCAGACAAGCCAAGCCAAGACAACCTCTGGGCTATTGTCCTATTTAGCCTGCAGTCTATATGCCATTTCTTTTTTTTCTTTGTTTGCCTTGAGCTATCTATATATGTAAACAGTCCAAACAAAGCACTGGCACAAAGCACAAACTGGAGACCTTGGAAAGAAAATGTGCAAATTTATTTTGTGTACTTGCCCACGTCTTGGGACGAAGAAGGCATCAGGCAATTAGAATGTGATGTCTGTCATCTATTGCCATAGCCAGGAAGACATGTGACCTATGCAACCCTTGGTGACATAATGATGAAGCTGACTCAACTAACCCTGTAAAGTCCCAGTTAAATCAAGATATCAAGCCGCTGTAACATCAATCAGATAACCAAGCAAATGCAAATGCATGCATTAAACTTCGTTTTCTGCAAGCCAAATGTCATCTTGTGGGGGCAGGATACTGTGGCTTAAAAAGATAGAGGTCTGAGCAAAGTATACCAGCGTACATAACATTCAGAAGATGATTCATAGGTAGTTGTAAAAGGCAGGCACAATGTTTTCCTGGATGTGATTGTAATCACTGATGCATTTTGCTCAATAGTTCTCGTTTCTGAAAAAAAAAAAAAAAATCATGCATGCTGTTTCCATGAAAATTGTAATATAGTTGTGTTTTCTTAAGTAAGAGCTAAATCTATAGACCAGTGATAAATGGGCTGCCTATGTGACCCACAGTTCCTCATCACAAGTAAGCCTGTAACTGTGGACTCATTGTCATGTTTAAGATTATATTAGCTTTGTGACCTGGTGCATTGTCCTGGTCAAAGTAGCTATCAGAGGATGGTCCTGGTCAGCAACAATTCCGTGGTAGGCTGTGGCATTTAAACGATGCTCAATTTGTAGTAAGGGACCCAAAGGGTTCCACACCATTACACCACCAGCCTAAATCGTTAATACAAGGCAGCACAGATCCATGATAAATTATGACCCTGCTATCCAAATGTGGATTGTGTGTTCATAGATGGTATAGTGCCCTTTTAGTTCATTCTATATAAACCCTAGAGATGGTTGTGAGTAAAATTCCCAGATCAGCCATTTCCAAAAATACTCAGACCAGCCCATCTGACACCAACCACCATACCATTGTTCTTGATTTGAACTTCTTGACTATACTCTGCATGCCTAAATGTCGTGAATATTTGTCCATTTTGGTCAGTGAACTTAAGTTTAAGTTTAAGCTTAAAGTTTGTAGTTTTTAAAACTTCTTCCTTGGGATTGTTGTTGTGGTCAGTTCACTAAAGCAAGCCCACATTATAATAGTAAGATTTAATAGTAAGATTTGACATGTATGGTTATAATTTTTTAAGACTCGATGGCTAGTAAGCTGATGACATGGTAGGATCCAGTTTAACTTCCATAAATTACTCAGTAGATACTATGTTACTGAAAATAACACCTAAGCATTAAAATAATATGTAAAATAATGTTTGGCTGTGTTAATTTCATTAGATCAAATCTGAATGATCAGATTTGAAGAGGATCATGAGATGAGATTTGAAGAGCAATCCTTGAAAGAAAGTTCAAGAAGGTACTGTATAATGTCACAAGCAGAACAATTTGCAGCTCTGCAGCCTTCAACTGATACAGTCTTTGAGACCCTGTGGAAGAGAAGTCAGTGATAGACGTGATAGACAATCAGTTGTAATAAAGACAAAAAAAATAATTGCATTTATTGCATTCTTATTCAACTTGCACTTTATCAAAGCACCAAAAGTATTTTAGAGTTAAGGGAAATCTTCACTAATGAAAAACTATTTTTAGTGATTAGCTATAATGCATCATTATTGATAATGCTTACCAGCTTGATTGCAGGAATGAACAGATTGGCTAAATACACAAGTGAATCTTTAGGAGCAGAATAATAGAAACAGGTATGGTTGGGTAATTAGTTAGGTGCTGGGGAATTACTGTAAATTCAACTGACAAAATCATTACTATTTCATAAACATTTAGTGCCATTGGTAGGCTGTCGAACATCTATGAGCTGACATATAAGAATATTGTTGCAAGCCTTTGATGAATTAACTTTCTGTTCTAGTAAAACATCTGGACTCTCAAATTTAAACAGGAGAAATGGCTGACAAATTCATTATCCATGTTACAAGTCAATAGAAGCATTTTTAAAATGTTTAACTTGTATGACGTTTAGTGAGGTCCATGGCTAATGATGATACTTTCAACGATGGTGGCGCAGGTGGTATAGGTGCCGTTCGGCAACCAAAGGGTTGCAGGTTCGAGCCCCACTCCATCTGACTACATCGAAGTGTCCTTGAGCAAGATACTGAACCCCAATTGCTCTCGGTGGCAGGATGGTACCGGAGTATGAATGCATGTGTGTGAATGGGTGAATGAGAGGCATACATTGTAAAGCGCTTTGAGTGCTCGTAGGAGTAGAAAAGCGCTATATAAATGCAGTCCATTTATCAACTGTTGTTCAAGCTCACCAAGTACTGCCGGTGAGAAGAATAGCCATGAGAAATTAGACAGAATGAGGCTAGACACTACAAACTGGACGGAATCATGAACCAACAGTTTACGCTAACTGAATGGTAACA
The DNA here is from genome assembly GCA_017657215.1 of Limnothrissa miodon. NCBI lineage: Eukaryota > Metazoa > Chordata > Actinopteri > Clupeiformes > Clupeidae > Limnothrissa > Limnothrissa miodon. Next base: position 162,742 of record JAGFZM010000152.1, on the reverse strand, counting down.
TAGATAATGAAACTGAAAGTGAGCTTATGGTTGGTTATTCAGTTGGTGTAAGCTGCCAAATTCACTTGTTCTCCTGCACTCACAGGGCTTAAACAACACAGCTGTTGTTGGATTATTTTTTCTAATCTGAGAGACATACGTTACAACAAAATCATTACTCTGTAAGTATTAAGTGCCCTTTGCAATGTGTGGTTGTGGGGAAGGAAAGGACTTTCCAAGCAAGTCTGTACACTCTTGGAACGAAAAGGGAAGATCAACATTTCTATGCTCGATCTGAAAAAGTTTTATTAACCTAATGAAAATTTTGAAGAAAACATGTATGAAAAACATGGACATTTCATTTGTACCTTAATTTACTGATTGTTAACCAAGGTTTCATTTAGCTAAATACACTCACTGGCTACCTCATTCTGTAAATTCAATTACTTGTTAACACAAATAGCTAATCAGCCAATCTAAAGGCTACAATTTATTTACCACAGAGTGCCAACTCGTGGTAATGCCACTGAATGCCGCAAACAATGAAAGCAAAACAGAGTCCAATGTACATGAAGTGATTGATTTATTACAAGGATGAGGGCTTGCATTTCTTTTCATAATTTTTCTTTGAAATGAAATCATATTTGAATTGTGATTCAGGTGATAATGTTTAGTAAACCGAGATTAATATATAACTGAAGTTGATACAAGAGATTCCAATGACCCTGCAATTTCTTAGTAGCCTCAAAAACTTGAACCAAGTGAATTCATCTTAATGGGCAACATATCTCAAATTTGGGGCTGGGCTGGTGACTGACTCAGACACTACACTACTCCCAAAACAAGCACTTTGTGCTTGTGTCGGTTGAACCCTTGGGGAAAGGTGATCAATAAAGAGGCAGCTGTTACCTACCTTACAATTCTCCCTGTCAAATGCACACTCAAAGAATTTTCAAAGTATGCCCTACGCACCCTGATCCAATCTTGATAGATCAGCGACGTGGTTAACCACCACTGCTTCTCTCAGCCAGTTTTTTTTATCCATTTACTGTTTTAATTGCATTTACACACATACATTTGAAAAGGATCCTTTGGATCCTTTTTTTCCCATTTAACACATCAATTAGTGGCACACACACACACACACTGTGAGCATGCAGTGAGATCAAACTCAACCAAGGACATTAAATTGACCCCCCCAACACACTCCCCCTAGTGAATGTGACCTAGACGAGGCCCCTGTGACATTAGAGGTTGAGGGGAGGAAGTGTATGGACTTGTCAGACAAGTATCATTAAATGATTTTCAAGCTTCGTTGTTGTTACCTATATATTAAAAAATATTGGGGGAAAGACTAACTTGTTGCTTTTAAAGGAGTCATTGAGCTTGTTTTTTTGACCATCAGAAATTGTTATTTGAGGCTCAATAATAGCGTTTGTAAATTTGTGCGTCTGAAAGTGACCCAGGAGCACTGTTAAAGCGTCGTATTTAGGCTCATTTTAAAGGCTTAAAATGACTGCTCCCTTACCTATCTACATTGTACTGCTCCCTGTCTAGCTTTCACATGCTACTTATCTGAAATCCCCACCACTTCCAGTTGGGCCCCTGTCCACCGCTTCAGGAGATCCACTCCTGCCAGTCCCTTGCCAAATTCAAGTCCTTGATATCCTTTTTCATAATAATTGATCAGTTTATTGTAGATTTTGACACAATTGTCTGTGTACAAATAAACAAATATGTAAACAAATGACAAATAAATAAATAAATAAATAAATAAGCTAAAACCAATAAATACATTTGGATAAATAATTAAAGTAAGAAATAATATTTATCATCACATAGTAAATAAATAAATAAATAAATAAACAAACAAACAAATAAATGCACAATTTCATGTTGCCTGATGCCAACAGCATCTTCAATGTCTGCACTGTTTTTGAGGATGATGCATATGAATCTGTATACAGCCAATGATTTCTCTGATGAACGCGGTTTGTGTCAAGTTCCGCCATGCTATGTGGGGATGTGACGTGTGTTTTTTGCTTTCCTGTAGAACAGAGGTCAAGAAATTTGTTCAAATCTCAAACAATGATCAATAAGTCAGTTAGAGTCTTTGAATTATCAGGATTAATGTCCTTTTATGTCTGAATTAATACATTTAGTGCATTTTATTCTCCTGTTCCAACTAAGGAACTGGGGTAGTTGCTTTTAGCCAGGAGATAGTAAAATTATATCCTTTTGTTTTACATTTACTTGAGGTCCTTAGCTATCAAAAGACTAATGTTCAAAATATCCACAGATTAGTGAAAGACTTGAAGGGACATACACATGTGTATATTCATGTTCATTATTTAGATACTTAGCAGAGACATAGTGCACTACAATAATACAAATATCACAAACCCCTTACCAATGTGTAAATATTGAGGGCCCTAACTAGTGTGTGATGTTCAGTGATGATAGGACTAAGGATTTTCTGAGCGATCATGAAATCTTCACACTGAAAGAAAATAACACATTCATAACAAATAAAAGCAATGTTTATACAAACATTCAGGCCATAATGGTTAGAAATAAATTCTATTATCTTGATAGGCATCTCGTACCTCACACCTGTCCTTATTAAATTCACTGAAATCCAAGTACTGTTTTGTTTGACTGATCTGTGAACAAAGATGGGTGAGACAGTGGCATGGGTGTGCAATCAATCAATCGTATATATATATATACTGAAATAAATATGTCAGTAAGACTGCCCATAATTATTGACCCTGTTTGCCATTTAAATGCATTCAATCTATATTATGCAGAATATCTCCTAATCTTACCTGAAGATTTTTTACCAGTAGCTTTGCCTGGTAAGATAATTGTGTAAGGTATATGTTTGAGGGTGCAGCATCCATAGAAAAAATGGCAAGAAGGGCAAATATTAGGATGATCTTCATGATGTTTCTTAGTCCCAGTTAGAGGTCCAAAAAATGTGTGTTACACTGGTTGCTCGCCCTCTATAAAGTGTGTCTACAGGATATCCCCAAGCTGACTTAAGCTAATTCTAGATGTTGATGTAGACTATTTCGTATTCAACTGAGTCATCAGCAGTGAGAGGCATTTCCGTCAGTCCAATTAAGGACATATGATGCTTTTGTAGAATTTTGCATTCTGTAGTCTGGAAAGTACCCGTACAAATTTGCAGTCCATGTCCACTGCGTGGCTCGTCTTTCCCGATCCCACCTTATCTATTCCCCAGTGCATGATAAAATGCCAAATAGCCTTATAAACGTACAAAAATAATTTATGAATTATTATTTAGTATTATTTATTAATAAATAATTATCCTCCTAATTGCTCTAATTTTCTTTCCCAGCAATGATTATTGTGGGTGGTTAATGCAGAAGTGAAAGCAAGCTAATCAGAATTAGAAACAGAATCAGGATCAGGTTTTATTAGCTAAGTTTACTTGAATGTACATTTTCCTTCGATAGGTCTTAGCAGACAAACATTAAAGATCATATTCGGTGGCCAAGAAGTACGATATAATGTTCAACAAGACAATAGACCCGCTTTGTGGGCGATTATGTTTTCTTAAGTTTTAATCTACATCAAATTTAATAGACATTCTACGGCTCTACATCCATGCATTCTTCTCAGTATATTTCACAAAAGTTTCACTAACCATATGTTACATGTGGGTGTCAAATTGTTGCATTTTATGCTGATATTTTTGTGTTAAGATATTTGTTATTTAATATAATTGTGTAAAAAGGTGACTTGTAATTTCTTCATGTGGACTGAAGTTGTGGTAATAATGACCCCTGCTGGTCATATGGGTGAGCTGTCATGAATAGGATGTAGTCATGTGATTACCGCTAATTGCTGAAATAATGTGAGTTCTGTCTTTTGGGGTTACTTGCTAATGGAGCAACTTATGATTTGGACTGGAGCAACATATGATTTTTTGGCCAGGACTCAGACACAGGATGGAACAGAAACAGCTATAGACTGGCACTTGTACCTACCATATATCATATAGCACAGGCACCTACATGTACCATATACCATATAAATACTAGCACCTACCATACAGTACTATGCACAAGCACCTGTACATGAGCACTAGCACCTATTAGATTCATGTATAAATCCAAGGTGTATCATACTTGATTTGTACAGTAACACCAATTACTTTCAATTTAGAGTAATTTAATTATATACAAATGTTATACTTGAATTACTCTGCATCAAGTGTAATTCTATTAAGAAATCACAGCCAATTTTTTCCAAAACAAGGCACTAATTCTGTTACTTAATTTATTGATTGATGTGTTGGGAGAGGCAATGGGGATTCAGAGAATGTGCTGAAAATCAAGTAGATAATCAAATTAGATAATGAATGCTCAGGATGTAATAATTTGTAAAACATATCCTTGATAAAGAATGCTAAATTGTGATAGACATGGGGGCGGGGGTGTATGGTTGGGATGGACAGGCAGGGTTGGTGGGAGTGGGTTGGGCGGTTTCTACCGAGAAAATGCAGTCTAGTTGTTATTAACCTTAGACCTGAATAAGTCCATATTTAATTGTGTCCTTTGTGGCTAATTGTTTGTCAATCTAAAAAGAACCTTAGGAAATCAAAGCACTCACAGCTCAACACCACCAGTTCATGGTTCACATACCTGCATTTCATATCTGCAAGGTCATAATTTCATCAAGGTATTGTTGAAAAGTCCACTGAATTCCACTGACATTTTTCCACATCCATGATGCCAGTACTATAGCCAGTACTATACTTCCTTGCATTCAGTTTTGCGAGCAAGTCTGTCGGGCCAACCTAACCCCACCCCTCCCCCCCCCCCCCCCCCAGCGCCACTGAGGCAGCTGATAGATGCAGCCCACCTCTCAGAAGACGGGTAGTAGGCCTACGGTAGGTTGCCAATCACGGAAGCCAGACTACCAGTGCTATATAAAATTAACAAAATTGTGCCATTTAAAAGTAAAAAAAAAATACTTTCAAAAATAGAGTGCCAAAGAATTCTTCAGCTTTGTGTGTGTGTTTTTTTTTATGTGCATTTTCACTTGACATGTATTGACATGTGGCCACTATGCAGAATACAAGACAGAATTTCACATTGCTTCTTTTTCCCTCTAGCCTGGGAAAACCCATTCTGATCTGCAAGTGATTTGATTTAGTTCTGCGACTCAGTATAGGCCTAGTCGTCTTGATATATATTAACTGACTCAGAGTATCGAGATTAATGTAACTGTAAAAGTCACTTTGTTCAAAGCAGGGCTAAGCAACGTTCTGTTTTTTTCTCTCACAAGCTCCCTCTAAAGACCGCTGTATTGCATTGTATTGCACTGCATTCTATTGGAGGCGGTCTGCGCTGCTGAACATTGCTGTATCTATAGGCCACAGTGGCGCATTCTACACCGTTCGTTCGCCGTGTAATGACTCATTTTAGCATCCTAAACAGTATGAAACCGGTTAATTAAATGAAAAATGTTACATAGTGGGCATTTAAGAGAGCCCAGATTCAGCTGGTGACATCAGCATGTCTCAGCCTGTTCAACTGGAGTAGGCTACTGTATGGTTCTGCTAAAAGCTGGAAATGTCTGGTATACAACCAACAATGCCAACTAGAATGGCTGTCATAGCTCTGTCCATCCATCTTAACCAAATAATGGCAAATAATACAGCCACTGGATTTTCAGTATTTTCAGTCAGCACTGACCAATATTCAAAAACTACAGGCTATTGCAATAGCATCAGGCTTCTCACAACCCCATTAGTACTCTTAATAAATGCACAAATTGCTGCAATGCCTAGGCTTAGTACAGTACTGGGTCAGAATCATATGAATAATAACAACTTTATTGCATTTGCACCACTCATCCTCATTATTTCACAAGTTGTTTGTGTAAAGACCTGAATCCATTTTATTATTACAGTGCAAAAGTGGGTGAAATCTGGAGGAAAGCTATTATTTCACTTATATGTATGGATGTATACTAGCTTGTGCGGATTTGCAATTTAAAGTAGGTTTAAAATGAATTGATTTAAAATTCTAATTGTGTGGCAATAAATACTATCAATTATTATGATCTTAGTTCTAGCAATGTTAAAACATTTTGTCTATTTAATTTGTTTTAGATTAATTTGTCAGGGATTTTGTCTCTAACATTAACCTTATAGTATTTTCAGATTTGTTTAGTCTCATTTTCTTGAGCTGATTGTCTGATTGTCCTGAGCTGATCCCTGGGGTGTTTCAATGTGTTATGATATGAACACTTAAATTCCGAACATTGATTCTTCCTTGGATGGTGTTACCTGGGACTTTGTCCAGAATTAAATATTTTCTACTAGCAGGTTATCCTTACTCAGTTTGGACATTTGGATATTACTTTGATAAGATCATAGTGTTTTGTAAAACGATTACTTTGTGTTCTTATGTGATTAGTTTTAACTTTATTTTCTTGCCTAATCCTTACAGTATAATTTGAATTGGGCCATGGTGGCGTAGCGGTTAAGAAACTTGGCATGGTTGTGCCCTGGCCCGAATTGATACAGATCAGAATGTAAATGGCTTTGGATAAGGATGTCTGCTAAATGCATAAATGTGAATGCATTAATGATTAGTCTCTGTAATCCCAAAGGTATAGCCTACTGCAATCTGTGTTTATCCTTACTGAATCTGAGGTGTTGTGCCTTTCATTTGCAACACTAGAGGGTGCCAGTTAGTTAGAGTTACTCTCACTGAGAGCTAAGAAAAGATAATGCTGCACTGGATTGGAGGTGTTCATTATTACATGCTTGAAAATTCTGTGTTTTTTCTTGTCACATGATAGTTCATAAGTGGCGACTTTTACCTGGACTACTTGGTTAGCTAGTTACATATATGCCATGATAAGCTTGTTGCAGATAAGCACCATTAAATTATGTCTCATACCAAGTGATTGTGGATGCTGCTGAAGTGTTATATCTGATCATGGTTGTTACCAAATGGGTCAGACATAAGGGCCTCTATCATCTCAATCAACTAAGACAGAGAACAAAAAATTGTTTTTGGTGTTTTGGTGTCTAGATATACATAATCGCTTAATTAACCTAGACGTCTCCACCTCTTTGTGGGGGAGAATAAAACGTGTAAAACATCTTGATGGGGAGGTTTGTCATGAGACACTGTAGAAAGAGAAGAGATCTTATCGTGCTGATGATTTCACATCCTGCCAACAGATCTGCAGATATGAACATATCATAAAACCATAAGGTCAAGTTGTGAATTTGTGTATGTCTGAGTGTGCATGTATCTGAGGGAGAGGAAAGAGAGTAATTGTAATTGTATCTGTGGTGGAGAAAGGAGAGAGTGAGAGAGAGAGAAAGAGAAAAAAAAAGATGTGTGAGTGTGGGAGAGAGATTCCCCAAGTTGCATCAAACATGCACAATGGAAACCAAACTGCTGACGCAAGGTCATCTGTGGATTCTACACGTAGTATTTCTATAGTGGTTGGGTACCCTACGGGAAAGTTCTCTTGACAGTAGTCCAGTGACTATGACGCCCCCCCCCCAGAAAAAAAAATTCCAGTGTGTGGTATATAGCTGCTATCACGCATTATCCCCACCCCCCCTCCTCATTTACAAGGTTATCTTACTTCTACCACAATTGATAGCCAGAGAAATAACCTTTGAAATATATATGAATCCGATCAGGTTTGATTTCAGGGGCTACAGTGCTAACCTGTACACACTTTTTTTTTTAAAGTTTTTTTTTTTTTTAATTGCGTTTTCATATTACACACACATGAGGAAGCAAGAGGAGTGCAGACTAAGATTGTTATCTCTAAAACAATTTCCTGTTCCACAAGCTCATAATGGCTCTGGTCTGCTACTGCTACTGTGGTGTTTAGGAGAAAGCACTACTTATTTCCTCACAAATAAGGTGACATACAAGTAAACATAGAAGTGAAATTTTGTAATATATCAGTTAGAATTCAAAGTATATAAAACACTGGTAATTCATGTATATGAAAAAAAATTAATTAAAAATGTAAATGTAAATAAAAAATAACAATATAAAATAAGTGCTATTTGTAAGAGTTTTACTAATAAGCTGAAGTTGAGGTGATTACCCTATATAGAAATAACGGTCAGGCTTTTACTGTAAATTAATCAGCGTTCTTTCTGTTCAATGACAACTTGTGCTAACACTGCCCTCTGTTGCCTGCTGGCTGGTATTGATATTTTGTAACCTTGCAAGATGACAGCTACAGCAGTCAGTGGTCTGGCACCAAAACATAAAAAATATAGCCAACATGAATAATATTCCATTACCCTTCTAGTAGTAAAAGAATGTTCAATGTTTTTAAATGACAAAAAAACAACACAAGTTCACAATTTTCAGTGGCTTAATTGATTGCTTAATCAGAAGCGACTGTGGTGGGCGCAAATGCATTGGAAGGTGTTCCCAAAACATTATGATATTTTGAGAAAAAAAAGATCAACATTCAAAAGGGTTAGGCATAGGTTACTTAAAGGTGCTCTATGAGATGTTGCACTCCCTGAAAACTGTCAGAAATTTCTCTCTTACTGTAATTTCAGTGTTTCACCTAAAACATACCAGGCCAGACCAAATGGCAGACCAGCAAACAGATAGCAGACCAGGACGGTCAAACTAGCAGATTGTAGACTCACTGGATCATACATAGCTGACACTTCTGTGTGGGCGCAGGTTCATCTCCTATTCTAGAAAATGTGTGTCTCTGGCAGAGAAATGAGCAGTGAGCTAGTATAAAGAATAGTATAAAGCGTCTGTTAGAAAGCACAGTCATGCATGACAGAGGCCTTAATCTAATCAATTGTCATGTGTTGCTCTCCAAAAAAAGGTTTGAGTTAAACTATTAAACTTGGAAATGGAGAGATTTGACAAGTGGTCTGGATTTGCCCAGGTCATCACTGTGCATAAATAATAAAATACATCATCAATTTCTGAACTTATGATAATGGATAAGAACTAGATTAAGTAATATAAACCAACGAACAACTCAAGGCAACAAGTCATAGCAAAAATGACCACACAATGACGAGCAGTTAGTCATTAAGTATGTATACCAAATGTCCCTGCGTATAGCCAGATTGACACACAATGTCATGGGCATTGAGGTTACATGAATGGGTGTAAGGTTTACTGCATTTGAACTTTGACCTTGAAAAGCATGGTACGTCATGCAATGTTCTAGTGTTGTGCCACAGGTGTAGATGATACCCTCTAGGACCTAAGAGTCATGCGTGGGTCTGAGGTGCCAATGATGAATGCCTACAGTGACATATTTTAGGTAATCCTATAAGCAAGAGGTGTTAAGTGTAATACTGATGCTGCCACCTTCACATTTATAAAGAGACCTCAGGCGGGTTTTTTTGTTGCTCATAGGCAATCGTGTGGGTTGCTGAGAAAGACCCATGCAGGGATGGCGATTTTCCTGCAGAGGCATCTATCTCAACACCATCTTTTGCACGACAAAGGTGGCCCTCAATCAAGTGCAGCCTTAACCCCCATCAATGTGTTTCCTGACAGCTCAAAGAGAAACATTCTAGAAGGTGTTTGTATGTAAAAAGTCAACAGAAAATGTTGATCGCTTGCACATTATGCAAACCATCGAGTTGATTACCACACCACAAGAGGGCCCACTTCATCTGTCTCACAAGCGCACACACACACACACACACACAAACAAACAAACACACACACTTCAATTCAATTTTATTTATATAGCGCATTTTTACAAAAGGCATGTCACAAAGCGCTTAACACAAGAGGCCCAATGAGCAACAGGGGCAAGGAAAAACTCCCTAGCAGCGTTTTTTGTTTTTACTTGTTATGGTAAAGGAAGAAACCTTGGGCAGTTCCGACGGCTCAAGGGGCACACACACATTAACATTGCATTCAGAAGTTACAAATTCCTTGGAAGCTTGTGATGTACACCAGATTAAAATGATTAAGTGGTCCAACTGTACCTTTAGAATTTTCATGAATAATCTACAACTGTGTGTGACGGTGGTGACCAAGCAGAATTCCCTCTTTTGAGCTGACATTTTGCAACGTCTCTTGCGGAGGCCTCAGCTCCACCTGTGATCGGCATAGGTGCTTCGGTTCCTCTCTGTGGCAAGAGATTGTGTCAAGACAATAATGAGTGTGAAAGCCGAGCGGAAAGCTAGCTGTGAGGGTTTTTACACATTGAGTCATCTTATAAGTGTCGTCTTGGAAAACTGATGATGTTGCACAGGACTCCAAGTTTACTTAAAAACCCATTTCATCCCAAATTTTTCCCAGACATTAAAATATCTAAATTCTATGCCATTAGTGAAAAAATAAGTGAAAATGTGAGTTTTATGTTCGGTCACAATTGTCATCTGTGGGATCACATGTTGTTTCTTTATTGTTTCTTCATTTATAGCAACAGCATAAATACTGTGGGTACTGGTAATAAAACAAATCTTGAATATATTTGACTTCAGTGCAACTTAGTTTTGTGCAACTTTACCAAAAGCATACACATTCAAGTATAACATACTGAACATTCACAATGATCATTCATACTGAACATGAAGACCACCAGTTTAGCCTGCTTTCAAGTATAGGTCTTCAATTGTTTATTTGTTTCCCGCTGGGACGCTTTTTGCATTAGCACACACACACACATTTCAAACTAACGTGCCTCTGACAGCAGTAGCTGTTGGAGTCAATTATGTTGAAGTCGGACAATGAAGTCGGACCCACCTCCCAGGGAAGTACGGGTCCGTGCGATTTGGAGGCAAGTTATTTCTCCATAATGTCTTTGGATACGTTTTCTCACTTTGCCAACAGTGACAGTGGCTTTCGCAAAGTAGTCCTTTCACAAGTTCACAATCCAGACAAAATCTAGCTAGTAACGTTCGACTAGGGTAACTAAGGGCTTACAAATTAGCTGGATTTGTACTGTACGTAACGTTACATCCATACGCCCGTGGTTTTCAATTTTAGTTTGTATTTCTGCATGGGAATGTTTATCGATAGCTGCCTTCTAGAGTTTAACCGTGCATCCTTTTAGAACGTGTCTGCCCAAAAGTTCCGGTGTGCCCGAACGTCCCGGTGTGCTGTTAATTCGGGATTCAATTGAACGTTGTCACTTTCAGTCAATGGGCTTTTTTGAAAGCTATGAGACAATCTGTCACATCGGTAACTCACTCAGCCATTGGGCTAAACAACGGTGGGCCTCTAGAGAGCAAAAATCTTTTTATTGATTGTTCAGGTGCAGCAGCATCAATCCCAACATGTAGAAAGTGTTAACATGTGGTATAGGTATAAATTCAGTATACATGCATTTTCCTTTTACTGCAGAAAGCACCTTTATGTTACATAAATAAATGAATACTTTGATTTCTGACCTCTTCGCTCAGATGGATTTTGTTCATGAGTTAGACCTAACTGAATGAGTACTACATGGTTCCATGTATGCCACAAAATACACCAGAATACTGGAAATCAAAACTAGCTCATTAATTTTTTTCCGGGACCCCCCACTTTAATTGGTTACAGCATGGCCACACCTTCAATATCCCTGGCCACCCCATGTAAAAAAGTCTGGCTCCGCCCCTGATAAAAACCCTATTGACAGGAACAGCCCCATATGTGTTTGTGCATGTATCTGTGTATGTGTAAGAGGGACAGAGAGAGAGAGAGAGAGAGAGAGGAGTCAAGAATTTAAAGTATTTATTTTGGAATTAAAAAAATCCAGGTTTTATTTGAATTCTAAATCAAAACCATGACATTCGGTGGCCCTCTTTTTTTAATCATACCCATTGCAGGGTTTCTGACCACAAAGAAAAAAACCTCAGCAACCACAGCAATTGTGTAAGTATTTATATAAGTATGTAAGTATTTGTATAAGTAATTATGCTTGACTGATGTAATTTTTCTGGAGGAAAAGGAGCTGATCTATGTGCTGTGGAGTGAGGCAGCTCCTTTGAGCAGTAACAATGTCACCAGTGGTTGAGAAAACTCGCTCAGATGGGACACTGGTCCCTGGTATGCAGAGGTACTGCTTTGCTAGGCCTGCCAGAAGAGGAAACTCCCCTGCATGCATCTGCCACCATGTCAGTGGATTTTGAGAAAGAGAATAGAGACATAGATGGAACTTTCCTGTAGGTTTCAACCTCTTCCTCAGCCATTTCAGTAGGAGTTCTCCTTTGTTGGGGAGTTTCTGGTGTGTAGGCTGAACCCAGTAAAGCCATTAGAGCAGATGAGTCTTTGGTTGAGTTGGTGCAGGCACAGCCACATCAGTTGAACCATGGGAAATGTCTTCTTGCTGTGGTGTAGTGTCCTCAGCATGCCGCTGATGCAGAAAAATATTGCAAATATTACACTACACAAATTAACCTGAATTCACAGTCTTTTCCTGCCCAATTAAAAAAGCATGATATAGAAAACAGGTCTAAATGTGCACAGGTATATAATCTGCAAACTTACATCAGTTAATTGGTCTTCAGCAGTACATGATCATCTGACTCAAAAGCTGGGACTGCAGTGGTGCAACAATGCACATAGTTGGAGATGCCTCCTCAGAGATAGCGAGCGTGGCCGCCTTTATTGGCCCCAGGCATTTCACCACGCTCTCTGCGGTGGTGATGTCCGTCTCCGTTAAAGTGCAGATATCGCTTTCCCGCCTGCGGACGTCGGTTGACAGCAGCGCTGCAGGGATGGCTGGCTGCTGCTCGAGGAAACGCTCCACCATATCCAGGGATAGCAGATATGGAAGATCGTAGTAGAAGGTGCAATGTCTGCATTACAGACATAATCTTGTTGATTGGTTGGCCATGGTCTGTTGTGTTTAGGTTTGGATGAGTGTACGTTTGAGTATTAGCCTACCTACTATTAGCCTCCCATCAAGCCCCAAACAGTGCTGTTTTTATAAAATTGGCTATATCTTCTTTTCTGGAAAAAAACTGGGATTTTGATGAAAACCCTACATAGTTTAGCTTGGGATTTCTCAGGAATGCAGACATGTAGAAACAAACGGTTTTCACCCACAAAGAGCTCAGAGTCTCACCTTTCAAATGAGTGTGGTATGTGGTATGGTATGGTAAAATGGTATGTGCCTTTAACTATAACATGGAATACGCTATGGCTCTACAAAAATAGTAAAAAATGATCTAAATTGCTGGCACTCTGGGACATAAATTCCAAAAAGGGTTAAGATGGTCAAGCAGGTTGAATCACCAATCATTATCACCAATCTTCTACAGATGCTGAAGAATTCATTAACTCTCTCTCGAACCCGGTTTCACCCTGTACGGCAATGGCTGATGAAGGACGAGATGGAACTATTGCTGTGACAAGCTAACTGTTTTGAGCACTTCTTGACCGGTTTATTTGTGGTTTAGTTATTTCTTAGTTTTTTCTCCATCCCTTCTCCGTGTTTCACATCTCTATAGCTTTGCACTTTTGTCGTGAATTTTTGAGCTTTGTCATGTTATGCACTGCTATAATTAGCATGAGCTTCTGTACTAACGTGTTATATACCGTTAGGCTGAGCTATTTTTCTTTTTGATTTCCTTTGAACTGTTTTAACCTCTTCGGTGATTCTTTATTTTTCTTGGCGTGTACCACTGGACTGGGACTTAAAACTATAGATAATGTTAAGTAACATCTTTTGATTAGTCTTCCTAGGCTAATTTGGGCAGGTTAGCCTCACTTCTGTTCTGTTTGCTGGTGGTGGTGGTGTTAGTGGTGTTAGGAGTATAGAGGAGAAAGATGTACACGTGAAATGGGTGACTTGTCTATTTTAGTTTGGAACATACCTGTGAAATTTTGGATTTGAAAATAAGGGAAATATTCCGATGCCCACAGTGAGCAGTCCCACCACCCCAACCAAGCTCCAGTATTCCTTACATTTTGAGACAGGTGACAAGAAAGCTAATCACCACTTGTCAACCACTTATAAACTACAGTTGGCTTTATGCACAGCTACACTACTTCCTAAACTTCAGGGAGGTATTCCAGAAAGCTCGGTTAACTTACCATTTGGTAAATCATAACCTCTGGGTTGATTTACCCCAAACCCGCATACCACGAGTATGTCGGTTCCAAAACACCTGATATGAGTAAGTTTAATCAACCTCGCACTGGTTACCCAGTGTTAATGTGCGTGCACAGTGCATACATAAAGACATTTGCAATGGATCGCCGATTTCACGAGTCAAAATGGAAAATCCAAGTGAAAAACGAGAACGGCATACTTCACAGAGGCAAAGTTGGAGGTTTTAATGCACGCATTTGAAGAGTTCAAGCCAATAGTAATGAAAAAAGCAACATGGCTGCATCGGGTAAAGAAAGAGAGTTGGCTTGGCAAAAAGAACTGACAGAGTAAAGGCGTAGCCTAATTAAGCCCCGTAAATGAGTACGTATGACATCGCCTCACCTTTTATTATAACGTAAAATAATTAAACACCCCTTTCGCATCCTTTTGACTGTCAAATCACTATGAAAGCATTTAATTTTTCTGCCATTCATTTCCTCATGTTAAAATAACAATGTATATTGGCTAGAAATATTACATATTTAATAAGGTGTAATCCTTCTGGAGCCAGAAGAACTTCGAGCCAAGTCTAAATTAAACACAAAACATTCTGCAAAAAGTAAATATTTAAATACACAATTACTGGTCTATTTATTAAACTCAATTTAGTAGCCTATATTCTTTCTGTCATGTAGCTATAGAAAGAAGGGTGAACCCTGTCTTGGCCCACCACCAACTCACCTCACCCCATCTGAGGAGCTGGCGCTGTCCCTTTCCATGGGGCACTTCACTCACCATGTACCACAAAGCAACATGGTGAAATGTACAGTAAGTTTACAACTACGATTTATTTTCTTTATGACTTAATAAATTACTATCTCTGTCACTTAAAGGCATTTTGAACATACAAAACGTTTTTATGTAGTCTTAATTAATTTAACTGCATATTATGCATAGGCCACTGTGCTCATAGTTGTGTTACTTTTACATGTTTTTTGTTTCCGGCATTATTGTTTTTTGATAATATTGAGAATTTTATGAGTTGTATTAGATACTGATAGAGGAATTGTATTTTTGCACTCTAGAGAAAGAACACAGTCTGTCACAGTCATTGTTAGCAGGTACCTTTAGGTTGCTTTTAGATATTTTTTTTCTTTTTGCTATAGATGATGTATTGCATTTTTCCATTGAAGGACGAAGGAGACGATGAAGAGACCACATCTGCTGTGACAAAAATACTGGTAGATTCACTGCATACCATTATAATGCATGCCCCCTTTTTACATTAGAGTAACAAACTGTCATTGTCTTTTCACATATGTTTTTGCCCACAGATTAAGAAAGTCCTTCAACCTCAATGCAATGCAATGTAAAGAGTGTAAGAATTTTTGTGCAGTTATCCATATTTTAATTTTATTGGCTGACAGAATCTAATTGATTTAATTATTTTTGCCATAGTTGCCAGCAAAGGAACAACAAATAAAAAAAGTGACATAATGTAATGTGAGAACTTGAATATGAATCTGTTGCATGTTAAAAGTGTTGTAGGCCTACATAAAGCAATGTAATAAAAATAAACATTTTACTTTCATTGTTTTTTCAGGAAATAAAGAAATTAACTCCACAGTGACTAGTGCAAACAATTCAATAAAAGTAATTTTGACAAATACTGTCACTCAAAGTCTTCCATCTCTATGTTCAAAAATAGGGTTCCTCTGGGCCATCTTCTTCAGTAGCCTACAAGGCTTACAAGCCTACTTTTGTTTGTGACATTTGTAATATGTTTCAAGTGCTGAAATAAATAATTTATTGATTGCTTTGAAAACCGAAAACGGTCTTTGAAATATTCATAGAAATAAGCGGTCTTAAAACTCCTACCCGGCGAAAAAAAAAAAAAAGGGCACGCCCACTGAGCTTTCTCATTGGCCATGCTCAGTAACCTTCTGAAACAAACTTACCCTGGAAGATAACCTTCTACCGAGCAGGTTATCTTCAGAGAGTACGTTGCTATGGTTACATACATACCAAGAAAGTTACCTCCGTTTTTGGAACCGAAAGTTGAGGTTATCCGCTAACTTACCCTTAAACTTACCTGGGTATGTCACATAACCTGCTTTCTGGAATAGGGCCCAGGCAGCTCCTTTGTTTTCATTTTTGTTTCCTGTTATTGGACAAACTGATTAATCCAGGTGATCAATTTGTCCAATAATGGCAGACAGGAAATAAAGGAGCTGGTTGAAGTTCAGGAAGTAGTTCAGCTGTGCATAAAGCCAGTGGTATGCCTTGTTGACTGACATGCTGTTAACATTCATAGCCTAAATGAAAACACATTCTGTTCATTTAACATTTAACGTTCATTTTCCTTCCAAATTCATCCCTCGCTCTCACAGATCCGTGGTTACATCCGTAACCCACGATCTGTTTCGACCTAACTCTGACCGTCACTATGGTTCTAAATGGGATGAAACGTACCAAAAAGGTCGCGAGGAATTAAGGATGAAAACTTCGCTCGGCCATGGACATGAGGGCAGCCTCGCCAACCGGAGCTGGACAAGTGACATCCACCCTGTAATATTTCGTAAAAGTACATGGCGTTGACCATGAAGCTGCTGCACATATATCGTCTGGCGATACGCCCTTGAATGCAACCCAGGACGTGGCCATACTCCTAGTAGAATGAGCCCTCGTGCCAGATAGAACTGGTTCCCCATGTGCCTTGTATGCATGGGAAATGACTTCAACCAGCCAATGAGAGAGCCTTTGTGTTGAGAGTGGCAACCCAAGTTTGGCTGTACCATAACAGACAAAAAGTTGTGAATGAGTCTTTCTCAGTGGCAGTGTACGGGCCAGATAAGCCCTCAGAGCCCTTAGAGGACACAAAGTAAGCAACCTGTCCTGCAGGTTGAAGGCCCCTGGCGTGACACCACTCAGAAAAAATCTTCCATCTGAGCGAATAGCTGGCCTGTGTAGATGGAGCCCTGGCATTGTCGAGTGTCTCCTGCACAGACTCATCTAAATGCTCAGGTATGGACCCTGCAACGGCCAAACCCAAAGACATAGAGCAGCTGGGTTTGGATGCCAGATCTGCCCGTCGACCTGTGACAGTAGGTCGGCTCTGCACAGCAGCTGTCGAGGCTGGCCTTGCAGCAGTTTGAGTAGCTCTGGAAACCAAGGCCTCGCTGGCCATTGTGGTGCAATTAGCAACACAGAGTGTTGACCCTCTCTGATCCTCCGCAAGACCTGAGGTATGAGTGGAAGTTGGGGAAAAGCGTACAATAAGCCTGTCGGCCATTCTTGTGACAGTGCATCCAGGCCCAAGCTGCCTCCCTGCCCCATGAGGGAGTACCACTCCGGGCAGTGAGTCGTCTCCTCTGACGCAAACAGATCCACCTGTGCCACCCCGTACTGTAACCATATCTGCTTCACAACATTGGGGTGCAGTCTCCATTCGCCCTGGGAGTGTCCCTGTCCTGGATAGAATGCCTGTTGATCTGTTTGTTAAACTCGGAATATGAGTCGCTCTCAAAGAAGAGAGGTGAGGCCATGCCCAAGTCAATAACTGGTCCGCTATCTGAAAACACCATTGGGATCTTGTTCCTCCTTGGTTATCCACGTGATACACTGCCACAGTGCTGTCTGTCCTTACTAGAACATGTTGGTGTTGTGGGACTGGCAAGAAATGCAGAAGAGCGAGATGAATAGCCCTGCCTGTCAGAGATGCATCCGTAGAGATGACCATTCTCCTGTGAGGACGGCCTCCCAGTGGAACACCTTGAAGCAGGAAATCCCGGTGCTTCCAAGAACGTAGGGCTCGGATACAGGCATGGGACACACGCAACTTTACTTGTCTGTCGTCTCTTGGGTGGACATGAAATGCTTTGAACCAGCGCTGCAGAGGGCGTGCCCTTAGCAGGCCAAGAGGAATCACGACCAGCCCACCCAGTCGAAAGTACCTTATATTCTCGATCAAACTGTTGGCTCTCTGGGGAGTAAGAGATGCCCGCTTGTTGTCCGAGTCGAGGAGAACGCCAAGAAAAACTGTCTGTTGGCGGGGATGTAAGTTGCACTTTTTCCAGTTCACCTTCAAACCCAGAGCTTGGATGTGGGTCAAAACTGTTTCTGTGTCGCGCATCACCTGCTTTCGGGAGGGGGCGCATATGAGCCAATCGTCCAAGTAGGGTAGTATTTTGAGACCCCTTGCCTGGAGGGGGGCCAGTGCTGCAGACACTACCCTGGTAAAAATCCTTGGGGCCAGGGAAAGGCCAAATGGGAGGACCTGGAACTGGAACACCCTGCCTTGAAAGGCAAAGCGAAGGAAAGGCCTGTGGTCTGGGCAGATTGGAACATGGAAATATGCATCCTTTAGATCCAGGGATGTAAACCATTCCCCTTGCTGGATAGACTGGATGACCACCCCTATATGGGCCATCCTGAAAGGCAGCACCTTGAGGTATTGGTTCAGGGGTCTGAGGTGGAGAACCGGCCGATAACCTCCATCTTTTTTGTTCACAATAAAATATCTGGAGTAAAACCCAGCGTGCTGTGCGCTGGGTGGTACCGCCGAGATGGCTTTTTTCAGAAGCAGCTCTCTGATCTCCTGAAGAAGCACAGACTTTAAAAGTGGGTCTTTTACAGTTGTCATATTGACCCTTGAGAACATAGGGGGTCATCGTCGAAATTGTAGCCGGTAGCCATGGCCCATTGTGGCCACAACCCAAGGGTCTGGCACAATCCCTTCCCAGGAGGTCCGTGACAGCTGGGAAGGACAATCGACGACCAACCCCGGACTATGCAGGGCCACCACCGCAACCTGAACCTCTGGTTGAACTCCGTCGCGGTTCCTGCTTTCCTCTGGGCTGTTACAGCCGAGACGATTGTCGTTGGCTTGTTGTAGGTGGAGGAAAACGTTGCCCTCTGGAGGCAGCAGATGGAGCAGCAGGGCCCCAACTGACCTGTGAAGGCTGAGATGGTCGCTGCTGCCTGTAGTCATTTGAAGACTCCCGAGGAAAGCCTGAGACGCGTCTGCGGCACACACGCTGGAGGGCATCCTTAGAGGCTGCAGCCCATTCGGCCTGGTCCAAGACTGCCTGGGAATCGGGATGGAACACATGTCCAGGTTTCACAGGGAGGTTCAGAAGGTCTAGTCTGATTGAATCCAGCAGAAGAGTTTGTGTCAGCCACAACTGCCTGCGACACAATACTGATGTTGCCATAGCCAGACCCTCAGGATTTCACGATGTTGCGATTTGCAACATCAACACAACTTCAGCCAATCCCCGTGAATTCAGGGCGGTGATGCAATTTTAACTAATCACCGCAACTTTCCCGCAAAATTGACCAATCATTTGCGTGGTCTTGTCGAGCTCACGTCGACAAACTACCTTCTGTGTTACTCAAAGTCCTTTTTAACACTGAGCAAGAATCACACGTCTCTGTCTACTTTGCAGCGCGATCAATGGCATTCTAATTGCCCGGCCCACATTGAAGCACCCTGATTCTCACAGTCAATGGGGTTTTACGCGCATCTGTTTACGCGTTTGCTTCTGTTTTTTATGTGGTGGCATTTCTTCCGTGTTTTTAAAATTCATAACCAATTTAATCGGGAGGTATAGGCTACGATTTAGCTATAGGCTTATCAAACATTTGACTGGATAGCAACAGTAAGACATAGAGCAAAGATGATACCAGAGACCCTGACGACAAGAAACAACAGAGATAGGTCAGGAGAGCAACACCAATAAAATGTATTTGACGGAAACAGTGATCACAAATGGGTAAGAAGGTTCTACACCTTTTAAATTAACCTTAAATTAAATGTCTAAGTTATAATCAGTGTAGGCAGTAGCTTCACTACAAATTAATAAGCTAGTTTTACATTTAGTAGCGTGGCTGTAGTGAAGCTACAGCATGAGTATTCTGAATCTGATAGCTTAATTTAGCTTTTTTTTTTGGCAATGAAGTGATCCTTGAAGTAATATCATCAAGCATAAGCTCACAGCAGCAAATCCTCTATCTAGGTTGTACATGGAAGATCAGTTCATTGCAATAATGTGATGCATTTGATGCGTCAGTCATGCCATGATAATAAAAATAAGTCCACAATGTATGATCACATCACAGTAAACAGGCATACAGTAGGCATATCAATAGGCTATATACTAATCAGTTACTATTGTATAGCTATTGAGAGAGCTGTTAGTTAATCAATACAGTAACAGTCTTAGAAGAAAGTTGGATTAGTAAATATAGACCTTTTTGTACATCAGAAATGTAGCTGTTTTGAACTGTCATTTTTAGCTACATTTGGTCTTAAATAGCTTTGGTGTTGTGAAGTTTCATCTGATGTGGAGTCACTGGTAGGTGCTTAGTTAACTAAATTTCCTGATAAGCTTGCCCAACTGGTTATACTATATTGTTATACAGACAACTGAGATAACAAAAGAGACAGGCAATATTATTGCACATAGGCTATACACATGAAAGAGGTCAGAAGAGGAACCAATAAAATGTAGGTTACAGTAGGCCTATGTAGCCTGTGAGACAGATGGACAATGACAAAAAGTTCTACGCTGTTACATTTTTTAAACATTTTCAAAAGTTGGGCCTACTGTAAAACTTTTCAGGGTTTCTTGCATATATTCTATTGCTACAGTATATCAAGAAAAGGAGCAAGTAGTGGATTGTACTTTTAAACTGTGAAATTGGTGGATTTATAAAACCTTGCCATTTTGTGCGCATACACCTGCAAGAAAGTGTCCCTCATCTTTTTGAGATGTCCAGAAAAGTGTCCCTCATTTGAGGTTGAGGGAGTTGGCAGCCCTAGTAAGGTTGTTTACAAGAATTTCTCAGTTTCTTTGTTCTTTTAATGTTTTTTTTTCAGTAATAATTTAATATTTCCTCATTTTAAAAAAAGGGAAAATCATAATTACTTATAGGAACTTTTACTTCCTCACGCAATATGATCACAACAGCAAACTAAAAATCACCGCAACTTTCATTGCATTTTTTGGGAAAAACTCCCGCAACATCAGGTATTTTAGGCCGCAACAATCACAAAAAAGGCCCGCGAAATCCTGGAGGGACTGCATAGCTTCTCCTACATCCCTTGTCAACTGGGAGTGGAGTGATAGGGCAGCATCCACTAATGCCCTAGCATCCTGGTCCTCTGGCGCCAGTGCCTTAAGCAAGGCCGCCAGAGTAATTGCCAGAGCGCGTGGCCAAGCGGTCCACGTCAGCCCATTCCTTCCGTGGGCAACGTGGAGTGGTGGATGCACGGCCAGTCCTGCCTAAGGAGGTCCAGGAGGCAAGGTTCCACTTGTGGCATGTCTCCAAGGCCCGTTTCAGATGGGTAGCTAGCTGTCGCTACCTGACGGCAGCCTGTGTTGTAGCGGGAGCGCTGCAGCGGCTTACTCCATGAAGACTGGAGCATTGTGGTGTATTCCCCTGCCACAGGAATATTGGGTGGTGGGCTAGGGCATTGAATTCCCTCCCAAAGACCCCCAGAAACAACTGGGTCAGCCACAGGGGGCTGAATGCCCAGAATTGCAGCGGCGCTCAGGACCCTTGACGGCAAGGTGCCAACAGAGCCCTCCCCTGCTTCTGAAGAGCTTTTTGCCGGCTCTGCTGCATCCGAAGGCAGATCTCTCTCAAGGATGTCTTCCCCTACTACATCCTCGAGAATGCTGTGGGGGGCATGAAGCGATAACACATCCATGTTGCTCCGATCCACGTCCTCATCAGGGCTCTCTGACCTGGAGAAGTAGCAGGCATCCTGTCCGGGGGGTAAGGAAGAGGATGAGGCGCCCTTCTGCCAAGCCTCTAGTTCATTCAATCTTCTATTTATTGCACTACTCCTGTAGCTGCCCGGGGGCTCCTGCCGGTCCCGGGAGCGTTTGCGTGCATGCTTGCGTCCGGACCTGTGAGAACGTGAAGACCGCATACGCACTTAGCGGGCTCATGCAAAACCCTATTAGTTATGTCTTAACAGTGATAAGGGTCACACCACAATATGTACTTTTGAAAGCACAGCGCGTGTTCTACACGACTAATTGTTATTGTCAGCCCTATAAGCTGCGAGCAGTCATACACAATACCTATAAACATTAAAGAGATTATACTGTTAGCATTATATAGCGTTTAAAGTAACATAGCACATAAATGTAATTGAGTGTCCAAATTCACGTTTTCATTAATATATATATATATTTTTTTTAAATCCGTTTTGGCGACACACCCATTATACAAGACAATAATGTAGCCTGTATGTGGTATTTAAATAACACAGCAGTAAAAACGTGACTTGGAGAGAACACCCAGCCCAGATAGGCTCTGGGCCTACGCTGTTTTCAGCTGAACACACACAAGATGTTACTGTTTAGTATTTTGTAGCACTTATACATAGCACAGAAATAAAAACGTGATTTGAAGCACTCAGTGAGCACAAGTTCATGCCGTTATACGGCTACACAACAAAGACCCGCCAGCAGGTCAAACAAGCCCCACAAGCAAACGCTGTACAGGCAAAGTATTTACTTGCATTGATTAAACGCTACGACGGCGCGTAGCACACAAACGCACAAACCACAACGATTCTATGGGACACAAGGCACCAATTCCACCGTGGTAACGAATCAATGGGCGCTGCAGCGGCAAGTAATGATAATCAGGAGCTCTTACCTGAAATATGACGTTCAGTCTCGTACTCACGGTCTCAATGAGAGGCGATCAAGGCGAGACACCTTTCCGGTAGCATTCTCGGCTTTTACAAATGTGAGGCGTTCTGCTTCCGGAGGTCATGGACATGACTTTGTTGACATATAGTCTCGGTGATAGGCAGAACAAAGGTGATCATTCCATTTAGTACCGTAGTGACGATCAGAGTGAGGTCGAAACAGATCTACTTCAATGGCTCAAGACCCAGTCATTTACTGGCTTTGAAAATCAGATCCAGTGATTTCTTTGCAGACAGTGGCAACATTACAACAAATCCTACACAAATTTCAGGATTTTTATTCAATTTTGTATACCGCAGAGGTTCTACCAGATAAAGAAAGGTGTGAGGACTTTCTCAGACAGCTTGATTTGCCTCAGTTAGCAGCAGAGGATTCCATGAGTCTTGATCAGCCTCTAACACTAGAAGAACTGTGAGAAACAGTACTCTCCATGCAGACAAATAAATCATCACCTGGCATGGATGGGATACCTCCTGAATTTTACAGGTCTGTCATTTTGGGAAAAATTAGGCCCTTTGCTTCTGGAAACGATTTTGGCCTCAGTTGAAAGGGGAACTTTCTCAAGAGATGTGAATTCAGCCCTTGAGTCCTTGTTGTTAAAGAAAGACTATAACGTTACGGATACTAACGTATCCTCGGTTCTCTGAGTGAGAAGCCGAAACGTACGAGTGGGTGATGCCTATCATCTCCTGCTTTTCTGAAGTCATTTTAAACCAACCCTTTGAAAAAAGGGCAGTAAGCGCACTGACGCGCGCAGGCAACTACTTAGACAGCCCTGCGTGACGTCAGAAAGTCTATATATTGACTGCGCTTACGCTTCAGGTCCTCTTTGCCAAGCTCGCCAGCATCGGCGATTGAGGCCCGAAGCGTACGTTTCGGCTTCTCACTCAGAGAACCGAGGATACGTTAGTATCCGTAACGTTCTCTTTCGTTTCGAAGCCGAAACGTACGAGTGGATCACTACAACCAAGCCTCAAGAGCCCTACACCAAGGAGCCCGAGGTGGGAGGATCCATGGGACCACCGCCGGGCCCAGAGAGAACACTCTCTGCTACACCCGGCCTGGTGACGTCCAATGCGTAAAAACGCGCGAAGGTGTTGCCTGAGGCCCACGAAGCGCTCAAGCAGATATCCTTCATGGGGACGCCTTTCCAGAAGGCCCAAGAAGCCGCCACTCCACGGGTGGAGTGCGCCCTGACATGAACAGGCGGAGGAACACCCGCCGCCTCATATGCCAGACGTATGGCTTCTGTATGCCAATGCGACATGCGTTGGGTAGACAAGGCCTGACCCTTGGCACGCTCGCCATGGCAGACGAACAACTGGTTCGTCTTCCTGATGCTCTGCGTACGCGTCAAGTAGGCACGAAGCGCTCTGACTGGGCACAGAGTAACGGGCACAGAACTGCCCGTCTCAGGAAGGGCTGCGAGCTCAATGACCCTCGAACGAGGGTCAGTGGACAGCACTTTCGGGCGAGAAAAGGGATTTGGTCGCAGCGTGACCCGCGCGTCACCTTGCGTGAACTCAAGACAGTCAGGACTGACCGACAAGGCAGTCAGATCGCTGACACGCTTCACCGAGACCAGAGCGAGCAGAAGCGCAGTCTTAAGGGAAAGCATCTTTAGGCTGGCACTCGACAGAGGGTCAAAGGGCATAAGGGCCAGTCCACGTAGGACAGTGGCCAGGTCCCAAGTAGGGACCGAAGGGGAGGAAGAGGGGCGGAGCCGCCTGACGCCCTTCATGAAGCGCGACGCAAGGGGGTGAGCGCCTGGGGAAACGCCAGCATAGCCAACATGGCATGCTGAGATAGCTGCGAGGTACACCTTCAAAGTAGAGGGTGTACGACCCTGATCAAACAGGTGTTGCAGAAAGGCAAGCACCTCGCCAATAGGGCAGACTAGAGGATCACAGCCTCTGTCTCTGCACCACGTGCTGAAAACACGCCACTTCAGTGTATACAACGACCTAGTGGACGTAGCTCTAGCAGCCTGGACGGTCTCTATCACTGCGTCTGACAGGCCGCTCTCTAGGAGACGCGCCCGTTCAGGGGCCAAGCCGTCAGTCTCCACGCTTCCGGCTTGGGGTGCCACAGCGACCCGTGAGCCTGCGAAAGGAGGTCTCTCCTCAGAGGGAGAGTCCACGGCTGGCCGTCTAACAGTGAGACCAGATCGGAGAACCAGCTCTGAGATGGCCAATTGGGGGCGATCAGAATCACCTTGTGCGCCCCCGCTCTGATCCTGGCCAACACCTGACGCATCAGAGGAAGGGGGGGAAAAGCGTAGAGCAGACCGCGCGGCCACGGGCGTGCCAGCGCGTCTGACCCTAGCGGCGCATCTCGTTCCAGCGAAAACCAAGCTGGGCAATGAGCGTTCTCTCTCGAGGCGAAAAGATCGACTCGTGCCCGCCCGAAGCGGGACCAAAGGCTGTGCACCACGGCTGGGCAGAGGCGCCAGTCGGTTGCACGCGGAACACCCCTGGAGAGGAGGTCCGCGCCTGTGTTGCGAACACCTGGCAAGTGCGCCGCCCTGATCGACAGGAAGTGGCGAGAGGCCCAGGTGAGCAGCTTGTACGCCAGGCGAAACAGGTCCGGAGAGCGCGTGCCGCCCTGGCGATTGATATACGCCACAACAGTGGTGTTGTCTGTACGCACAAGAACGTGTTCTCCTCTGAGAAGAGGGAGAAACTCTTTCAGAGCGCAGAAGACAGCAAGGAGTTCTAACACATTGATGTGCAATCTCCTGGAGGCTGTGCCCCACATCGCAGCAAACGGCGCCCCAGCCTGTTTTGGACGCATCGGTGGTCACCGTCATGCGTCTGGCTATAGCACCCAAGGCGCCGCCTCCGGTGAAGGAGGACGGCCTGCGCCAATGCGCGAGGGCCAGCCACATGCGTCTGGATACTAAGATCCGACGGGCGGGGTTCGACCTGGAGGATACACCTAGCTCCGCTAAGGCGAGCTGCAGCGGGCGTAAGTGTAAGAGGCCGAGTGGGACAGCGCCGCCTGCGGCGCATAGGAGGCCCGTCAGTCTGAGACACAGCCTGGCCGAAACGCAGGCACCGAGTCTGAAGTGGCGTAGACACGCCCTGACGTCCTGAAGCCTCTTCGCTGTGAGCGTCGCTCTCATTGTGCGTGAGTTCAGCCTCACGTCCAAGAACTCGACCTCCTGGGAGGGAGAGAGCATGCACTTGCTTAGGTTCACTAAGAAACCCAGACTGTGCAGGTGACGCAAGACCATGTGGGTCTGTGACGTTAGGAGCTGTCTGGAACCAGCCAGCAGCATCCAGTCGTCCAAGTAATTGAGGAGTCTGATCCCCTGAGCGCGTAGAGGAGCGATCGCCGCCTCCACGCACTTGGTGAAGCACCGAGGTGCTAGAGATAGACCGAAGGGGAGGGCTGCGTACTCATACGCGCTGCCCTCGAAGGCGAAGCGTAGAAAACGCCAGTGCCTCGGGACTATGCCTATGTGAAAATAGGCGTCCTGAAGGTCTATGGTGACCATGTAGTCCCCCTGGCGGACTGACTCCGCCACCATTTGCCCCGTGAGCATGCGAAAGGTGAGAGGTTTGAGCGAAGCATTGAGCGCTCTGAGGTCTAGGATAGGGCGAAAAGCGCCCGACTTCTTGGGCACCAGGAAGTTACGTACTGTAGCGACCTGCGCACGCCAGTGTCGGATCTACGCGCTGAATAGCGCCCTTTCTCAGGAGATCGCAAAGCTCTTGTCTGAGAGCAGGGGCCCTGGAGGGGGGCACCACTGACTCCATGACACCTCTGTAGGGCGGGGGTGGCCACCTGAACTGCAGTTGATAGCCCTTCAACACTGTTGATAGGACCCAACGCGACGTTGTGCACATCGCCCAAAGCTGCCGGAGCAGAGCGGCGGCATGAGGAGGCAGCAAGGACAAGCGAAGTGCTATGCTGCCTCCGAGTGGCACTAGGGGGGCCGAGGTCAAAGACTGAGGCTGTCCGCGAAGCTGAAGAGCGTCTGACTGACAGACCAGAGACCCGCCAGAGTGCGGGGGCTGAGGGCCGGTTAGCCGTGTGTGAGACCGTAGGGCGCTCACGTGTGACTGAGAGGCCTTGCGCATTACTCGCGACGCCCGGTGGGGCGGCCGACTCAGCGCGCACGTCAGCGAAATCCGATGTCGGTGAACTGTGCGCTTCACCTGCGACACCCCGTAGGTCGGCCGACCTGGAGCGCGTGTCAGCGACGTTGATAGTCGATGAGCCGCGCACTGCACCTGCGACGCCCCGTGGGGCGGCCGACTCGGAGTGCGTGCTGGCGACGACCTCGAAGAGGGGGGAGAAGCTACCCGTCTGGCCAAGGGCAGACGTGTCAGACTGAGCAGACAGTTCTGCGCGTTTCTGGGCGATGAATCGACCGACAGAAGCGGCGAGAGAGGACGGGGGGGACTTCTCGATCGTGAACGACTCCGAAGCATCGCATGTCCACTGCTCAGAAGCGAAGGGGACAGCGAACGCGGAGATCGTGACACTAGCAGAGGCCTCGGAGCCACCTGGGCGCCGTAGAGGCGTGTCATCACGCGAGGCGCATAGCGCGGAGCGTGTGTCAAGACGCGGGGCACAGAGCGCGGGGCGTGTGTCAGCTGAACGTGCGCCGGAGACCACACCGGCGCCCCAGTGCGCGATAGCGCTGACAGAACAGAGAGTGTCCTCCGGCCTGGGCCGGGGCTCATTTGGAAACATTGCCCCAGAGGGGCGGCAGCGTGTGTGCGGAGTGCTTGTGAACAAGGCAAACTCAGCGCCCCGTAAGGGGGTGAGATCAGAGAGGACCGCCGAAGCGGGGGGGAACACTCCGAGCTGGGGACTGCAGAGCGAGGACCCGGGCCCTTGAGAGCACACAGAGGCGTAGCAGTCAATGGATGGCGATCGCATGACATGCTCTGCCGCGCACACGCGATCACATCAGGATCGCTGTGGCCTTTTACGCCGCTCCCGGCTAGCCGGACGGTTGGCGGGAGCTGGGCGCCCGCGAGAGCGGGAGCGCTGCCAAGTGGGTTGCGACCCATCAGCCGGCTGTGGCGCGGCTTTGGGCGCGTCCGCCTTCTTCCGCTGTTGCGTCCGTTGAGGCGTACGAGCACGCGTCTTAGGAGCAGCGGGAGTGGTCGAGTGAGGCGGAGCACACTTAGGAAGCACGGATGGCAGGGCCTGAGCCGCCGACTTCGTCTTCTCTAAGCGGTCGCGCTGTACTTCCAGCGCCTGGCCAAACAGAGCATCGGCGGAGATGGGAGCATTCAAGAGATGCTTCTTCTCCTTCTCCGGCATAGAGGAGAGGTTCAGCCAGAGATGCCTGTCGAGGACGATCAAAGAGCCAAGGCAGCGCCCGTCGGCTTTAATGGCCGCCCGGATGGCCAGTGAAGTGAGGGCGCTGATTCTGCGGAGCTGGTGGACGGTTAGTTCCGAGTGCTCCGCAGCTAGATCTGCCACCAGTTCCTCCGCCAAGGAGGAGAGGAGAAAGGCGGTGTTCATCGCCCTTATCGCCTGGCCTGTACAGATAAAGGCTTTTGAGGCGAGCTTCTCCGTGCGTTGACACGGCTTGGAGGGGAGCTCGGGAGGCGATGTCCAGGTGGTGGCAGAGGCTGGTGCTAGACAGCCAGCGACCGCATCCTCAACGCGAGGAAGCTGTAAGAGGCCAATGGCGCCCGCACTGTCCATCGCGTAAAACGCCGCGTGTCCCTGGATAGGGGCAATGGCGGCGTAGGGAGCCTCCCAGGAGCCCTGCGCGTCAGCCACAACCGTGGGGTGAGCAGGGAGGGGGAGAGCGTTCGGAGAGGGAAGCGCGCCGGAAAAGGGGTCGAAACGCCCTTCCGAATAGCGCTGAGGCGGAGGCAGGCCTAGCCTGTTAGCCGCCTGTGTAGCCAACAAAGCTAGCTCAGAAGCTAACTGGGCGGCGTGGGTCTTCACTATCGGTGGCACGTCTTCGACCGTAGCGCCTTTAGTGGAGAGGAAGGAAGACAGCTCCTCTTCATCCACGGCCTCGATAACTGGTTCGTCATCGTAGTCGCCCTGAGGCGGCGTGGTAGCCGCGCGGGCAAAGGCAGCGCCGACGGAGCTAGCAGGGCTAGCCTGGTGGGCCGCAGTTAGCTGGCTAGCTGGTAGCAAGCTAGCCTCTGAGAAGCTAACCGACGGTCGAGTAGCCACTGAAGACCGATCGATAAGCCCAACCGGGTACGGGGACGCCGGGGAAACATCGATAGCCTGGTGGGTAACAATACCCCTGGCGCCAGCGGGGGAAGAGCCCGCCCCTGTAACACCAGTGGAACCCACGAAGAATGCCGCTCTGTTGGCGATAGCCGTAGGGGAGAGGCGTTCGCAAGCCGAGCAAAGATCTGGCCGCGAAAAGGCGAGCATATTAACGACCACCTCTGCAATCTGGCTGCGGCCAAAGTAGGCACACAGGTCTTTGGTCCCAGTATTTTTGACACACCAAATATGATGCTAAGCGCCTCTTTTTCTATTTGGGAGTAATTGATTTTGGTTTTAGTGAGCGTGCGCGATGCATAAGCTATAGGTCTCTCACTGCCATCTGGAAATGAATGGGAAATCACAGCGCCTATGCCGTAAGGTGAGGCGTTGCACGCCAAAATCAGAGGCAATTACGGATCGTAATGTGTTAACACTGGTGCAACTACAAGCTGAGCCTTTGTGCTTTCAAAAGCCTCCTGGCATTTCTTAGACCATTTATCTTTATGCAACAACTCAGTCATGGGCTTGATTTCACTAGCCAGATTTGGTATAAATTTGCCATAATAATTGAGCATGGCCAGAAAAAAACTCAATTCTGACACATTTTTAGGTACGGGTGCTTTGTGAATTGCCTCGGTTTTCTCTTTTATTGAACACACACCTTCGGCATCAATTACATGTCCGAGGTAGGTCACGGTATTCTAAAAAAACGCGCATTTCTCTTTATTTAGTCTCAGTCCACGGTCCTCGAGTCTCTGCAACACTTTTATCTTTTGTGTATCTTTTCCTGTAATTAGAATATCATCAAGGTAGCATAAAACGTCATCTATCCGGAGTACACTTGTTGCACAGGATCAGTTATGGCTACACGATTCACCTTGAACCAGTCTAAATTTAGTACTCGGATCCAATCGCGGCCCATTAGGGCAGGCGCCTTACCACGACACACAATGGCGAGAGAAATTGCTGCTTCTCACACTGTAAAATCACCACGATTTTACCCAACAACAGCGGTTGATCAGTGTAGGTACGTAGTGTAATGTCAAAAAGCTGTAGCTTCGCCTTGTTTAGTTTCGATTTGTACAAGCTCTCTGAGATAACTGACATCGCTGCCCCAGTATCAACTTCCATGTACATTCTAACCCCATCGCATTTTACCATCACTTTATACGGTCTGACATACTCACATTCAGTCTTTACAGTATACAGTCTCAGATCAGTTAGTTGTTCAGCTCACTCTCAACTCACCTCACTCTCTGGGTCCGGTTCGAGAGCCACAGCTCCTTGGTCCATGAACTTGACCTCTGGGGCCGGCAGACAAATAGCCCGTGCGCCACCCGTCCTGCTCCATCCCGGTGTCGGCGCGCTTGCTTCGGCACACACGTTCCAGATGTCCAGTCTTGCCACACCCGCGACACTGGAACTCTTTGAAACAGCAATTCCCTGGTCCATGTCCTTTCCCCAGGCATCGGTAGCAGTCCAGGTTGCTGTAGATGCTAATCCTTTCAAACTAGCAACGTAGTCAGCAAAAGTCTCACCCGACTGCTGTTGACGGCTTCTAAAAGTAAATCTTTCAGCTAGTACGTTTTTCTTGGGCATGTAAAAGTTCCGTAATGACTCTAACAAAGTCTTAA